>VWZN01010524.1:741486-874728 GCA_013396955.1 Regulus satrapa | reverse complement strand
CGTGCGGTGCCGGCTCCCCGGTGCCCCCCGAGCCGCCGGCGGCGATGCGCTGTCTGCGCTGCTCTGCGCTGCTCTCCGCTGCCCGGCGGACATTGTCTGTGTGCCGCGGGCCGGGGGTCGGGCCGGGCAGGGCGCAGCTCGCCGGGGTGGCTGTCGCCCCGCGGTCCCCGGTGAAACCCTGACATCTCCCGTCGGCGGGGTGGGATGGAGGTGGATGTCGGCTCGTTTCCGAAAGGCCTCTCGGCTCTGCCTGTCGTTGCTTGGGCTTTCTGCATCGTTTCATTGCCGTGCCGTACGTAGAAATGATTTTTCCTTTTTTACTTAGGAAGTGCTCCTTCGAATAAGCTGTTGCCGTTCTTCACAGGCTACTAGGAAAACCCGTAGTATTAACACTTGGTTCATGTTAAATTTAGCCATGGGCAGACAGCTGTAATCAGTATTAAAGTATTTCTTATCACGGGTAGCTAGAAGCATTTATAAATATTTAGTAAATTGATATTATGACTCCCACATCCTGGTTTATCCATATACTCTACCAACTGTTACACACTTTGCGTGCTTTAATCTGCTATTTTTAATTCAGCGTGGTCCGCCTGTGATCTGCAGTGTGGGTGTCCTGCAAGCCTCAGACCCTTCCTGTGGGGTTCAGAAGGACTGCCTGCAGCCAGCCCCTCTCCAAATATCCGTGCTTGGAGATCACAAGCCTCGCTCACAGTCTATTTATGCTTTTCCAAAAAAATCTTCCACATGCAGAAAGCTGCCACATAGCAAAATGAAAAGAGTTCTGAAAGCAGCAAATGATAAAGCTGCTTCTAAAGTGAAAGTGATACAGTGGGACCAGACTAAAATAGGTTTTCATGTGTAACGGAAGGCAGTATTTATGGGCTGCCTCCTGACTTGTCCCTTGAATATCCTTATCTTCAGATCTGTTGCTTATGACTGGCAAAGAAAATGTTTCACACCATGAGGCTTCACTACCCCATGGTGCACAGAGCAAGTCTCATAAATAAGGAGATTCAGGTAGGAGATGTGTGTTTAAAAATCCAAACAGTGGATATTAATATTAAAAGTCCTTATAAAGGACCAAAATTCTACCATTTCAGTGTTTTTTACATGTTTAGTGAAGCTCTTGAGCTCTTGAGTTTACTGCCTTTAGCATTTTTAAACCTTTGCCGACGTATTACAGCGAGAATTTTGCTTCAGCAGCAGCAGTAGGAGTCAAAATAGATTTAAGTCAAGTAGATCACATCTGTAATGCTGTAGAAAAATGATAGGCGGTTGTCTTGGGGTTCTCCCTTTTCATCTTTTCTAAGAACTCTCAAAGCAGAGGGAGGAGGCTCCTCAGAGCTGCTGTGACACCCCTGCAGTGTGCCTACTTTAAGACTGCTCAAAATTCTGGTGAATGCTCCTCATTGCTCCTGGTCAGGCTGTGGCCTGGGACAGGATAAGACAGGCTGATAATTTTTCTTTGTGGATGTAGATTTCCTCTTGTTTATAGGGGGATTTGTTGGTCTACCTGTACCCACCCTACTGGATCTCTTTTAATTTCCTTAAGTTGCTTCAAGAGATCTTTTTCTTTCACTTCTGAGAGAGTGGAGGATGGGGGAAGAACACATTCAAAGCTGGCTGTGGTACTTCCTCTTAAACCAAGAGCAGAAGTTTTTGTGTGTCTGTTTCTGTGTGCTCGGAGCTGTTTGTGGTGGAGCCATTCCCACCTGCAGCCTGAGCAGTGTCACCAAGGCACCGGGGCTGCACCACTGCAGCTCTGTGTGCATCACAGGGCAAGCTCTGCTTCTCCTCTGCATCAGACTTGGAGCAGTGCTGTCCCCAGGCTGGCCCACCTTTAGCAGAGAGAGAGACACAGTAGCAGCAGCCTCGAGTGGTTATAGATAGACTCATTCAAAACAGAGGTGAATTTGTGCCGGAGAACGATGTGTCTGGGAAAGCTTGCATTCCTGTAACAACCCCTGCGTGTACTCAGCTCGCTGGGGTTGTGGGAACAGGCTCCTTCTGCATTTCTTCCTGCTCTTGCAGACTGAGGCAACTGTGACAGTGATAACTTGCAGCGATTCAGGAAGCGGTTTCCTTTTTGTTAAACGCCAAGGGCCGCAGCTCACGCTGGCCTGCAGCGAGGTTTGGAGCAGGAGGGATGCTCCACGCGTCCCTGCAGCCCTCAGGACCTGGGTGCTGCGAGTGAGCGTGGGCTGCTCTTTGTGCACCGAGTGTGAGGCGCTTCAGGTCGGAGTTGTGATGCTCAGGGAAGGTTTACTCTGAAACCAAGAGCTCTCTGCCTGTCACTGGGATTTCTGTAGCACGTGCTTCCTTCTGGATCCAAGACTTTTTTGACCAGTGAGGAGAACATCCTGCAGGAGATATGAGTACAGAACCTTCTTGCTGGGAGTTTAAACATTCCTTTCTCTAAACTGATGTTTCCTCCTTGCCTCCACGCTTGGCTTTTCTTACCGAGTGTATCTAACAGCACGGGTAGTATTCAGACAGATGAGAAATTAATCACACCACTTTTCATACAGGCTTTGGAGGCAGACGGATGTTAATTGCTGCTGCTTTTTTGATATAGCTGAAAGGGGCTAAAGTATTGCTACACTTCAACCTTAAAAGAGATTATCAATTCTTTTAGCTGCATTCACTTGTTAGACAGGAGAGCTCTTAGTGTAGGTTACTTGAATTTGCTTCCAGTGATAGTAATTATTAGTTCATCAGTTGAGCCAAGAGAAATCTGTAAGTGGTTTAACCACAGGAAGTGTGTTCTACCATCTTTCATTTCTAGATTAATTTCTTTCAGGTATGTTACTAGTCGCTTTTGAATGACTAAATGTTAGGCAGAAAACAAGCTCAAATAATTAATAAAATTTAAACTCATTCATAGGATTATAATCTTTGTGCATAGTGGTGTCTGTGCATTTGTAAACATTCTGATATTCTAAATATTTCTGTTGTCATATACAAATATTGCAAAAAACTTGCTCTAAGTCTTAACACATTTATCTGGTCCTTTCCTTTACCATCTATGCAGTGAATGTTAATTACAGCAAGTGTGCAGCAAGTTGTTTTAAGGACTGAAAACTTTTTTTTTCCATTTCAATTCGAAGAGTTATTGCTGTACTGTTCCCTATCCAAGTCATTGGCTGTACCTTTTCCATTTCAATAAGCATTAGTATTTTATATTGTGTGAGGCTACAGTTGTTCATGATAAAAGCCTCTAGTTGCAATTAAGTAAGTGTTCAGAGGGAGCAGAAGACAAGTGCTCCAACAAGTGAGCAGCCAGGGGCTTTTGGGTGTGAGTGGCACTCTCAAAGGGTGAAGGCATTGACCTCCTTGTGACTTTTGTGGCTGCTTTTTGAGCAGCAGTGGTTGCCTGGACCCACCTCTCTTCTCCTTTGAGTAATCAGCAGATGTAGGGTTCTTCCTGCTGCCACTCTCCCTGCCTGCTGTCTGCAGTTCTTTACCCAGCTTAATCCTCATACTTGCACCAAGTAACCTGGTTTCTTGAGAACTCTTTATTTGCCACTTGCAAACTTTTCCAGAGGAAGCCTGGTAGCTGCTGTCCCGTCGGGTTTTCATCTTCGGGCTTTCCACTGCTGGTTCTGGGCAGCAGACAGACAATTGCTCTTCTCAGCACTGTGTGAGAGGGTAAGATATCTTAAAATAATTCTATACGTACACTTCTGCCAGTCAACTTTTGGAAAACTATTTTGGAACAACCTAAGGTTTCTGTGTCCATCTCATTTTCAGTTTTGCCTTGCCAGTTGGGGCCTTCCTCGCAAAGTTGCCAGCTCTTCCCCCACGCCTGCTGGTTGTCTCTTCAGCTAACTCTGTCATCTTCTTTCTGTTTAAAGCCAACAAAGTCTCTCTGTGCGTGGCTGTTTGATTTGGGAACGCCAGCTCTGCCTTCACCTCGGTGGCACAGAAGCGCCCATTGTGCCGTCAGAGCGGGCTGTGCGTGGGCCGCGCGCCGATGCCTGCCAGAGGCTGGTGCCAGGCCTCCTCTGCCTGCTGCTGGTTAGAGCTCTGCACGCTGGCAGAGGAAATGCATCACTCTGTCTTTGAGAAGGTTTTCTCGAACCAGAAATAAAATGGGACGTTAGCTAGGACGCGCGCAGCCTGTGTAGCTGCTTTTAAGAGAAGTGCTTGGTGGTTTCGTGCCTGTACTGTCAGATTCTGTGAGAAGCTTGCTGTAAATCTGAGGCAGACACAGGCTCTAGCTAGCCTTGGGCCAGTGCACCTGTAGGGTCACAGTTTGCTAGGAGTTCAGTGTCACCAGCCCCAGCCCTGTACGTACAAAACAACAGAGTTGCTTCTAGTCTGCCCTCACGAGCATGCATAAGGGTAATGGAGCCCAGATGAATGGTACTGTATGTACTTAGGCTGCTATTAACTGCAAGCCCTCATCCTGTCTCCTGGTATTTTGCCTGTTGTCCTTGATTGCTGAGGGTAATGCAGTGTGCCTAGAACTGAAAGGACCATTTCTCTCTCTTTCCCAAATGTTTTCCTGTGTTTGACAGTTCTTTGCTGACCATCAGGATCTTTCTTATTATGGTCATGGAGAAACAGCATTGAACAGATGTTTAAATAATATTAAACAGATGTCAAAGATCATAAAAAATCCACTGGGCAAAGGCTGGACTTGTGTCTGAACACACTTAAAACCAAAATGTGTACAACAGTAACAAATAGTTTCCTAACAAAACCAATTACATTTCCAAGTGATGGTGTGTCTAGGTTATTTCATAATCATTCAATTGATAATAATGTCTTCCTGGGTATTCTTTTTCTCTGATATGTAAAAGCATCTGAGGAAACACTCCTGAATCTACTGTACAAAATAGGAATAATGAACCTGTGCCCCGTGGCCACAGGCAACCCATGAGTTAATTTGGTGTGGCATAAGGTGCCATGATTCCTCCCCACCTCATATTATGACTAGATAATATTAAGGTGTGTATATTAATTTGCAGTCTTCTAAGTGGTTTTGAAAGGGCTCAAAGCCAGAAAGAGATAATCCATTTTAGTACAAAATACTCAGCCACAAAACTAAGGTAATTATGGGGAAGGAAGGAGGAGGAATTTATCCACAGGACTGTGTCTCTATTATTTTGTGTGAAATGAAAATGTGGTTGGACCAAATTAACTCCACTGTGGCTGCCACTGTCTTTGTAGAGCCATGATGTTCTTAGGTATCATACTTACTGTGAGACATGGCTCCATGCTTTTTAAAATAAAATAAAAACTTCGGAAAAACTGGGATGTGCCAGAATTCCTGGCTTTGTTGAGACCTGTAGGAGTGATGGTTGCTGCCATTTGATATAGATGGTACCTTAGCTCTGACACAGAACCCTTGAATTGTTTAGATTGGAAAAGACCTTCAAGATGGTGGAGCCCAACCATAAACCAAACACTGCCAGGAACACCGTGGAAATATGTCTCTACCCTCCTAAATACCTCCAGGGATGGTCCTGTTCAGAGGTGGCTTTGGGTCACCAAAGAGAGCAAGATATAGACTCAAAAGGGAAGCTTTTTTGTGGTTGTTGTTTTGTCACGGCTTCTGCAATGTTTCATTTCCTGATAATTTTGTAACTTGTTTCAGTGTTAAAAAGAAGCATTTGAGTCAACTTCTGGTGCCGTGTAGAGTGCTCAAGTATGCCATAGATGTTTCTATAGCAGAGAAATCCTCCAGAGGTTTGCTTTTTGGTAATGGTGGAAAGGTTTGGAGTGGTTGGGCCTAAATGCCTGCCTGTTTTGAGGGGAGTGTGCCTGTCGTGTTAGGGTGTTAGTTTCCTTGAATTGCAGATGGCATTCAGCAGAATTTACCCTCCTGTACTCTCTTGAGGTGTGGTATTTTATCCATGCCTCACAAGAGCCTCATGACCTCTTCCTGCTCATCTCTTATATGAAGATGTTGTTGTCATGGCTACATTTAGTAGAGAAATAAACACTGCTCCCAGCCTGGGTGCCTGTGTAATGGCTGGGTTCCAGGAAGGTGATGTTTTCATCTGGATCTTTGCTCGGGGGTGGACGGATGTTTTTTGTGACCTGGGAATAGCAGTGCCCAGGCTGGACCTGGCGGTCACACGCTGGCCTGGGGAACTAATCCTGGCAAGCAAAGGAAACTTTAAGAGTTCTTTCTAGAGGTCTGTGTGGAGCTGATCCTGCTTGTTTGTTGCCAAGAGAGGCAGAGGCTGGGATGTGTCGGTGATGGGAAGGGTTTCCCTGTGCTGGCTTTGCTGTTCCAGGAGGAGCCGGGCCAAGCTTTTTCTCTTCCCGAAGCTGCCCCGACCATTGACACATCCTTGCTTGTGGAGCGAGCAGCCTGCTCCGTAGGAGGCACTGTTTATGTTAATTCCGTCTTCAGGCTAATAACAAATGCTTCAACTAAGATAGTATGTTTTTTTGGCTTTTTTAAATCTCTGTCCAGAATTTTTCCCTTTCCTTTCAGTGATACCAATACTAACCTGGTGTCAAACAGATGCCTGCAGGAGCCAGATGTTGTAGGTGTAAGCCTGTTAGGCAAATGTTTCAAACTATATTCTGATAGCATTGACCATCCTCTGTTTTTCACTTGTGTTTTCTTGAATGCCCTACTTCACATATACTGCCTGTGTATCTTGCAGAACATACAGGTCAGCTAAATTTGCTGACAGACCACTTCTGCATTTCAACCCTTTTTTTTTGGGCTGTTCCCATATTTAAATTAACTTTTTTTGTTTTGTTTCCAGAAGTACATAGTTGTAATTTGTCACTATTTTTTTTTTTGTTTGTTTGGTTTTTTTTTTTTTTTTTTTTTTTTGTGTTAGCTGGAAAACTTGGGCTGGCAAATTACCAGAGCTGCTGTCTGTGGCTTCAGCCTTTTTTCCTTTGCTGCACTAGAAACATGTAGCAACATGTTAGAACCCTTCAGCCTGGTGTTGGGTGGGAATCAAAGCATTACAAAATTACATTTAAAGGGGAGAAATTATTTTGCAGTTTCAACCAAGGGTTTGAGGTCATTCTTGGAAGTTTGCAAGGAATTGGTCAACAAATTACAGCATTTAGTTGTGGCTGGGTAATTGTAACATTCTGAAAGAGCGTGTGCTTTTTGATGACAGACGTTTGCATGTGTTTTGCTTTTGGGGGAAGAAAAATCGTTCCTGCCTGCAGATGTAACAAAAAATGGAGGCTGTTGAATGAATTTCTTGCATGCAGTGCTGAACCTCCTGGCCTAGCAGGCTTGTCTGCTTGATGTTTGTTCTTCGTGTTACGAGCTGGTTTTTATATAGGGACGTGCATTTTTGTGCTGGAATTATTTGTCGAGGCTTGCTTTGTTGTTTTTTAAAAGAGTCCTTGGGGAGAATGCCCTCACAAAGCCCTGCTTCCCCCTCGCAGCTGCATGCTACTGCATCCTTTGTGAGGAAGTAGAGTAGTTAACTCCTGCATACGGTCTGAACTGATGTATGTACCTGATGGCATCTGTTTACTGAGCTCAGGCTTCAGCTCCTTTCCATAAACGAATCGCTTTCTTATGGAAAACCCTTGTGGTATTGAATTATGTACATGTAGGATTGCTTCAAGGGCCTTGTGTTGATATCCTTAGTGGCACAAAGTCTGCAAATAGTCTCTAGTGTTAAATAATTTTCTGTTTAAGCATTAGATTTTTATTTTGCCAATTTTTTGGATGTCATTATATGGCCTGGTTTTTTTCCCCATCTTGCAGCCATCGTGGTTTTATAGACTTGTTGCTTGAACAAATGTCTTTTGTCTACGTAAAAGCTTTAGCAAAACAGTTGTTCAGTGTCTGCTTGGTTGCATAGCTCTAACTACATGTCTTTGTAAATGAAGTATTGCCAAAAGTCAAGAGCATGTAACTTAGAGAAATTTAAGAGTAAAAATGTAAAAATAAGTATTGGATCTGCAGTGTATCAGCTGAAGAGAAAGCACCAATCAACTGCACCATAGGTGCACAAGCTTTCATATTCTCAATATGATCAAATATTTTCTGGGAAAGGAAGTGAGTGTGAACATTAATAAGCTCTTATATGCACTTTGTCATTAATAATGCAGATAATACCATTCAGATGGAGAACATAACATATTTTATCACAGCATCATTTTAACATGATAGGCTCCTTGCCTTTCCAAGGTGAAAGGGCCACAGATTGATTTCTGAAATCTCATCCTCAAATGAAGTTTTGCTTTTGGCTGTATCAAATCTAGACCAGCTTTGCAGGAAAATGGGGAAGCTGCTTTGTGTTTATAGTAACACACTGGTAGAGGCACCTGCCTTGCTGTGCTTCTATGTATAAAGTTAATTTTTCCCATAATTCCAAGACATAAAGGTGGACATCATGTCCTTTTCACTAGTGGTTTTATTCTTGCCTCTCTAGGTTTTTGTTTTGTTTTGCCTTTGTTATAAAGGTTCATTCTTTTGTCTTCTGTGCAGTAAGGCAGCACAGCGGAGCTGTGCCTGAGCTCTTGGGCCTTGCTGGCCGCAGTAGATGGTGACACCAAGCTGTCCGGTGTCACTGCTGGAGCCAGCCCTCTTGCCATGGGACCTGGTGCCAGCAAGGGGCCTGGCATCCTGAAAACAGAATCCCACAGTATCATCAGGTGAAATACTGATTTGCTCAGTGTGGTCTTCAGTTGTTTAGCATGCCCAGAGCAAAAAATTAAAGAACAAGGGCCTGAAAACCCCATATTGTCTTTATGCTTCCAGCTGTTTTAATGTGCTTGCCAATGCAGCATGCAGCACTTATCTCCAATTTAAAATCAAGAGAGGGAATTATTTAGTCATTGACTCCAGGAACATTTCCAAAGTGTTCTACCAATGAAGTAAATGTGGTGTGCCAGGTTCTGCAACCATTGCCTCTGTTTGAGAGGAGCAGGCTTAGGTGAGTAATCTTATTGCATCCTGCTTGGCATGAATCAAGTTTTGTATGAGGAATTTTTTTTTTTCTTTTAATGAGAACAAGCCTCGATCCTTTAGCTGTATGCACAGTCCTGCTCCTCTTTAGGAGATGTGACCCAGCTTCTGAAGTTTTCTGCTGTTGGGGCCTGTGGCTCCAATAGCCTTGGCTGGACACGAATCTGAGATTTTTTTTCTTTTTAAAAAGCTGCCAAGGTGTCTTTAGAGTTCAGAGAGAGAGAGAGAGAGGTGGAAGGAGAAGAGTTGCCCTGGGCAGCTGAGGCAGAGAGCAGGAGGAGGCAGAGGAGAAGGTGGGCGCTGTGTAGCTGGAGGTGCAGTGCTGCTGCCTGATGGCACTAGCAAGGGCAGGTGCTGGTTACCCTCTTCACACCTGGAGAACTGGGCTGTGGAGGAGCTCTGTGACTTGAGTCGGGCAGAGAATGGGGCTGGTGACAGAGCAAGAGCCAAATCCTGATTTGCCTCTTTCAGTGGCTGATTCACAGTGATGCCCGTCCTTCCTGCAGGTTGTTTTAGCTCTGTTTACCCTGTGGGCTGATGCCAATCTCATGATGTTGCAAGGTGAGGAATGAATGGTGGCATGCACTGTCATAGTACAGTGTTAAATTCAATGAACATATTGGGGAGGTTTAGATATTTGTCCTGTGAACTGTAAAATCAGCATTGCTGCTGCTTAAGAGCAAGTGCTCTGTTAGGAAATGGTTTTTAGGTCACCTGGTAGGTGAAGACTTATTCTGGCTGATTGCTGTGGGTGGCTGTCTCTGGTCACTAATCCTGTGTCATAGGCTTAGCGTTGTGTCCTGGCAGCGCAAATGGTAAAAGTGAGATCAGCCTGTTATGCATCAATACTGCTTGTTTAGCCTAAATGTCCTGTAATCCAGGGCTGCCTGACTCTGCCATGGAGCACACACACATGTGAAGCTGGGTCATTCAGATAAATGGAGATTAGCCTCTCAAATCTGGAAACTTCATGTCAGGGGATTAGGTTGTGCCCTTTGGGTATGTTTCACACAACGTCTATTTCATTTCTGGCTCCAACTCAGCAGTCTTAGAATAATAAAATGATTTAGGTAGGAAAATACCCTTAAGATCATTGAGTCCAACTGTTGAAAACACCATTTAACAACCATCACAGCTGGCAGACTACAAAGTCATCAGGATACAGCACAGTACTTCTGCAGAAATGTCTGTGGTTTAACATAGTGCTGGCTGATTCCCATAACTTGTTTGAGTCATTTAGATACCTTCTTAAGTGGGGATCGATACATGTAAATTCAGTTCTAACACAGGTAATCCACTTGAATACAAACCAGGAATTTTGAACCCATTCAGAAGCCCCACCCATGTCTTCTCACTAAGCTCTGCTTATTACAGGTAAATATTTATAAATTATATATATAATTTTTTTTTCTAATTAGAAGAACTTCCTTCTTCCAGAAGCATTTTCAAGAAATGGATCAATTTGTGCATCACCCCTGCTTCCCAGAGGAGTGTTATTTCTTTTCTGCAAGTGGGAGCAAATAGAGCTGAACAGATTTGCCCTCCTCCACAGAGAAGGGTAAGCCTAGCTCAACCAGCCACGTAGCCTGTGTAGCTCCAAGAGTGAATTATCCAGACCTGGGTTCTCTGAGGATGTGCCCGCTGTTGGTGAGGAGATCAGACAGCCCAGGAGCACCTGCATGCTGCAGCTCGGCAGGTGCAGTTACCTGGGGTAGCTGCTTACAGAAGCCTTGCCTTTATCCTCTTCCTACAGGCGTAGGCACGGCTTTCACATTAATCAGGGATTGCATTCGGGCTCTCCCGCTTCCTCTTCCTCATAGAGTTTGCATATCTGTAATGGGTTTTTCTGCGTGCTTCGTGCCCTCCAAGGCAGGTCTGTGATTCACCAGAGAGCTGTCTGGAAAAGGAGAGACAAATGATGGCAAACCACAGAGCAGGCACATGATCTTCAGCGCTTCTTGTTCCCGTGGGGCTGGCTGAAGACGGCTCCAAACAACTGTCTAAAAACCCTGGTGTGACTCCGAAGGGATGACTGTGCCGACGCATGGTCTCCAAACCTTTCAAGACCTGCACGCTTTCAGACAGTTGTCTGGGGAATTCTTCAGTTGGCTCTGTGGTAGGGACAAAAATTAAGAGGCAGACAAGCAGGTGTAATTTGGTGCCTGAAGCTTTCCAAAAGCTTTAGCATAGAGCAGGCTTTCTCCTAGGGCTTGTGTGCAGCTGGTTGTCTAGGACCAAGCAAATAGGGGAGGCTCTGACCCACAGAAGTAGCAAAATCTCTTTACGGATTTTATTTTCCTGTGAGATTATTGAGCTGTTCAGAGTCTGCTGGACTGAGTTGCACTGCTACTTGCTGAGATGTTGTAACACAAAAAAAAAAAAGGCAAAAGAAAGCAGTGAAAATAACTGCTTCACCTCTGTGGATACAATTCCAGAATTTTGTTTGCTTTCAAGCAGTAGGCTTGGAGAGAGCACTCCAGAGTTTTGCCTGTTCTTGACAAAGTGTTCAGCTGATATGTTAATTGAACCTTGAACATGTGCAGTAATATTTTTAAGCCGCAGTAGATGTTTCACCAGTAAGGTAATTCTCTCTAAAGAGGGATAAACAATTTGCTCAGCCAGATGAGAGCTTACATGCTTGTGCCTTACTGCATAAATTCATGCACATTGTATTGCCCCACAGAGTTGTGCTGAGCCCTGGTGTTCTTAGCATGACAAGTGGAATCAACGTAAAAGCTCCTGCTGAGGTCTGCCTTAACCAAGCTGAAAAAACAGTCAGACCTACTTTATGCTGCCCATGCCCTGTTTTTGGGGAACAAATGGGGTAGAAGACAAGCTTTGTATTACCAGCGAGCCCTCAGAGGGCAATGCAACTACTTGCAGAAATAGAGGTAGGAGGAGCTTTAATTGGTTGGGGTCTGTTCCCTGGCGCTCTCCTTCCCTCTGTGGCAGAGCCAGGTTTGGGATGCTGTCGCTGCTTTCTTGCCCCTGACCACCAGGCAGGCTTGGGTGCTGACTCGCCTTGAGATGTGGGGGAACTGCCACAGGCTGGGTAAAGCCAGAGCAGCTCTTTTGGCGGTGAGTGCCCGGGTCCTGCTTCTGCGATGGGGCCATGTCTGTGCAAAGCATTTGCTTCCCCATCCTGAGGATTAGGGATCCAACCTGGGGGCTTCTTTTTTTCACAGTGGGATCTGCTTTGTCACACTGCCAGCCCTCTCCCTAAAGAGCAGCTAACTCTGGGTTTAAAGACCCCAGAAGGGACTATAGAGCTCAAGTGTCTTTTTGATCTTTGTTGTTAGATCATTTGCTATGAGCTGATTCCAGTTGCGCTTGGAAATTTACTGCAACAGCTACTCCGAAATAACTCTTCTGAAGAGATGTTTTGGTGTGGGCGCTCATATTCTTGCATAAGAGCGTAGTTTGCTGGTCTGTCTTGGTGCACCATGGAGCTAGAATAATTGCTGACTAATTATTCAAGAATAGGGCTTTTGGTAAATTCCTGAGCACAGAAGAGCCCACTACAAAGAATAACGACATCCCCCATCTCACCCCGATTCCAAAGAGGATGTTCTTCCCAAGGTATTTAAATAGTTCTGTTCATTCATGTCTGTTTAGAAAAGAGCAGTGCTAAGTTTTATGTTGCATGGTTTAAAATATTTCATACTAATTAACAAACAAGTACCAATTAATTTTACATTATGATGCTTAAGAGGTAGACTGCAAGGAATGGTATTTAGCTGTGGCTGTTTGGCAATTATGACCTTGTATATAATAACAGACTCAATAAATTCTTGATGTGAGAGAGCACCATTAATCAACACAGAGTTAATTAACTGTGCTGCTTACTTAGGATAAGCACAGAATGGTTTGAATCTCTGCAGTGCTACAGGCTGAAAATGTTTGATTTGTCTGATACCTGCCTTGTTTACATAGAAATTTCCCTCAAAATTGATGCTGAAGAGGGAGCAACACTTCCTCCAGGTGACTGAACACTGGTCCTGCAGGTCATTTTCTCCCATGTCTCTGACACTGTGGCAGACCTTACATGGATCACTGTATTACTTATTACTGTAATTACTTATTACTGTATTTCTGTCACCAGCACGTAGAAGGTGGAAGCTTTTGGATGAGTGCTGCAGTTCTGGTAAAGTGCTCTTCCATCAGTGGTTTTGTTCAGGTTAATCCTATAAGACTACCAAGAAATTAGGAATCAGTGTGATAATTAAGAGTTATACTCATCAGTTCTAATTTAGACTTTATACAGGACTGTTTTTTTTTTCTTATGCATTTCTTTAGTAATCTGAAACATAGTCCAAAAATGGGAAAATGAGCAAGGTTCAGCACACTTTCAGAGAGACAAGCATTCTATCTCTGTACCACTCACCCCTCTACACTCCAAACAGATATTGTCATTTTCTTGATAATGTGATACTTAGAAGTATGAAACTGTCCTGGCCTTTTGGAGTGGCCACCCTTCTGTTGGCTCACTGTGCATATTAATGTGAAGGATGGATTTCTAAATTGGCATTGTACATTTTAATGTATATTTTCATTTTGATATGTACATTTATTTTTATGTGTACATTTTTTATTACATTGTACATCATCTCGCTTTTTTGTTGTCCCTTGAACCACTTTCATATCTGGGGGTCACTGTGGATTGTCACAAAAGGATGCAAAGGTCTGAGCCATGGGAAGAGTTTGCTGAGAGCAGTGCTCACTAAGAGCCAGTTTGGAGAGTTTGAGTTACTCCAATATGAGAGAAGTGAGAAAAGGCAACTGTTTTCTTGCTGCTGGAATGTAAAGCCTCCTGACTTAATACTTGTTTTTATTTTTGAAGTTAATTTAACTTAGATGTATAGCACAAACAGTCTTTTTTTTCTTTTTCTTTTTTTTTTTTTTTAACTTAAGTGCAGTTAAGTGTAGTCTTTCATCTTCTTTCCTCTGTCTGTCACCTGGACTCTTAGTCTTAATTAGAGCCTGTTTAGCAAATAGCTAATATATGAGTGGCTTAGCACACTACCACAAGATATGGCAACCAAAATAGGGCCAGAAATAGATGAGTGAAAACTGAAAGTGGAATGCAATGCTTTTAACCATTTAAAATGATGCAACTAATTATAGGGTCCTGAGATTGGGGAAGAGAAGGAGAGAGGAAGAGATTTTCGCTTTAGGTCTCAGGGCAGAGGAAAGTGATGGTTCAGCTAATCTCTCTTCTGCAAATGGGATTTTTCTGCTGCAGCCACACAGCTTCTGTATTTGATACAAAGGAAGGCAATAACTCTTAAATGATAGAAAAACAACTGTTCTTTTTTTTTTTTTTTTCCCCCCTGCTTTTTTATACCCTCTCTGGGAAACAGAAGTCAACTGACACCTCTTCTTACTAACCCCAAAGTGTAGCTGGTGGTTGGGGCCTGGCACTGCTGCTTTTCCGCTCTCCCCTCCAGCTCTCTCTCGGAGCGGCTGGCGTGGCTCTTGCTGACTCTGGCGGCTCATCCTGTGCTCCAGCTGCCATGCAGACAGCACGTTCAGAGAGGCTGCTTCACTTAGGTATGTCACACTTTCTCAAATTCAGCCCTGGGCCTGCTCTTCACGAGCTGCAGGGGAGTCAATCCAGCGGATGAGCGATGCTGTACTAAGCTGCTATTAATGACAGCTCTTCCATTTGAGTGCTGTGGCCCATGGTCCCACACATGTGTTTTAAGATATGCACTGCATAGTACATGTACAGATCCTTAACTTCTTTTTTTGTTGATTTCTGAGTTGCTTTCAGCCATGGTTTTCTTTAGAGCCATGCGTGTTATCCCTTGCTTTGAGAAGCTCTTTCTCTCTTGCCTGTGTTAGCACAAATTTTCCTTCCTCATACCTCTCGTGTTTTCAGAGTGTGGTGGAAGATAGTCTGTGATTTCTCCTGTGCCCAGCTTGTGTCATGGAGTCCAAGCACTGGACTTCACTCCTTGATTTTACCCCCTTTTGTGTTTCCAGCACAGTCCTTCTTGTCCCTCGTTTGCCAGCTGCCCGAGTGTCTTCAGTGCTGTGAATTCAGATGAAAGGCAGCACTTCAAGCTCCCTTTGCAGCAGTCCTTCCCTTGGGCGTGCTCGTAGAAATCCCTTGGATCTCTGCTGAAGTTTCATCCTCCCCTTCATTCTTAGCTTCAGAAGAACTAGGATCATTCAGAAGTTCTGGGATTTTCCTGACACCACCAAAAAACCTGAGCTGGGGGCAGTGCAAGCAAGCGTTATTAGTTTTCAATAGTTTTAAGTATCATATGTCATATGTGGTTCATAATTTCTGATGATTTAGTGAAGAGATTTTTCTCCATTTGTTTTGGCCTTATAAGCAGCCCGTATTTTTTCTGTTACAACAAACTGCAAATGATTTTATGATTATGTTAAGTGTAAGTTGAAGATGATAAATGATACTAAAGATCAGTTGGTTATATAATGTAGAAGGTATTCAAGTAATGGATGCAATTAGAAAAGGCTGAAAAATTGAAATGTAAAACAGCCATAGTAGCAGTGTGAAATTTTAGATTATTTTTGTGTATGTGAAGGACAGGGAAGGTACAAGACTGGAGACAGGCAAATGTTGTGCCTATTTTAAAAGGGGGGAAGTGAGAAGCCAGGGAATTAGTGTAACACCAATATGGTGAAGTATACAAAGCAAGTTGATGGACAGATTTATAGATATCTGGATGATGTTAAGGTAATTAAAAAGAGAAAACCACAGAAAATCATGGAAACAAATGTTACTCCTAATGAAGGGCCCATATCTTCCCTTTTTTCTTACAAAGATTCAGAGAGGTGGAAAGGCTGGTATTATTTCAGATTTTGGAACAACCATACCATTTGTTATAGTTGATTTTTTAAAAAAAGCTCTAAGTATAGTGTGGTGCTGCCTGGCTCCCCAAATCTCAGCAGCAGTTGAACTTCCATGTGGTTAATGGCATCCAGCCTTTTTTTGATAATATGAGGAGAGGAGAATTGTGATGTTAAAAGGTCATAAAATGTCTTGTTCCCACAAGGCTCTAGCACAACAGAATTTCTGTAGATTCTTAGAATCTTGAGATTTCTAAGAAATCAAGTCTCTGCTGTTGATTTTTCTGCTCTGTTCAGGGAAATGGGACTTGGTGCACATTTTTTGAAACTTGCACACCACCAGCAGAAAATACCCTGTGAAGGCCCTGGACTTTTGCGAGCTGCTCCAGCCATGAGGGGAATAATAGGGAACAGTAAGGGCTAGGCTTGTTCCTCATATGAGTGTGATATGATAGAGGCTGATGCCTGGGCCGTTTTCAACTGTTTCTGAATGGGGAAGCTGAGAAAAGAACCCACTGTATCTTCCCCACTCCTTTCTCTTGACTCTTTTCAGCAGACCCTCAGAAGGGAGCTCTTCACTTTCTACCAGCGATGCAGTTTTCTGATCAAGATTTTGCCATGGCTGCAGCAAACTTGGTCATTAATACAGGAAGAAAGCCACTTTTTGGCATGGATAAAAATGACAGGATTTTGTTGCCAAGGCAAGCAATTCCAGTTTCAGCATGAAAAGGGGAAAAATATGCCATTGTCTAGTTTAGTGAAAGCTGTAAAACTGAAGGAAAATAAATGTACTCTAAAATATGTAAGGAATTTGACAGTGTCTGAATTTATCCAGCATTATAAGGTAGCAGTGGCTTGTAGATACTGACTCTTCTCTTCAGAAGCATTTTTAATCCTTAAATGGTGCACTGAAGTTGTTTTCTTGCATTCCAGTGTAAATATTTCCATCACGTTACCAGACAGATGAATGAATGGAAGAGAGAGAGAGATAAAGTGATGTTTTCTGATGAGAAGGTTTCTTCTTTAAGAGGTCTAAAAGAGATGTCTGTTTGTGGGCATTTTGATTCTCTTGGTATAGCTGGAGGGTGATGGAATGGAAGTTTTAATATTAGGGTGTGATATGGGTGTCTTTGTATCAGATTTCCTCCTTGAAAAAGTCTGTTTTGCTTGCCAAATGAAGGAGTTAACTTCTTACAATATTTGTTATGTATTTGGAATTTTGAGTATTTTATTCATCTGGCTGCAGCTAGACAAACCAGAATTTCTGCTGCTTGTATGGATTTTAAAGGTTTGATATATTTGGCTCCTTTCTAACTTGATAATAAATTCCATCTGGAAGGAGCAGTGATCTATGAGAGTTAGGAGAACAGATAGCTGTACACAGCAGATTTCAGAGTACGTTGCCTCTTTCACATGATTGTAGAACATACATTGTAATTGCTTGAGAGGTCTTAAAGGTGAAGAGAATTAAATCTAATCTTGAAAAGAAAGGATGAGTTAGATGAGGAGAGGAACAGTAGGGAACGTGATTTCCGCGTGCCTCAAATACCTGGGACAGGTTATTTTGTGATTTGAGATGAGGTGGGAGCTCTCTGTGGCTGATGCCAGTTCTTTTTGAACTCCATGCTCTCAAACCACATTGTAAACATTACCTTTACCTCAGTGGGTTGGCTGCATCTCACAGATAGATTTAATGCATTCTTGAAAGCATTTGAGCTTGTTGATCTTTCCCATTCCAGTCCAGTTCCTAATGAACCCTCTGCAGGTGCTTGTTCCAAGCAGGGGGATCTCCTGGGGGGACTGGAGTATGATGCACTGCTGTGTTTCCATTGGGAAGAGGCAATACAGACATCATGCTTACAGCATTTCCTTGTGCAGACATTAGGAATTGTCTTTTCAGTGACTGCTGTTCCAACAGGGGGTCTTCACTTTGGAAGCAGCCACACTTCCCTAGTGTTCAAAGAGGCCCTGAGCTCCCTGCGAGCTTCCATTGCAACCCGTGACTGCAGTTCTGAGGCTGCATGGCTGAGGTTGACCCGAAGGCTGCTGTTTCTTCCTCTCTCACTGTATTCCTCCAGAGCTTGTTAAAGTCAGCATTTACCATTTGGAGTTATTGTCTTTGCCTTGCCAGCGCTTGAATCTTTCATAAAAAAACTTAACACTGTCTTTCCCACCTCATCCTGGCTCCAAATGGTTATTCAATTCAGTGTGTTGATCCCCTGTGACATTTCTCCCCTTGTTATCAGTGTAGCTGAGACCCTTTGGCTGCCTTTGCTTTTCCCTTCCTGAACTTTGTCTTGCTTCCTTTCAAACCACCCAAAGACTGTTTCTGAAATTATCCTATAATTATTTTCATCTGTTTACTTTCTTTGAATTTTTCTCCTGCTGTATTCTTGTCTTCTGGAGCTATTTTTTGCCTTATTTTCTGCCAGCTGTGATTTTGCTTGGCTAGTGCTCTTGGCACCATGGCTGCCTTGCAGGGTTTCTGTAGGGCGAGGGGGCCTCTGCAGATGGCCCGTGGGATCAGCTCAACACGTGTCCCTAAAACCAGCACCCAGACAGAAGATCTGGCAAGGCAGAGCCAGGTATTTCTTGTTAAAGAGGAATGCTTCATGTGACTGCATGTGTGCCAGGGGTGATTTTATACCCAAGTACTTTGGGAACAGTGAAACCTCCAGATAGTTTCCCGTTTCCTGGTTGAAACCGTTTCAGCAAAGGAATTCCTCATTGAAAGCCATTCTCTATCACAGGGCCATAGAATACTGTGCCTTGGATTTTGTATTCTGTCTGGCTTTGAAGTATCTGGTGCTAAAATCTGTGTGTGAAGCACTCTGTCATGCTATTAGAAGGCATCTACATTTATAGCTGCAATTTGGTTTCTAAAAACATTGACTATTTTATTAAAAAGAATTTATTTGGGTATGTGGCTTAAAACAGCAATAAAGCCACATCCTGTCTCTAAAAGGTAAGTGTTATTGAATGTCCAAGAATGTGTTCAATATATAGATATAAATTAAAAATTTATACCTGAGTGCTGTAATAAAGGAAGTTAGGACTAAAATAGTGATAGGCCTGTGAGTTTTATTATGTCATTGCAGGAATTTCTGTGAACAGTGCATAGAAGACCTGGATTATCTGAAACTGGCTGTCCCAAACCAGCCAGGACTCCTGCTCCCTAGTCCCTAGGAGCCGGGGAAGTGAGGATCAGTTCCCTCTGCAGGCTCAAGCACTGCCTGCCAAAGGAATTCCCACAACTGAGTGATGCTCCAACATAGCTGCTCTAGAAAGATGCCTTACAGTTGCGTGATTTCACTTTAAATATATCTGTTTTATTTCTGATGTCTGTCTTCCCTTTCCTTTAAATCACAATTATTTTCCCCCCTGAAGGCTGTGTTGAAAAGGTGACAATATTTTAGTTTGTACAATATCTCTTGCAACCTTTGGACACTTGTATGTAAATTTGAGCTTGATTGTGACCCTGACAGCCAGCAAAGGAAATGGCTTGCAGAGCAGCTTGAGTCCCTTTCTGCCAGCCCCTCGGGCCAGGCTGTGCCCACCTGAGCAGTGGTGCTGCATCCTGGACTGCTTCTGAGCTCCTTGGTCTGAACTGCTCCTTGGAATGACCTGTGCCTTAACATGTGCCATTCTGGGATTTCTGAGACCAGCTGGCCTGGCACGCTATCAGAGGCTCCCTTTTACCTGGAGGAACAAGTCATGGGGAATATTGATCTTCTGAAAGGCATTTGTTGTTCGTTTTCCTCGATTCCCGTTTCACTTTTCAAGGTGAAGATGACATGGCAGGACAAAGTAATGGCTTGGAGGGCTGTCTGGGGCTTGTGGGGCCATCTGTTTTGCAGGCCTGGTATTAATTCCCTGCATATGTGTTGTTGCTCTACAATCTGTTTCTACAGTATGTGCGGGTTCAGAAGAAATGTGCAGCAAGCAGAAGAAATGCATTTATCTTCTGCTGGCCGAGGCAGCAGCCCTGCAGAACTGACTTAAAATATGGTTGTTTGCTTGTGGGATAAGTAGAAATATCTCTTCTCTGGTTGTTGAAGAGTTCTTCAGAATGTCATTTGCTTTTTACAGTTAACCTCTCACAAAATACTTTAATGAAACCTTCCTGGCATTTTTAACTCGCAGCATAACTTACTGAGTTTATGTTAGTTGTCTATAACAATAATGGCAAATACTGTTGCCATTCAGGAACTACCTTTTAGATGTGCAGACATAAAAGCTTGCCTCCACCAAAATTTATGGGCATGTTGCCATTACCTTGAGCAGACTAGCATTTCCCCCTTGGATGTTGGCTCCTGATCCTGGGAATGCTCAAGAGACAGCCTTGTTTGCGTTTCGTATGTGTCTGTTGGCATGAGCTCCTTGGGCTGGAATCACTGTGCTGGTAGAGCATCTCTTGGAGTTTTCATACTGAGGTATTAATCCAGATGAGTAATTTAACACAGATTGTATTTAGAATTTTGGAGGATCACCCTTTATTTCTGGCTTTGTCTTTAATTTAGATGTTAATGCTGGGATTGCTGAAATAGTCTGTTGAAATTGAATATGTCTTGAGACTGCATGGTGACAGCGCAGTCAGATCTCAGTTTTGCTTTTAACTTAATGCCTGGTAATTTCCTTACGTTAACAAAGCTGGAGGAGGCACCCTGGTGCTGGCAGCTGGCCATATGAGGCTTCTTGGAAAGGGTGGAAAAGATCTGGTGAGGGGGTGGCATTCAGAGTTCACCTCCTGAAAAGACCAGGGTGCCTTTTGGAAGAGGCATCAGTAAGCCTTTTGCTTAGTGGCTAATACTGAGAACAGATACAGAACTGAGCACATAAAACATTGATCTGCTTTGCAGCTGTGTCCTCCTGGGATGTGCTTCCCAGGTGCTCCACTGCGGTGGCTGTGCTTGGCCTCCACCCCTAACTGGGCGTGTGGTGACAGCCATGGGGTGCCAAGTACCCCGAGCTCTTGTCCCGGCTGCAGCACTGGCTCAGTCCTGTGACCGTCCTCAGCTGTGACCCCGCTGTGGTGGCTGCTGTGTTGTGGGATGCTCAGGAGCTGCCTCTGCTCTCAGCAGTGTTTGTACCTTCTGTAAGTAGGTTGTGCCAGAGGCTGCTTTTGGCACAACACTCCCAGGTACAGCCTTGCCCCGTGCCCACGTCCCGAAGCGCTGCCTCTCCTTCCCAAGCCACGGGTGTTTGGCTCGCTGTGCTCCAGGGATTTCCACGCTGGTGCCATGGCTGTGATCAAGGTGCCCTCCGCTGCTGTGTCAAACAGCTCCTGCTGGACCATTGCACCGCCTTTTGCCCTTGCCAGAAGGAAAAAAAAGAAACTCTGAACACGATCTTTCACTTGTGGTTGAGTCTGTCTTTTTCCGCGGCTGCTGAAACAGCCTGCAACCAGAGTGGTTTTCAGGATGTTGCTGGAAGGAATGGAATGGAAAATCATGGGGGTGTATCGCATGGCACGGGTTCAGGAATTGTTTGGCACCTCTTGCTTTAATGTGATGAGCTTTGCTGCATTCGTTATCCTCCTGGTGACTCCACTGGGCATTTGGGAGGACGCGAGAAAGGGGTGTTCCTTTGGTGAATATCACTCTGAAATATCCTTATTTTCCATCTCATCTTTTGTGGGAATGGCAGTGCTATTCGTTTCTGACTAAGTACTTCTTGATTCTTGCTTTCTATACTGATCTCTTCAATGATGTTTTCAACTGTTTCACAGGTGTCTTTTTTGCACCCAACCATGTTTAGAATAATTTATATCCCTCTAAAATCCCTGTGAATAGCTTTATTCTGGTACCAGTATATTTGACAGCTGTAGCAAACAATACCTGTTCTTCTTGATGGACAGGACTGGAACTGGCATACACTGTCCTTTTTATGCTGTATACCTGGTTCTAATCTAGGAAATGTTCCCTTTTTTATGTGATAATAAGTTTCAGTTGAATTTGTTATTAGGGACTAAGTTCTGGAATTTCTTTTCTTCCCAACAAGGCTTCTACTTGCAATAATCTGCCTCTGGTAACGTGAAGATGCAGAATTATTTAAGTCTAAACATTATGAGAAAGGAGAGAACACAATATAGCTGCCAACTAGTTATTTGTTAACTGTATTATTTTAGACATTAAGGAGTGTTTTACTGATTTTGTAATTAGTAAAAATACAATTTCTTCATGTCATGCTCATGATGTTCAGCTGCAAGTTTAAATGAATCTGCTGTCTTCAGTTACATGTAAGCTGTATATCAGTTTGCTGCACTTAATAGCAAGGACGTTCTGTAATTGAGGTATTCTGCACTGTGACAGACAATTTTATATAAATAGGTTTTTACGTACCACCATCATTTCTAGTATTGAGGGATCAGTGGTCCATGAAATCAGATCTATGTGGCTATTCCTAGTGTATTAGCATTACCTAATTTTCTGTGACAAACTTGAGGAATACAATATGGTAGAGGGTTTTGGCTGCCTTTGTTCAGCTGGAAATGACCTTCATTTTGTGTTAACCTCACACACTGCAAGATATTCTGTCCTGGTTGCCTAGATGTACAAAGAAAGATGATAAAGTGACAGGTGCCTGTTTTTCTAGATGGACAGGTACTAATTCAGAAGAACAATGAGAAGCCCAGTGTTCAACAGGAACAGTGAAAATTCCTGTCTACTGTCTTCCACATAATTTAAGTGAAAAGGTAGATGTTTAGCTTGTGTAGTTTTAGCAAAGCAGTTTTAAAAGAACTGGAAGCAGTTTTGAGCATGGACTGAGCAATAATAATTTAATGTTCTGTAGTACTCTGTACACAATTGAGAGATAGCATAAGAGTATCTCATGTGGCAGCTAATGTTATCTTGAAGAATGAAGAGTATTGTAAACAGCATATGCACCTACATGAAATATTGGTAAGCTGGGAGTAAACTCTTTCCTAACTGATCCAGTTTGAGAGGTACGACTCTCAAGTGTAACGTTGTGTTGTGCTTCTGCTGCAAATGGAAAAGATTTTAAAGCTGCTTTCAAAATGCAGTGTTTAATATGACACCATGTATGTCAAAATACAGCTGGAGTAATGCCAGGACTAGTACAACAAAAGATAAAATAGAAACAGAGCCTGGAAATTTTCTACAGAGAACAATAGTGTGAGCAAGTTGTCACACATCAAAGTATGAATAGAAGTTTAAGCTTGCCTTCTTTTGAACGTTGTATTGTATTTCTGATTTGGAAAACAATATTTAATATCTTAAATCAGCTCTTATATGAGCTGTCTCATTAGTTCCTATTGCTTCTGTGCTGCTTTAACCTTTATTTCTTCCCTAAACCGTGACACTGAGAAGGTTTTACTGCTTTCTTTAGGCCCCGGCAAAATGCAGTGGAAGGTCTTGGATTTGGTGTCAGGTGTTCATCACTAAACTGCTGACCAGGAGTGGGTCCAGGCCCTCTCCTGAGAAGAACCATCCCATTATTTCTAGTCAGTGGGACCTTCCCACCAGCAGCCCAAGAAGCTCAGGAGTGGACAGACCTCGCTGCTCACACACTGAAATAACGACGCGTGAAGTTCCGAGCTTATTCTCAAACGTGTCCATAGTTCAAAGCAGTGTCTGGACTACAAAAAGGGGTCGTGTTCCAGGAGAAAACTTAACTTCTGTGCTTTCTCACAAAACAGCTGAAGTGGATAGGTTTTGGAAACTTTCTATACAAAGGCAAACAAACCATTTTTTGGGCAGCAATGGGCAGTCAGGGCTGCGAAGATAAGGGAGCCCAGCAGTGTTGGTGCCATGATTACTTCTGCTGTGCCTCATTAATAATGAAAGAACTGAACGATATAATGTGGGCTAATGTCTGGCAGGAGAAGCAGTGGTCTGGATTTGACATTAAGTTGGTGAAAGTGAGTGAGATTCTCTGCTTCACCCCACTCATTTTTATTCCAGTTGAATTGAAAACTACTTTTACTGTCTCCTTCTGTCTCCTCTTCTGTCAGTCAGATGGGAGTCACAAACTAAGCTGAATGAGTTGAGGCTTTTTATCTGAAAAATACGTGACAATTCAGACTATTCATGAATGCTCTGTTCAAGTGTTGAGCTTTCCTTGTTGTGTCCTCTGTCTTCCCTGTTCTAAAGTGTTGTGAGATATCACCTTTGGTCTGACTGATCTCTGAGAATGTGATTAATTTTGGCAGGTAGAAGCTAATCTCTGTCTTCTGGATTGAGGGTGGAAGTCAGTCTAGGTTTCAGGCATTGTTGTAGAATTGGGATGGTGTAGCATAGCTTTCAAATACTACAAATGGGTTTTGGTTGAGATAAATTCTTGAAACTACTTCTTTAGCCTGTAACAAATTTCAAATGTGTTCAGAATTTGAGTTCTCCCTCCTAAACTTTTCAACTTTCTCTTCTTTTCTGTGTTCCATAGCATGTTCAGAGGATGCTTATAAGATGAGGTTTGGAAAATGAATGATGCTTTTAATCTGTGCAGAGACTTTTCATTCCTGTCTGCATTTTCTGTCTGCTCTTGCAGATTGAATTTTTGCCAAGTGATGGAGTCTCTAAGCTCAGGTAAAATTAATTGGATGCTATAAACATCCTACTTCCCTCCTTCCATGCCTTAATGATGATCTCATTTCTCTATGCCGTGAAATTTAGGATTGTTTTAAACAGGAAATGTTATCAAAACAAATTGTCTGCACCCACCCTTAGAACATCAGTTATATTTCAAGATCTTGCTTGAACAAAATAGACTATATTTGTGCAAGATCATGAAGCTCTGCTTCTATCACTGTATTAAAAAAGGGGGTTGTAATAGTATGGGAAAAAAATAATGACTTTCACAAGAAAACCTGGAGATACCTAGTTCTAAACTTGGCAGGGTTACTTGGATAATTAAAGGTCTGCCAGGTCAATCTGTTCCGTGCTACAGTCTAACAATTATATGATTAAAGCTGCTTCTGCCTTCTCTCTCCCAAATAAATTTGGCAAAATGGTGCTCTCTCTCTAGTATGGGGAATAATGAAAGTTACTGACCCTGACTATGAATTACCTGGTGAATCCTTCAGAAGCAAGAGAGATGCTCTCTTTGTGAGTCTCTTCTCCAGATTTATTAGGGCTCATTAAACTGCAGCGATACTGCCCAATTATTGTTTATACTAAAGTGTGCTCGTAGGTTCATTTTCATGAGGCATAGAGATTAAAACCCAATACCAAAAAAAAATTTTAAAAAATCCCTGGCTAGCTTTCAGTAGATTTTTAAAAAGAGGCATTAAGTCTAAATTGTAGTTTCAAATGTATTTTAATTTTCTAAAGCAGTTTGCATGTCTGCAGATGTCTGCTTGTGCCTGGGGACAGTGACTCCAGCTGGCTCCTAAGGAGGCTGTCCCTTCTGTACCCGGGTGGACTTCATGCCTGCATGGCCACTGCCTTCACTGGGATCGTGGGGCTGGTTGTTGGAGTTCTGCTATCTTTGCACCCTTTTTTATTATGTACCTGTGCTGTAGGCTGTGGGGAAGCCTCTTTGTTGTTCTTTCCATGCATTTTTATATGATATTTTACTGATGCACTTCTACACAGACCTAATTGTCTGGTCCTTCTTGAGCCAAACAAGAGTGCAGCTAGTACAAGCAGGTAATTTACAGTTTGGAAGCTTGGGAGCAGCGAGAGGTGATGATGCAGAAAGGAGATGATGAACCACCGTGGGGGGAAGGTGGAGGTTGCTGACCAAAAGCTTGGGCAGGGTCTGCTGCAGACATCAAAGCTGTTAATTTGATTTTTACCTTGCTTGTTTGGAGGTTGCTGTTGTTAAGCTGTTGTTGTGGCGGGATGCTCTGCCGGTTTCTGTTCTTGAAGGATGAGCAAGAAGCCTGTAGGGAAACCAGAAACCTCAATAAGATGAGCTTGTTTTGCTTCCCTTCCCAATAGTTGTTTTTTTTTACCCCTTTGCTTGGCCTTGTGCTAAAGAGATTTGAGGGGTCACTTGAGGGGAAAGGTAGAGGAGCAGGATTGGTCTGGGGTGGCTAATGGATGCACGCAGGGTAAGTGGTGCTGATGGCAGGGCGCTGGCATGCCCTGCCCCTGCTGCTCACCTCGGCTGTAATTACAGCAGGAGTTGTCTCAGCAGAGGAAGTTGTTTGTAACCCTGGTGCCACCTGTCAGTGCTGCTGGGTCGTTACTCATCCAGGCTGTTGTTGGAGATCCAGTATGGCAGGGAGCTCAGGAAGTCCTGGGGTCAAATGCCCTGCAAAGCAGGCATCCAGCCAAACCAGGTGGTTTGCATTTCTGTCGCTGCTTTTCACAGCAAGTTGGTTATTAAAGCTATCCCAGACAAAATAGCACAGTTCCTCTTTCTCTCCTGATGCATCACAATGAAAGTATGCATTCATGTTAGTCATGCCAATCCCTTAAATCTTTTTATGTGCATAAGCAAGGCTTGACTTGTCATTGAAGGTTCAGCAGGTGTATAGATGTTAAAAGTGCTATGTCTTCTGTAATTTTTTCCTGATGTAGCAATTTGGCCTTTACCAATAGCCTTAGGTTTAAACAGCACAGGATATAAAATGAGTCAGTTATGCTGCTGTGCTTGTTTAAGAATAATTGTAAGAAGTGCCTTTGGGTTTCCGGGAACACACATTAACAGAAGGTGCATTTCAGTGGCTTTGCATGGTACCTGACTTTCACAGTAGTTCAGCTGCTGTTCTCAGGAAAAAAAAACCAAACCAGTAGTAGGAGATGTATCGAAATACAGTGAATTTTGCTACTGTTTGGATTTCCCTGCAGCAGCATCAGCAGGGTTTGATGCTGTGTGTCTGCAGAGGGAATACCAGTCAGGGAGCCTTGACATCTCTAAAAAGGCACATAAAACCTGAGTCTGCCCTTAGGGGAGGGCAGCCCTAAGGACCAGTCTGTGGATCTTTCCCTGCAGCCATTGAGGGCTGGGAGTGTCTGCTGCAGAACTGGCTGCTCTGTGACTGAGGAGGGAGCCTGAGTGCCCAAAGCACCTGCAGAGCTGCTCCTCCCTGCCTGTTTAACAGCAGCACAGACACACTCTGGCACAGCCCAAGCTAGTTTTTCTGGCATGGTCATAATATGTTATGTCAGTGATATAGTGAAACTATAATATATCATTTTCCCCTGGATACTGTAGTATACTGTCCTTGCTCTGTTGTGATGCAATAGCCATGCAGAATGATGGGATCCCTAATCCACTGCTGGATGTTATGGTAAAACAAAATCTGTTCTTTGGAATACTTGCTGCAAAACTGTACTTTTTACATAGGAAAAGGGCGTATGTGATTTTATTTTACAGTAAGGTATTTCTTTGTAATAATTGACTGCAGCTGTGTTTTCCGGTTGTGTTAGCAGTTTAGGTGTCAGAAGGATAAGACACTCGGATGAAATGTATCTCACCCGATATTGACTGATCAAATTTGAGTACCAAAGAGTGTTAATAAAGCCTTAACAATGCCATATGCATGGTAAGCACAGTTTGCTTGTTTTAACAAAATCATTTTTATTTCATCAGAAACCCACAGTTTTCTGCTTCAATTGCCTTTTCCTACCACTCGGGACGTGACAGTGCATTATACCTCTCCCTTCAGCCATCCTTACCCTTTCTTGTGTGACACCAAGTCCCAGAAGAGACTTGGCAGAAGAAACCCCAGGTAGCCTGTCCCCAGCACACTGCCCCTTCTCTTCCCTGCCAAAACCCTCATGGATTCAAGAGCATAAGAAGCATCTGATGGCATTGGATCCACTTCTAATCCCTTGTTCCACTCCTAGGAGGTGTCAAGTTCGGAAACTGTGAGAAAGGTGCAAGGATGCTGAAAGAACACAGATGGTGGATGATGTTTCCATCCTCTGCAGTTTTCTTATATGCACCAATTGTTTGGGTTAGATTAAGGCCTGAAATCTAGCTTTGGAGATATTTTTCAGAATATGTTTGTGGTATATAACACACACATGTGTGTATAAAATATATGTACATGTGTAAA
This sequence comes from Regulus satrapa, assembly GCA_013396955.1. Classification (NCBI taxonomy): domain Eukaryota; kingdom Metazoa; phylum Chordata; class Aves; order Passeriformes; family Regulidae; genus Regulus; species Regulus satrapa. Next base: position 847,024 of record VWZN01010524.1, on the reverse strand, counting down.
GTGTTGCACATGTTATTGGTAAAGTTTTGGCTTCCAGATAGAACAAATTTCCTGACCTAAGGAAGCACAGTCAAAGGATCCCAGTAACTGCTGGCAGTTTTCAGAAGCGTCTGCCTCTGTCCATGTCGAAAGAGAAGCTGAGTCGTCCACCCCAGCAGAAAGTTACAGGGTAAATTCTGCTTGGGATCGTTTCTTAGTGCATAAGAAACTCATAATTGGCTCTGTGTGGGCAGAGGATCTGTCTGTGGTGAGGCGAGAGCGGCGCAGCAGACACGGAAAGTGTATGGGAGTGACGAGGTGGGATATGGCATTTGTACAGCTGCTCTGTGCTCTGCTCTGTTAACAGAAGCCCTGTCCAGTTTTTTGATCCCCCTTCATTGTGCCAGGAGGAGGAGGGTCATACTGTGGATGTTAAAGGTTAACATACTTCCTGAGAGACAGATACTTCATTGTTTCCTTCCTATATGAGTTCAATTGACAATGAACTCTCAGCAACATTCACTAGAATTGGCTAGTTTGAAATGCCTTCGAAAGAATTAGCCAAAGCTGAAATTAATTATAATAATAATTAAACCCCCCAAAAAACAATAGATAGTGCAACTCCACATTTGCAGTTCAATCCTCTTATTCATGATTACTTTACTTGTCATTCTTGAGGCTACTTTGTTGTTAATGACTGCTTTGGTACTGTTTTACTTCTGTGTTTTAAGCTGAGGTGCTGCCCTCACAGCATTTATTGTTTGAATACAAGAAAATGACAAATGAGTTCTGCCTAGTCTTGTCTAAATGCCAGTTCCATTAATGTCGTTGTTGTGGTGATCCTACTATTGCAAGCCTTATGTGACTATTTATTCATATTTTAAATATATTGATCCTTTTTTTAGTTGCAAAAGGGAAAACACATGACTTCCAGAAAAAAAAAAAAGTTGACTTCTTAATGCATGTTTACTTTTCTTTAACTCTGGAAAACTCAAACCTTTCATTTGAGACTTTGAAGATGTTTTCCGTCTGCTTGGTAAACTCGGTGCTTGCTTCAAAGCACACATGCAATTTGTAGACTTGTATTGCCTAGGGAATTCTTGGGAGTCCTTGCTTGCTGTGTGAGCAATGCAGCAAGGGATTCCTTGCTTGCTGTGTGAGATAAATGCACACAGAAGTTCAAATAACTCCTCTAATTTTTTTCTTTCACTAGAACAGAAGTGTGGTTTTTTTTTCTCTTTCCTGCAGACAGATCTGAGCTCTTACTTCTCCGTATCTTCCTTTCTTCTCTTCTCCCCTCCCCTCTTGATTCCTATTTCTCTTTAAAGTGCTAGCAAGTAAAAACACAGGGGTAAGTAAATGGCCTCTACAGTTGCAATGGCATTAATCTTTCATCAGGTAAAAGCCTCCTCATGCTGGTTGTCATGGTGAACACTCCAGGGCTCTCCCTGGGCTGTGGTGCCTGTGCTCCATCTCTCCTCCTGCACTGTGAAGGTCACTGGTGGCCAGAGGTGGCCTCTGCGGGTGCCCAGGGCTGTGGATAATCCTCCTCTGCTCTCTGAGCAGAGCTGCACAGAAACAGGCAAAACCACCAAGCTGCTACCAAGCCTTTCTTCCAGATGGTAATGGAAACCAGCTCTACCAGTGAGGTATTAGACATATAATTAATTTTATAAGTATTTCCATCTTCAGTTTAACAGACAAGTGCTTATTAGTTAAAAAGTTTGCCAGTGCCTAAAGGAGCAATCTCAGCAAGTAAGATTTTGAGGTGCTGAACGGAGCCCAGTTCCTAGACATCGTGTAAATGAAGCTGCCCAAGGACTAGAGGTGAAGGAGGAGGGCTCGGGGGAGGAATTTCTTTAAGTAAGCAAGAGATAAAACCCAAACATGTGCCACATTTTGTTTTCTGCCTGCCCTCCTGGAGAGGCAAAGTCCACTGGTCTTTGTTTTGCTCTCTTATGTTTTCTGACGTGATTTGGGCGAGCTGAAACCAAGACCATGACCTTTGGATGGCCACGAGCCCTGGGCCACTCAGCTGTGGTGTGACGGGAGCTCAGCAGCCATGCCAGCCTGGCACGGTGTGTCCTGGCATTGCTTCTCAGGCTGGGCTCGTTCTGGGGGGGAGGCAGCTCTCTGTGTGCTCACGCCTCCCACAGCCACTGTCAGCCACGGAGAAAGGGGCAGGAGGCAGAAAAAAACCCACCCAGGAACGTGTGTGCAACCCCCAGCTTGAAATACTGACCTCGCTCCGTGCAGGGGAATGATTGGGTGCTCTCTCTTCTCCCGCTGATGTCTCAGTGAAATGCAGAATTATTTCTGGCTCTGCCACAGAACGGAGAACAGTCTCATGGTTCAGCTCTTCCCAGTCCCCCTGTGACATGCAGTTGTCCTTTAGGACCAAAATCAAACATTTTTTGGTTTCCCTGCAGCAGGGATAGACAGGAATGAATGTGTGAGATGTCATCAAGAGTCTGTGGATGGTGTTCGGAGCAGGAACTGATGGAAACTTTTCCTAATATGAGATTTTGCTCTGGAAAAGTTTAAACTTTTTGGAAAATGTAGTAAAAGTGGTTACATCTTGACACAGAATTTCTTATTATATTGAAACTTTTCCTTTTTTTTCCCAGAACGTGTTGCAAGAAAACAAGATGCTGCTTTAGAGACTTATTTAAAATTACTGCTGGGATGTAAAAGCTCAGGTGTATGTTGGGAGAGGGAAAAGACCCAAGCACAAACCCAAGCGCCATTCATCTGCAAAAGCCACAAAGCTGTGTTTTCTTAAAATGTTTTTTCATGTTTGACTTGAAACATTGATTAATGCTTATTATTTAACACAGGAATTCAAGGACTTACAAACTTTGGAGCAATGAATTTTTTTTTTCCCGTCAGATTTTATCTTGAAAAACATGAAATAGATGTTTATTATGTGAAGAGTTCATGGAAGACTTTGGGATTTGCTCTCAAGAAAATCAGTCTTTCTCCAGACAACTTCATACTGTCGAATAGCCTCTCCTTGTAGACTGTGATTGTATCAAAGAATGCTTTTTTTTTTCTGTTTTTTTTGCCTGTTTCATGAACTCTGAAGGGAAGAAACAGAAGAACATTAACCTTTTCATATGTACACGTTTGAAATTAAAAACTTAAAAACCCATGAATGTGCTTCTATAAAAATCTCTTCGCAGCTGGGTTCCCTGAGTCCAGCTCATTTCACTGTTGTCTCTTGGTAGTGAAAAATGCTCTTGCTATTTACGATGCATTTTTTGGCTGGTTGCCATTGCTTGCTGTTTATCAGAATGCCTGATATTTTTGGTAGAGGAAATACCCATGTTTTTTTGCCACATACAATCAAGTTAAGCATAGCTTAGTTTGCTACTTTTTTGCTTTGTTTTGTTTTGTCTTTGTCAGACATTTGTTTGGCATGCTGGATCTGCTGAGGGAATTTGTGAACATGCCTTTTGCATTCCCTGGTAACTGTTTACTGAGCTAGAATCTACCCTGGCATTACTCAATGAAATTTTACAATGTAACAGCAGCTTTTTTTTTGTTTTGTTTTGTTTTTTTCTTGTTTTGTTTTGTTTTGTTTTTTAATTAATGCATGAACACTAAAAGATAGAGTCTGAAATTCTATTATTTCAGTTTCTGAAGGAAAAAAAGAATAAATATATGTCATCAGGTGATAAAGTGGTAGGCCTTAACTTCTTAAAAAGTTGGTTAAACAAGATTTCAGGTATAGATTATATTGTGGGTAACAATCTATATGCTCAAAATAATTTTTCCTTAATAGTGATTATTAACTTCTATCAAAAAACTACTTCATCTGGAAAAATGAAAGATAGTTTTTCACATGTCTAAAGTAGGTTAGAAATCCAGACAGCAAATGGTGGCCTCTGTAAAGTAGACTGTCTGACATGATTCTCTTGTTTTAAGTCAAGTGTCTCTTATCCTTAAATATTTTATGGTCTAATCTACGAGTCAATTCATATATTTGTTCTAGACCTTCTTAGAACTGTGAGGGTTTTAATAGGGCATCTACCAGAGTAAAAAAATACTTGAAAAACTTCTTAGTACCTTTTCCTGGTCCGTTTCTGTAGTTGGGACTGAAAGTAAGGTTGTGGTGTGTGAAAATATTTATTAAAGACTTTTCCAATGTCTGAAGAAAGCTCAAATATAAAGTTCTGTTCAAGGTGAACTTGAAATACAAGGGTCACTTGTAGTAAATGTAGGAGTTGATGGGGGTTTTTGGATGTGAGCCTGTCCTAAAACAATGTGAATGTTACTCTTGCAATCTGACACACACAAACTATGAGCTTTCTTTTCTCACATCCTAGTATAGCACCATGAGGTTTTTGGGGTGGGACTACCTAACAAGTAGTTTGTAATGGAAATTCTCATCCTCATCTTGCCACCCTTTAGATGAGTTGTCACTTTCTTCCTCCACCCAAGGTGTTTTGCTAATATTTTGAAACAAACAGATAATTGCAAATAGATGTGACTGTGTTGCAACATATCCTTCCTTTTATGCCAGCCAAGCTGCACTGGAAGGAAGCAACTTGAAGATCTTCAGAAGAAAATAAAAGTCCTGGCTGCAGCACATCTGATTTTGTTTCAGGTCTGAAATGGCTGCCTGTGAGAAGTGATTCTGTGCTGTCAAGCAAGAAGGGGTGGAAATACATTTAGAAGTGCTGCATCTTTTCCACTGTTGTTTTCCAGCATAATGAAGCAATGGAGCTGCTTCACGGACCTGATTTTGAAAATTTATGTGTTTTGTTTATCTTGAACATTTTCTTCATGCAGCTGAAGCTTACTGAGCAATTGGATTTCTGGAGACCCATCTTTCCCATTAGATTAGTTGGCTGAATTCTAACCTGACACTAATGTATTGCTCTTCCCTGTGGCCTTTCACAAAAGATTTCTGTTGTCCTCTAAGTTATGTCTCTGTCACATCAGAATCAACAAGAAACTTTGCATTTCAATAAGAACTTTAGTTGTGGTTTTGGGTTTGTTTAGAATGAAATAAGTGAGACAGCTGTCAAGCAAGGTCTACATCAATGGTTTTGTCTCCCTTTTGAAATAATGTCCTAGCTAGCTGTTCCTGCACAAAAGTCTGTGTAAATATAGACTTTTTAGTTAGTTAAGACTAAGTTTCTAGTGCTTTAGGATATCTTGCCTGATTTTTAAATTTTATTTTGTAGAGAAAGCATCAGATTTTTCTTTGTTTTTAGGGAAAACAGACAAGCAAATATGGATGGTTTGTTGTATCATGCCCTCACCATGAATTAGGCTGTTACTGTGCCAGCTGGCATCCAAATACCAAACACCACAAGAGCTTCTCCCAGCAGGATACGCTCGCTGTTCCCTGGAGAGGGGTGTGTGTTGTGGGACAGGCAGGGTGGCAGGTAGCTCTTGCTGTTGTGCCTGCCATGGCAAGTGCCTGTGTCCTGAAATAGGTCCCTGAGGGTGCTGTAAACATCTCTGACAGCACGGCTCCGCTTGGCCACCTCTGAGAAAGGAATTCCTTGGCTCTGGGCTGGGCTGGATCTGACCGCACAGTGTCCCTGGAGCTGGAATCATACAGGTGTTGTGTGGCTGAAGTTGCTTGCCTGTGGAATAGGAAACATTTTTTGTTTTCCTCTTTTATGGGAGGGAAGCTGTGATTCGTTCAGATGTTGATCTTCATGTCTTGGAAGCACGGCTTGAGGTGACCCTGGGTCGCATAGGCAGTGCTGCCTGCAGATCCTGCTGCGGGTGGTGGGCTCTGCCTTGGCCCTTCCCGGGACTGTCCCACCCTCACCTCCGTGTTTCCCTGCCTGCAGAAAAGGCACAAGGCTCTCAGAGCCTTGGTATTTGTAAGGGCTGCAGAGAATGGCAGTGCTGCGGTGTGGTCTCTGCTTCCCTTCTCCTTGCCCATTGTTTACACTGAGCCTCAGATAAGATGAATATCTTTTGTTTTTCCTGTAGATAATAATAATAGCCTGTCTCTACCAATACAGGATTAGGTTCTTCTTTCAGGAAGACGTGGGAAGAGAAAAATGAATGTGGTCTTGGTGAAGCATGTGTGACAGAAAGAGTCTCAGGGCAGGGAAACATCAAGGCTGCACTCTAGATGGGAATGCAAGGGCTTTGCTGAGCACTGTGTCCTTGGAGAACCTCTGCCTCAGTCACTTCAGCCACAGCTTACTTATTCATCACCCAGCAAGTTCTCCTCATTGTCAGCATTTTCCCTTCATGAGATACTGTCTTGCTGCTTAATGGCCAAGAGCAATTGTCAAGGTGTCTGATGGCTGTGACAGATAACAAATATAAGTGTTGCTGTATGGGTTGGCAATTTGCCTTCACTGATCTGATCCATCTTATCTTGTCACCTTTCTTTTTTAAAAAAAAAAAATTCTCTTCCTTATACCTGTTAAGATTTTTGTGCATCTGTGAATGTGAAAAAATGATCTGCTTGTTCTGGTAATGGTAGTGTCCTGGATTCAGTTTCAGGATGAACAGTGAGATGCTCTGCTAACATCATTTTGGCCAAAGCTAACAAGCCAAAAGCTTTCATTTTGACACAGTGTTTATGGGAGTGTTCAGATGCCAGCCTAATGCTCTGGATGTTCTTGGATATTTTTGTAGGAATGCAGGTGGGTGGATTCATGGATGAACACCTGAAAGGAATTTAAAATCTCCAGACTTGTGTTATAGGAATGTAAGCGGGGACAGAGCCCTCTTGTCTTTTTACTGCCCTGTGCTGAAACATGGGTGCTGTAAAGTAATTGGGAAGCATGTGCACAGTGGAAATGCCCTGGAGGGTATTTACAGTGTTTGATGTTCATTTGACTGTGGAAGGGGACCCGTGGTTTGTGTCCCTCACCGATTCATTCAGCAGCTCAAGGTGACTAGGTCGTGTAGGTGTGATTTTGTCAGCAGATACTATAGACCTGTTCTCTTTGCTGTTCACTTGATCCCTCTGTGCAAAGTCTTCATCTTAGGGCTTTGCTTATGGCTGAATTTCAGGAGTGTGAGGATGTTTTGGTTCCGTTCTCCCACAGCCTGTGTCCATGCTGTTTGGAAGCAAGACCAGTATTTCCTGTGGCCTCTTTTATCTCTTGTTCTTCCTTCTCATGGAGAATGCATGGCTTTTTTTTTTTTTTTTTTTAGTATTTGTATATATTATAACTGCCCTATCCTATGAAATGTCCTGGCATTTATCTTTAGCCTGAAGTTACTCAGATGATTTATTCCCTCCTTGTCTTCAGAGTTTAGGCTTACTTTAAATGAGGCTTATTTGGATGTCAGCCTCCCCTCCAAAAGGCCCTTTGGGGCCTGTTGTGATAGAACAGAGGACAATGGTTTTAAACTGAAATAGGGTCAATCTAGATTCGGTATAAGGAAGAAGGCTTTTTTGTAATGGGGGTGGTGAAACACCCACAGGTTGCTTGGAAAGGTGGTACACACCTGATCCCTGGTAACATTCAAGGTTAGGATGGGCAGGGCTCTGAGCAACCCAGTGTAGCTGGGAATGTCCCTGCAGGAGGGTCGTACTAGAAACCTTTAACAGTCCCTTCCAACCCAAACTTCTGTGATTGCTGGATCTTATCAGCACCCATCAAAACAGGACTTTGGAGCAAAGTGGATGGGTTGTCCCTTGGTACTATTTTCCATCTTTTGATATGGTTTATGTTGGTTTATTTTGTGTTTGGCTGCTTTCTTTGATACTTGTTTCATCAAAGCCTTCCGAGATGTCACCTTTTGCGCCTTTTGCAGTTCATCTTGCCACTCTAAAGGAAGGATTAAACTGACTTGTGGATGCATTTTCATTACCTTGCCAACAACATGCTGTGGAGAAACTTTGGGCTGGAGCAGCACAAACTGTCTGTTACAGCTAGCGTAATTCATAGCAGGAATTTTCTGCTGCCAAACTGTCAAAATCAAGGGATTAACATTACTGCCTTCTGAGAAGGGCATTTGTATGAGTGGAGAATCCTGACGGTGTTGCACAAAACATTAAATTGCTGATGATTTTGGGATATGATTTAAGGCTCAGAATACAATATATTAATGGAATCTAGGATGTGAGCCAAACTTGTAACTGAGGTTTACCTTGCTATTTCTTCAGATGCTCCATTTTCATAATTTCTTGCTATGTATTTGGAAGAGACTGTCTCTTATTCTCTAAAGACTACATGACAGTTAAGTGTCCTGATACACTTTTCTCTTTTGGTTGCATTTAATTTTTTTTTCTTTTCTTTCTGGGAGTCTTTGTGAGTATTTTGAAATGCTAAAACAGCAAGGCTCCAAGCAAGCAAAAGCAGTAGAAATTGTTCATCATCCAAGCAACTTGGAAATTTATTCTTCTGGTTTGTACAGTTGAGGCCCATGGTATCCCTGGGCGCTCTTGGCAGCACTCTTACAGAGGTGGATATTTACCAAACTCAGTGTTTGGGTTTCTGGTTGTATCCTGACCCTACAAACACGCTTGTCCTGGTTGTGCTGTTTATCTTGACTGAAAGGTTATCTGGTGCAAAGGATACTCACTGGCTGTGCTGTAAGAGATACCTGCCTTCAGCAGTACAACTACCCATATTTTCATTTTGTTCTAGTGCCATCTGATACATTGTGATCCTGTGTTTGAAACGGGGGAGGGAAAAAAAACCTCCTCCTTAGACCTCTTAGACAGACATAAGGAAAAGCTGTGGAGATCTGAAGATCTGAATCCTGTTGTCTAGAAGTTAACTGTGTCTTTAAGAAAAGACTGGGTATTTATATTTGGTGTCTATCTGAAATCATGTTTACCCTACAGTGTTTATTAAACCTGAGTTAATTTTCCTCCTGTCTTTCCGTGGCTGCAGGAGCTTTGCCAGCAATGCATTATAATAGCTGTAGTGGAAGGCAGCGCAGGCCACGAGCCAGGCTCCCCTTCCCACCCCGTGGGCTGGCCTGGAGATGCTGCTCTTGCCCGTGCTGCTCTGGAGCTGTGGCTGGCTGAGCCCAGCTCCAGCAGTCCCTGCTGAGGAGCCCCAGCTGCCCTGGAGAGGCTCAGACCTGCAACTGAGCGCTCTCTTGGTTAAAAATAATAATTATGAATCCTTAATTACTCTCTGTCTCTCTCCTGTCTCCCTTCTGTCCATTACTCAGAAGGGTTCTTGAAATAGAGTAATTAGCATCCCACTTTCACATGGCAGTCTTGTGCTCTTTTTAAAAGTATAAGATCTCTGTGTCTGTTATCTTGTGCTGTGAGCAAGGATTACTTGCTCTTTCTGGTCCTGTGATGTTTCTGTCAGGATTGTCTTAGTTGAGGCGAGTCGCAGCTCTGTTGGCATTGGATTTTCATCTGATCTTCCTCAGTGAACCAACACGTGCAGCCTGAGGAGGCCCAGGAGCTGATGGGTTTCTTGTCACAGTGCTTTCAGGGGCAGAATTTGCTGTTGGTTCAGATCTCAAATCTTGTTCAGCTCGGGTACTCACGAGGGTAATTTGCAGAGAAACTTTGGTGTCTGACATGCATGTCCTCAGCGAGTTTGGAAGAAGCTGTTGCAGTCTGAGCTGTCTGCAGAGGTGCTTTCCTGAAGGACCCTCACGGGCTTGGATGCCTGATGTACCCAGCATATGCAAAAAGTGCTGGGTAAGTGTGTGGAACTGAACAGCAGAGATCTCTTATTGATGTGCCTGGCTTCTGTTGCACATCTTCTGGTACCCTTGCGGTTTGCTGGCATTCCTGGGCACACTTCCTTTGTCTCAGATGGTTTTTCTACCAGTCATCCCAGGGGTTTTTCTCCAGCTCTGAAAAGCATTCAAATAAAACATTGAAGACCTGAGGGGCTGGTGAGTACAAGAGTTGTTCTTGGCCCAGAAGTAAATCACAGTTCTGGGCTGTGAAGTGTAAGTTTTTGAGGAATAATAGCATGTTTCTGTGACTGTCCAAATGAAGATTTTTTTTTTTTCCTGTAGGTTAATCCTAGTCCGTTATTGTCTTTAGCTCAGCTGTCTGGGCTAGGATGCTTCTATGGAATGGAGTGAACATACACAGTGCATATCCACATACCATATATCAACATCCGAATAACAATATTTATGCGATATCCTGCTTCCACAAGAAATTTGTGTTAACATGTCAGCCCAAGGCATGTGGAGGTCTTCTGATTTTAAACTTTCTTTTTTGGCCTCTCACATTTAGTTCTGCTATATTTTAGTTTGTAGAGTGAACTGCACAGACTAAAATCAAAAGTAAACCCCAACAAAGCCATTTAAAATTCTTCTATTCCCCCTAGTCTTTACTAGGATGTTTTCGTTTATGCAGTCACATCAGCAAAACTAATTTTCTTTCTCCTTCAGCTGAATGGTTCATACATAAGAGATTATTGTCTTCAGTGCCTTACAGCATTTTAATGCTCAGTAGAGCATTGGAGTGTTTGTAAGAGATGAGTAAATAAGAACCATCTTTCTCTGTAGATAAAAACTTTTTCTGCATTCTGTTGCTCTCTTCTCTGCTGCTTTATTTATTTAGCTGTTTCTTATTGGGGAAATCTGGTAAAATGTAGCTACCACCTGAGAGAATTACACTAGTGTGTAGCAGTAATTGTGATTTCTGAAATGAAAATGAGATTAGTGCTTGGGACCAATGCCAGCTGTGTGGTCTTGGACTGTAAAGTCACCGAAACATGAGATGCTTGCTTGCATCTAGACATGGTTTATATTGGTCACAAGCATGCAGAGACAGCACCACGGTTGTTTTTCATTTTCCATTATTTGCTTTTCCAATAAATTAAGCTCCATTTTGGTTTGAATTATTTGTGAAAAAGTGCTCTTTTTAGAAACACGGATGCTGATCCAGGTCACTGGGTAACCCTCATGTGATAGATTCGTCTGTCATTTTTGCGGGCTGGATGTTCTGACAGGAAAGAGCTCAGTGTCCTGCAACATTCCTAGTTGCTTTATGAAAATTAACTTCACAGCTTACAAAAATGTGCTTCTTGTGCTTTATTTTGTCCAGACTTTATGCCTATATGGAGAAGAGAATGCAAACTGCCACTCAGGATTTTTGTTGCCTTTCATGCCATATATATGGGATATTTTGCCTTTGGGGTTAAACTGTGGAGCCTCTTGAAGCTAGACTTTAGTGGGCTGAGACTTTCATGAGATGTGTGTCCTTTGCAGGTACTGCTACTGCTGGGGTTTTTAAAGGTTGCTTTCTTTTTTTCCCTGTTTGTATATCTTTCTCCCGATCTCTTTCCCTTGAACTTCTTTGGCCATCTCAAGAGAAGTTGAGGGAGTTGCTGACATGGAAGAAAATGAGATAGTCACAGAAAAGAAAGGTCCCAAAGTTGTCCCAGACAGCCCTGAACTAGGTCAGCAGTCATCCTTAGGGCTTTAATTCCTCCAGGTACTTGAGGATTTTTTTTACAAGAAGGATGAAGATCCTTTTACTTGAGGAACTTTACAAGAAATCCGTATATAATTTGCATCTATATATGGCAGGGGTTTTTTAAGCAATCGAAGTAACAAAATGTTGTTTTTTAAGAAAGCAGTGTTCTTAAACCTACTTTCTGTTATATCTCAGTCCTTGAAAATATTTTAGGTTTCTGGCCAAAGCGTTTCCCCATTTTCAAAGCTCCACTCTGAATGCAAAATTGTCAGTGAACCTCGGTGATGATTCTGGAAGCATTAGCAGCAATCCAGCACAGGGCATTTGAAGCATTCTATTTCAGTTCAGTTCTTCAGTTTTCCTCAACACTCACTTCAACTGGATTGAACTCTTGCAAGAGAGGAAATTTTTTTTACCGATGTAAGGGCTCTGATGGACAAGTTCTGGCAGATTTGATTGTAGTGTAATGAATTCCTCCTTTTCAGGTACAGGTTCATGGCTTGCCTTTAACATTTTTCTGGTGGATTTTGCCTCAGGACTGGTTAAAACAGAAGGGATGGCTTGCCAGTGCCGCTGTCACTGTAGCAAGAGCTTGTCCCTGCTGGCACAGCCCACTGGGGTGCCAGCAGGGTTCACAGGAGCAGTGCACTGACGTGCTGGCTGCCTGCAAGGGATGGGTCTGGCCCCTGCTTGCTCCTTGCCCCGCATTCCTACCTCATCCTGCACACCCTTGCTAGCGTGTGCTGGTTGCTCCTTGAGCTGCTGAGATGCAAACCAGCAGAAAAATACTCACTGCCTCCCGGAGAGTGGGATTCAGCTCCCCAGAAGTGTTTTCTGGAACCCCCACGGGGGTCAGAGGAGTCTGTAGGGGAGCTGGTGGCAGGTTTGGGGGAAGTGGGACTGGCCCTTCTCTCAGGACAGCTTTGCTGGGCTGTGGATGTGCCTTGTTCTGGTGCCTCTGCTGCTGGAGAGGTGCAGAGTAGGTGCCTGGGGACATCAGCACCTTGGGCTGTCACGGCTGTCCCCCACCATGGCTTGCAGAGCCCTAAGACAGAGTGAGTTTTTGACCTGGGGGAAAAGAAAAGCTGATACACTCTGGCAGTTCCTAAACTGGAGGTTTCAGTCTTCATCTTTTCAAGTCCATGGAAGTTAAGGTGACTGAACTTTCATAACAGCCTCAGTCTGTGTGACTGTGACCTGACAGCTCCCAGTTTAGGGTGGTAAGGCTCTCTGCTTTAATTTCTCAAAAGTACAGAAGAAAAGGTAGAAAAAAATTGAAACTTTGCATTCTTTAGGCTACTAAATGGAGGATGCTGTTAGATAACAAAAACTTGCAGCGTTTCCAGTTAATGTTATTTATTTTCAGAGGATTTATATGGCTGCGTCAAATTAAAATGTCCAAAAACTATTTACCAGTAAATGGGTAAAAAAAGTGAAAAATCTGAGCAATAACTCATGCTTTATGAAGCAAAGCAGCTACCTCCTGCCTAGTTTAAAAAGAAACTTCCTCTGTAGATAGGGTTTGATGAACAACATGCCTCTACAAGACCTAGAAAAAAGAAGCATTAGAAGTTTGGTCTGCTCACAATAAGCAAAGGCAGTTACAGAACACTGATGATGCCCATTAAAAATGACTAATTTCAGCAGGAAGAAATGGCCTCACCAGTGACTACGGCAAAGAAAAAGAGGTGCAAAAAGCAGAACTCCAAACCAGACAAAACTAGGGGAGAGAATATATATATATATATATATGTTACACAGCCATAGCCAGGAATTACTACCTGGAAATACATAGGAAAGATATAATTTTTATGCAGCAGGTTTTACAGTAAAATTGCCTATTTTCTAGTAGCCAGATGTTTGATCCATAGCAAGTTTTATTTTGAATAATGGAAAACTGAATTATTCACTGTGGGCAAAGGCAAAGTAAAAATGGGTAACGGTGACGACAGCAGGAGCAATGATTGTTATCACTCAGCTTGCACAAAGACATTGTCAAAAACAAATTTTAGTCCTTCCTTGCACTCTTGTGGAACAAAAGTTTGGGGTGATGAAGAACTGTAGTTTTTGTACTGAAGTAACAAGACTAGAAAGACTAGACTTTTAGTCTCTGACCTGGTGCACCAAGTGATGGGGCCAGGTCAAGTTTCTGTTCCTGCTGTTATGGGGACTGGTGATTCCAGCTCCAAACCTGGCACATTTAGATAGTCACTGGTATCATTTGGGTGAAGCTGGCATCCATTGAACTTCAGTATATTATTTTGCTTTTATTGCAGCTTATTATGCATGAATGGCTCCCTGATACTCCTAAAAGGTACAATAGTCTCATCTTCTGGCTGTTCATTTTTACCACTATTTAGCTCATTTTCTCCTTGAGGGCTTGTTATTGAGTTCTTCATTCAGTGACATCATTGCCCTTTTAAAATCAACCTTCTAGAATTTAACACACGATGTTGCATGTAAGGATGAAAACATTACCATCTTCATTCTTTTCACTCCAGTAATTTTTATATTGCAGTGAACACCCTGATTAAACATTTATCTGGAAAAGGCCATAATGAAAAGGAAACATAATTAAATATAGGAACTAAATATTGAACTCCTGACTTGAGTCTGAACTGATAAATGAAATTAAATTTACATGGGAGGGAAAAAATAAGCATTGTAAAACTCATCTAATATTGCATTTTAATGTTTTAGTCAACCAGATCTACAAAGCAAACTGTATATATCAACTACAGTAACTGGTAATTTTTGAAGGCCTTATTTGGAATGTGCTTATTGTAATTGTGTAATACTAGAGTTCCTTGGCCTTTGAGAAAGGAAAAAGAACGAATCATCTGCATTTAAAATTCAAGCAGCACTGATGCAAAAGAGTTGGGTATGGCATAGTTAGGTTTTCCTAGACAGATTTAAACAACCAAAGCAAACAAAAACCAGTAAAAGATCATACTTTATAAACAAGATTACTAAAGACAAATCAGCCTGCGTCCCTCCTCTAAATTCAGGTGTCAGAGCAGGCTTGCTTTTGGAAGCTGTACGTATCTGCCCTCTCTGCATGTGTGCTCAGACTTCTTGGCACTCACTGTCCCTGAATCAGGAAGACAGAATTGACTTTCCTGTTGGACTAATTATAGTTCTCTAAAGAGATTAGTTAACCCTTCTTCTCCTCCTACAGAGGGACTTTATCAGTGAATCCCTGTCAGAGGGAGGCTGCTCCCAGGGATCACTTTCAGGGATCAGCAGTGGCAGTGCTGTGGTGCTTACAGCCAGTCTCCTGTTGGGTGTGTGCTGGTGACCAAACTGTGTGTGTACCACATACTGCTTCCAGAACTACACTCAGAGCCTGGAAATACTGATGGATCCATGGCTCTGTCAGATACAGTTCTAAAAAAACAACTTATGGTCAAAAGGTTCTGGATATTAAAGTTGGAATGTATTTTTTCTGCTTTGTACTTTGCACAAAGTACATCTTCTTCTCTACCTATAGCATGGTGAAATTCCTTCCCCCCCTTCTTTCTTCCTCCCCCCTTTCCCCCCCTTTTCCTCTGAAGAATGGTTGGTTATGTCTCTGAAGTGCTATCTGGTTAGATATGAGGTGTCTCTTGTCCTCTGGGGATATTGGGCAGCTGACAGCTGCAGTGTTTGGTACTTAAATGATGGACCCCCTAAAAAGTGTGGAATCTAGGGCTGCAGACCACCTTGGCACTTTGCTGTCATTTCTGGATCAGTCCCGTGAGAAGAAGGGGCAGGGAGGAGAATTTTCTCCCATCACTACATTAATCATCTGACTGAGGGCATTGGCGGGATTTTTGGTGTGATATTGGACAGCAGTGCTAGAAAAGGAACAGTCACTGATCTGTTTTTTTGTTTTTTTTTTTTTTTACTGGGGCTATTTCATGACTAGTGCCAGCTGATTAGGAAGGAAGGGAAGACAAAAGCCTGGGCTACTCAGCTCTCCCTCAGGCTGAATTTCTAAAGCACAGGCCAAGTGTGGGAGCAAGCAGTGGTGCCCAAGGAGTTCAAATTAGGGTAACAGAAGTAGTGCTACCTTGGTGGTGGGAGCCGTGTGTGTATGAAGATTCTCTGAAGAAATTAATCCTTGTTTCCTCAGTGCCTGTGTCTTCTCTCCTGGCTTTTGATCAGCTGTGATTAACCCAGCTGGGCTCTCGACTCCCATAGGTTCCTCTGATGTAACTGGGATGCTCTGTGGAGGATAAGGTGCCTGAACAGCTTGGAGTTCTCTGTCCCTCAGCCTCTTTTTCTACCCTGTCCACAGTGCCTGAGCTGTGAAATTTCCCTAGAGTGGATCCAGCTTCATTGATATGGATGTGGTTTTCAGTCACTGATGCGTTTTCCCTTTGGAAATCTTAGTGTCCAGTTGGTGCCCTGGTGGACAGCCTTTGAGGAGAAGTGTTTCAAGTACGTGCAGTTGCCTCTTTGTGTCTTTGCAACCAGATTCAGAGCTAGGTGGCATTTTTCATACAGCCTTGACTTGATGTTAGGGTACCTGCCTTGGAAAGGGACTGGGACTGATATTCACAGCCTCAACCCTCGCTTCCATAGGAGAAGGAAATCAGCTGGGAGTGAGAGTGAACAAGTCATCACAGAGACCGAGTGCAAGCAAGGATTTTTAAACTTTTGCTTTTTGAATGAATGGTGGGAATGCAGCTATGACCCCCCTGCTGTGATGCCATACAGGTTTATGAATGCTAGGTTCTCTATTCATGTAAATGCCTTTTGTGGGTGGAACAGGATGATGAGGAGAGCACAAACATTTTTTTCCTAGTTTCTTGTAATCCATTTGTTAATCATTTACAGATCTTACCAGCATTTCTTCTACAAATGGCAATTAAACTAGGAAAGTTAATAATGCTATCACTCAAAAAAAAAAATAGGAGAAATTACTTGAGTGCTTTGTAAAAATTGAAAGCAAAACCATGAAAATACCTGAAAGGAGAATGAGTAAATATGCTATATGTTATATACTATGTGTTATATACTGTAACATGCTTTCTGTGGTTTCTTCTTGGTCTGTGAAGTTTGGATCTGCCCTTCTGAAGTGCTTTGAGGGATGAAAAAGTGTTTTTATTTCCAGCTGCAAAGTGTGGTGCCTCAGTTTGGAAAAGAGAGATGTGTCAGTTCAGGTGAGTTCAGGCTTTTGCTGAGATGCTGAACTATTAGATCTTCAGTATGCAGAGAGTATACAAACCTATTCAGTAGCTCAGGCTGGAAGGTCTGTGCCTGAAAGAAATAAGTCATGGGTAATTTTTGGTGTTAGATGTGTTTAGAGCAACTGAAAATTTGCCATTCCCTGTAGATAGTTTTTTTTTTTTTCCTGTATGAAGTCCTGACAAATTTCTGCTGCCTAGCAGAAATTGTTCTCACTTGCCTGCAAAGGGCAGTGAATGCTTTATTTAATTTGAAGGCAGCAACCAGGCACATTAAGTCATCAGTATGACTTTTGTCACTTTTCAAAATGAGCAGGATGTGTCTGTGCCTCCATGAGCCAAGTCCTGGGGATGGACAGCTTGGGGGGGAAGTGCTTCCCAAGTCCTCTGCTCAGCTGCTGGGGCACATATTACATATAAAACACGGTCTGAGACCCCTGCAGTGGCTTTGGCAGAACAAAATAGCAGAAGCATGAATCTGCTTGCTTCTTCCAGTTTATGGATTTCATTGTAGTTGTCAGTGTCACCTTAGTGGAAGTTTGTAAATGCAGCATTTCTCTTGCCTGTCAGCTTTAATCTACTTTCGTTAATACTATTCCAATCTGCTGTAAACCAGCAAAATTACCTCTTATAGGCTTCAGGAACCTCCAGCTTGCTCAGTGGAGGTTTTTCCCCTCATCATGCAAAGGAACTTGACATCTGTTCATGTCTCCAGAACATATTAGTTATATTTTAAACATGTTAAGTTGTTTGAGCAGCAGTATCTGTGAGAAATGATTAGGAGAAATGAATGTGAGAAATGGTGAATAAAATTTCTTAAACTTCTTTAATAAATAGCACAAATTAGAGACTCTAAAATAACCTCCAACAGGTGTGCAGAGACATCCCCATCATAGGGCAAGATACAGGCATTACTTGAAGACTGTAATTCAGGATGTAATTCTTGGCTTTTTAGAAGCACAGTTTTAAAATCACTGTGGAGTGGTTTGAAGTGATCATTCTGGGTGCTGGATATCATTGTTTTTGTAAATCCATCCTTGACAGCTCTGAGAGTTTGCTTATGTTTTTAAGCTGTGTGATCTTTAATATATAAATTTCTTAATCTCCTTTTCCTTATTTGGTTCCTGAATTTCCAGTTGAGGCTTGTGAGTACAGCTCTGGGAATAGTTCTTGTTCTAGGGAAACTGCTTCACCTTCATGACTGGCCATGATATTTTTTTTTTTTCTTAAGCTCAGGTTTGTGACAGCTCTTCACAAAGGCATAAAAACTGAGTCATGTTTCATGATAACAGCAAGAGAGCATCTCTTGAGAGCTGTCAGCTCTCAAGAGAGCTGTCAGTCCTGAGTCACAGTGCATTGGTGCTGCTGGCACTAATTATAATTAATGGGTGCACATTTGCTAGGCAAGATGAGTCTGAGTCCAGTGTGTACACACAGTGAGCTTTCCTTACACTCTGCATTCAGAACTTGGTTCTCAGTAGCCCTCAATCTCTTTTACTTTTGTCCAAATATTATTCTTCATGTTTAAAAAACCCTAACTTGTTGCAGTGAGCCAGTAGCCAGTCCTTCATTTTCCCAGTTAAAGCTGCTGTATCATATGCAAAGGGCGAATCGTTTTCAAGTGGCATTGCTCTGCAAAGGTGGAGCCTGTGTCTCTGAGACTGTAGCCAGGAGGGAAGCTGTAGAGGACAGAAGCAAATGAGGGAGAAGACAGTATTTATTCCTCTTTACTTTCTAATGTCTGTTACTGACTTATCTTTAGCAATGTTGATTCTTTCCCACAAAACCAGAGCTTCCTGTGCTGTCCTAGCCTTCAGAAAGCTTAGCAGGAAGGAGCTTGACATCCAGTAAATAAATTCTTCGCTATGAGGGGGGTGAGGTGCTGGCATAGGTTGCTCAGAGAAGCTGTGGATACCCCATTCCCTGGTCAGGGCCAGGTCAGATGTTGCTCTGAGCACCCTGCTCTAGTGGAAGGTGTTCCTGCCCATGACAGGGGCGTTGGAACAGGATGATCTTTCAGGTCCCTTCCAATCCAAACCAATATAGTATTCTGTGATTCTGTATTAACTTCTGGGAGAGAAACTTGGTCAATAAGAAAGGCGTAGCAGTTGGTGGAGATGGAAAAACATAGGATTTGCACAGCAAAGGATGTTTTGGCTTGGGATTGAAGATAATTGCCCATATCCAGTCTGAGTGGAGTGTGGCTGGAGGCTGGTGAGTGACGTCCCCCCATGATTCACTTCCCCCCTTATCTCTGTTAAACACTGCTTAGCAAACTCCGAGTGCACTGCAGCCAGCTTAGGCTCTCTTAATACAGAAAGCTGAATGAAAGCTGGAGTCAGATAGCACTCTAATGAAGAACTGCAAAAACCCTGGCATGTTATCAGTTGCTACTTCCTACAAGAACAAGCTGTGTTGTGTGGTTCCATTATCTGAAACTGAGCGGGCTGGTGGGGCTGGGTGCAGCCATTTAAAAATGTGATTTGTGTTTTTCTTTCTTCAGAGGAATCAGCCTAAAATATTTCCTGGGGCTTTTCTCAGAATCTGTGGCAGTGCAGCGAGTTAACTAATGGCAGCTCTGTCTCAGGAGAGTAGAAATTTAGCATGGTGACACTAATGTCTTTATAAGATGACCTAGATTAGAAATGTCTTGTTCTTGGTTTGCAGAATTCTGTTCAAATATTTAATATGACTCAGATGTTTTCTTTTTTTGGGGGGGGGTTTTTTGTTTTGTTTTGTTTTGTTTTCCCCCTTCATGTAGAGACAGAAATAAAATTATTTTAAATGCCTTTAAGATCTAGACAGTTTCTGCAGTGAGAATTCTAGTTCAGGAACTAGAATTAGAATACATCAGACACATGCAGTTTATCCCCCTGGTCTACATACTGCTATGGAATGAATAGGGATGAGAAATTTCCTGTGTTTTGTCTGCTGCTTATGCCTGTATGGATTTCACCTTCTGAATTTTCTAGCTTACGAGTTAGAAGGTGGAATGAGATTATAAATGAGACTGGTGAAAATCCAGGTTGCCTTACTCAAAGCCTGTAGGTAACTCCTTATTGAAGCCTGCAGTGGCAGGACCAGTGCAGTCCCAGTTTTGGTCCAGTCTGATCTGAAGTCCAGACCACAGAGTTGCCTAATCTGAAGCAGGAGGGCAGGTACCAGGGATGGCTTGTGCTCCCTAGGAAGAATTTGCTGGTTTTCCCTCCCCTTTCTCTGCTTACTTCCTCAAGATCCCACCTGTGTTTAAAGAACCTGAAATAATCTGTATGGGCATATGCCTGGGATGGGAAAAGGTATATCCCTCTTTTTTGTTAACATCACCATTTCCCTCATGGCTTTAAGCTGTCTGCCAACCATCATCTGAGCTCAGTGCACTGAATTCCCCTTGGGCAGGCCCTGTTTACAGTGTCGTTTCAGTTAGTCTGTGGGAGGTTGCAGACAGAGAAACTCTCATCTGCTCCTCTTACATCAGATGGGGAGGGATTCTGGACCCTACACAAAGTGGCTGCAAGCAGAAGAGTCCTGAACTTCCCCATGCAAAACCCTCAGTGAAAGCAGTATGGCAGGCTTTTGGGAACAGCCTGCTTCCTTTTTTCAGTTTCCTTAATTTTTTTTTTAAACTCCTTGAAATCAGGGTGACTTAAGATGGTGAGATGGCACAGCCTTTCCCACTCCTTTGCAAACTTTTCCATCCCTCAGAAAGATCATGCAGCTTCATATGTCTGGGCTTTTAAAAAGTACCAAGCATTGCTATCAGTCTCTTAGATTAGTTTGAAAGTTTGTGCCCTCAACTTAGATGTGAACAGTATTAGGTGGCCCTGAAATGCTTTTTGCTTATCTTGTTCTGTAAAATCCAAGGTCTGTGACACAGCAAGACTGTGCTTCTCTACATTTTTTTTCCTCAAGTGCTGGAGTGAGCTGCACCCGTCATTGAAGCAGCCCAGCAGAGAAGGAGACCTACAGGTCCTGAATTAGGATCATTGCCATGAAAAACAGGCAAGAGCTTCTGAAGGACTGAGAGGAGGAGGCTGTGAGACACAGAGAGATTTGCTTAGCTTAGCAGAGCAGAGGGGCAGGGCAGCCTGAGAATGGTTAAACCATGCAGCAAAATAGGACAGTGGTTTACCAAACCAGTTCCTTGCAAAAGAGTTGAGTAAGTGAAGGGGCCTAAGCCTGGGCTTAGCTTAGATGCTTTCAGCTTCTAATGCATTACTTAAGTCACTTGTAAAAAAATCTATGAAAATTAGTGAAGATGGTTACTAATTTAGTTCTGCAGGCTCTGTTTTGTAATGTATGTGTGATTTAGAATGAAAGCTCTAAGGTCTACACCTGCTTCTTCTTGAGTTCACGTATGGGGTTCACATCCAGCAACACGATTTCTGAAAGGCATCCCCTTTTCCAAGAGGCCATCTGAGCTATCTAGTGGCAGTATAGACATGTTCCCTGAGCCTTTCCTCAAACGTCCTCCTCTCTTATGGGCACAAAGAGCTCCCTGTCGCAAGGAAGTCTTCAGACACCACAGGCATCCACAGTGGTGTGGCCAAAGTGAGTGGCCAAGGAATCGCAAAAGAACGGTAAAGTCAAACTGGATTGGGAAATCCTCTGGTTTATTTTGGCTTCATCATTTAACTAGGTTACTTTAATTCAGCTTTCTGGATCTCATTAGGCAGTTGATCAAGCTGTCACTAGCTCTTTCTGCTGTTGTCATTAGAGAGGTAGAGAATAATGCCCTGCTTAACAGCACAGACAAAAATGAGTGTTAAGTGCATTGCCACTGCCCTGACAAGCAGCAGTTACGTGTTTTAGCTGATTAAGGGGTGTTTTGTAGTAAGGTTGCATATTTACTGGGCTAAATTTGACAAGGCTAATACATGGATATTCACGAAAGAACTGAGTGGCTGTGTTTAGAGACTCAAGATAGAGATTTGTTCGGTTTTAATATAAAAAGTGTAAAAAGGCCCAACTAATTGTTTTTTAGCAAGCGTAGGTGCTGTTTTTTGCAAGCATTTCTTTTGGTGTCCGACTCCACGATACATGGCAACAACACAGAATAGTAAGCTTTCCACTCCTGAAGTGGAATAGTTCACAGAAAAGAAATGAGAGTCTTAAGTGTTAAGCTATGCAAGCCTAATTAACTTTCAGTCTTAATAAGCTATGGCCTCTCTAGCAAAGTTAAAAATGGGGTTTGGGTTACAGATGGTGGCTACAGTATGGGCTTAAAAAGGCATTTGTAAAAACTGTCTTTTTTTCCCCCCCTCTCTGATTTTTCTGAGCACTTTGTTTTGCAGAGGGCCATCTGAAGTGGACTGCCCTCTATCCCTCTCTTGTGTTCCCTTTTGTTCACTGATGATTCTTTGCCCTCCTCTGCTGCAAAGAGGCTCCAGTCAGACTGCTCAGGAATGAGGGGGGCTTGCCAGGACCCTCACTCTGTGGCTGAGCTCCCTCAGGCCGAACCTTTTTTCTCTGGAACAGGAAGCCCCATTGGGCAATGGTTATCCCGGACCAGAGGGCTCAATGTGTCCAGGTGTGACCTGGACAGCGAGGAGGTCTCTAGCATAGCTGGGCTGTGTCTGACTGCCAACCTCACCGCTTGGTTTGTATGACAGGAGCTGGAAGTAAGCATGGAGAGACAGATGCGTGTACAAGATCAGTTAGTGCTGGGGGCTGAGTTGCTGAGCCCTTGTCTTGCCTTCCTTCTCAGTGCTGGAGGGTTTCAGTAAGAGGTTGTGACCATGGCTGGAAGCCATTTGAGCAGAAATGGGGTGAGGAAGGTTTGCATCCCCCTTCCTCAGACGGTGAGAATGCACACGCTCACCCTTCTGGCTGGTGCAAGGTTGGCTTTCCTCAGATACACTTTCCTCAGGGATGGATCTGATGCATGGGACTGAGTGTGAGGAAGGGAAGGGTCACACTGAGTCTCAGAACTGACATCTTGGTCATCTCAGTGGTCTCAGAGACATCTTGCAGATTTTTCAGAGGGTATTCAGACAAAGCTATTCATAACTTGCAATGGTAACTTGCTGGAAGAAAGAGTATAATAGCTCACTATAACTTTCCAGCTCATCTTTCTGCTTAATTTGTGTCTGTACAAAGTAATTTTGACACTGCTGGATTTGTCACAGTCAGATGCATCATGCTCCAAAGATACTGAATTGTTTTCTGAAGTGAAGACAATTTTGAAGCCTTTTAAAATTTCCATTTAATTTTTTTTTTTTTTTTTCCTGGCTGTCTGACATTGCACTCATCAGCCAAACTTGATTTTTTTTTTTTAAATTTTTTTTTCCCTGTCAACTTCAATAATTTGGTTGAGGTTGAGAATGAGGATATTATCAGGATATGTTGAATCAAACTTACTTTGCTAATCTGTTCCAGATTCAAAATAGAGGTAAAACATCTGCTTTGGTTGTTGAGCAGAGCTCCATGCCAACTGTAGCATGCCTAATGTAAAGAAAGAGATGAAGTGGTGTTATGAACTGATCTTCATGTTCACACATAGTTACTCTGCTATTAATGGAAATAACCCTGTCATCAGCCTTAGTAGCTAAACATTTTTAATCTGTATTTTATATCAGCTATGCAGAAAACAAATATCAGTGACTAAAATCTGCCAAGGATTTTAGTATTTTATGAAAGCAGTAATAACCCACTGTGTTGCTCTTCAAGAGCATTGAGAGCTTCATGACCTCAAAGAGAAATCAGGAAACATCAACGCTGAAGTCTTTAATGTCTTTTAAAGTATATTTGACTCCCTCTGTGTAGGAGAAGGCGAGTTAGGAGATAGAATTTCTGAGTTTTTCTGGAGCTGGCAGGAGGGGGTGGCAGTTGCTGACCAGAGGAGTGAGCTGCTTTGTAGTGCGTAGGAGACAGGCAGTGGTGAGGCTGTGTGTGTGATGTGCAACACTAGGGGAACCTGAGCAAGATCCACTTGAAATGTAGTGATAAGACAAACAAATCAGATAGTTTAGGTTTTGCTAAGTCCCTAAAATGTCTTCCCTCTCCCTAACGTAGTTTTAATGACCCTGGAGGTTTGCTATTGTCAGAAGCTTGGTTTAGATACCCAAGACAGCAGGACCTTGGAAGTGTTGCAGGTCACTGTTAAGAGGAAGATGAAGTTCAGCAACATGTGAGATTGTGATTGCAAAATGTGTCTGTCCTTAACAAAAACTCTGTGCATGAGCTCATGTGAAATAAACCCCCTAGCTGGAAATTATCTTCTGATGAGTGAATGTGATGGGGCCTGAAATTCTGCTGGAGTCCTGCCATGTGTTACTGTGCTTCTACCCAAAGGGACTAGACTCCCCTTGAACTTTTGGAAATACTTATTTTTATTGATTTCTGTTGTAGCTTACCCTTTTTGCATTAACCTTTGTCTTCACATAAGTGCAGTGTGAATTTTGTTTGGTCTCCTTTGCTTTCATATATTCCATCCTTTGCCTACTGAAGCCTGCAGAAAAGAATATCTTTGACTTTCAGTGATTTTTGGACTAGATATATTTTTGCAATACAATCTTCTGCAGTTCACAGTTTGTAACTCAGCTAAATTGGTAACCAGTGTCCTGTTTTGTGTTGCCCTTAATGGAGCAGAGGTACATCTTCTTTGTGTGCAGCCATTCAAGCTCTGTATGTCTTGGATGTGGAAAACAGATGATTTATTTTAATAACAACCTTTTATGTCTTCCAAATAGTTCTCATGTTTCCTTTAAATTGTCTTCTGCGTATTGTGACCAGCTCTGATCTGTTTAGATTTTCCCTGTAAATCATGTTTTAGA
The DNA here is from genome assembly GCA_013396955.1 of Regulus satrapa. NCBI lineage: Eukaryota > Metazoa > Chordata > Aves > Passeriformes > Regulidae > Regulus > Regulus satrapa. Next base: position 822,755 of record VWZN01010524.1, on the reverse strand, counting down.
GTTCTGTTTTGGTCTTCAAGTCAAGTGGTGCCCTAAACTAAATGTCTCACTCCAGCCAGCCTAAGCAGTACCGAGCAGTATGGAAGGACCACTGTGTGCTTTGCAAGTCATAATCCTATTTTAAGTCTCTTCCTCTTTCAGAACGTTGTTCAGTTATGTTCAGTTAGCAAACTGCAGTCCCAAATGCTTTCTTACACAGAACTGCTGTGTAACAGCCCTGGATTTCTCACTAACAGGCAGGCTGTGTTCTCCTCCATATTGAACGCTGGCCTACTCTTCCTCCAGCCTGGCTATCTGTATAATTTGTCAAGGTGGTTATAAATTCTGATCTCGCCCTGCAACATCCTTGTGTAGTCTCTTGTAGTTCTGAAGTATCTGCACGTTTATGATGGCCCTCTCTGTTTCCCAGCTGCCTTCTTTGTGCATACAGTAATGTAAAACAGACCCCGTTAGCCAGCGCATGTCCTGATCTTACCGAGTAAGATGTTACAGGATCAGATGCCGCTTTATAGTTCTCTAAATCAGGACTAATTTTCTCAAAATGAAAGGGCTTTTATTAGCGTGCGTGATGAGTATCAATGCGTGCTGCATGTATCAGATAGAGCACTTAATTAATTACACATGGACTGGACTATTACTTTGTCCTGCTGAGTGCCCAGGCTGCCAGATGAAAGGCAGGTCTTGCTGTGCTGCTGCACAGAAGGAGGACTACGGGAAGGTGTGTGGAGCAGCCCTTGCACACCATTGCCTTGGCAAGGAAGAGGGGTAAGTCATGGCTTTATAAGTGATAAACTGAAGGAAGATCAACTTGCAGCATTTCCGTTTCTTTCTTTTTTTTTTTTTTTTCCTTTTTCTACTCGATTGCCATTGCTGCTGGTAGAGTTGGGTAAGGGCAGGATATCAGCGGTCTCCAGAGGATGTGGGGCCACTGAACAGAGATGTCTCAGGTTAAATTACCAGCTGCATGAACCCTTTTACCCCCAGAGTGCTCCCTACCTCCCCAGAGATTTGGTTTTAATTGTCCATTTTCTTTTCATCTCTTTTGTGGAATTTTAACACCTAAACGATTGGTTAAAAAAGAAAAAAAAAATTGCTTCAAATGTGTTTGAAGACAACTGAGCAGGAAATGAAGCTTTTGGCAGGGGTTGATGTTTTTCAAATGAGTTTCTCCCCTAGCTGCTTTATTCTGAAACCTCTAGCAGGGAGCAGAAGTGTCACTGGGGCTGCTGCCGCTGCTCTGTTCTGCTGCCGGCGGTTTCACTCCTCTGGAGGTTCGTAGCCTCACTGCCTTGGCCACCTCTCAGCTGTGCTTCTGCTGGGGACAGCGTGCAGGGCCCTGTGGAAGGCAGGTGATGGAACATGGCACGGGGCCTCTCCCTCGGCAGCCGGCCGCAGCTGATTTGCACCAGCTGGAATTTCTGCCCCCAGAGGTTTTGCTTTCTGCTCTGCTCTTGTTCAGAAACGCTGCCTTGGTGCCAGGACTTCTTCCCTGCTTCTGACTAAATGATTGATGGATTATGGGGGAGGGGGGGAGAAAAAAAAAAGACAAAAGCTTAGGGAAACAAAATATAGATATGACAAGAAGTGCTCAAGTGGATAAGTGGTGCGGCACATGCTGCTGAGAATATATAAAGGGAATTGGATCCTTTTTTTGGTACTGCCATTGCAATTGCATGACTGTTATTTAATGGTATCACTGATACATCTATTGTGAGATATTACGCAACACACAGTTTGTATCAAGGCAAAATCCCAAGAAACTTTGAACAAACAAGTTTAGGAGGACAAGAAATATTCAAGGTACTTTTAGATTTATTATTCTCAATCTTTGTAGGTATTCCAACAGATTTTATTATGCTGTCTGTGACAGACTTTTTTCCTACTAAAATGGCTAATAAATGCTGGTGAATATAACAAATGTTATGCTACTATGTTTATTTTTGTTCCCTTTAAAAAAAGCTGTCTTATTTTAACTAGTCTGCATGGTGCTGAGTCTTTGTCTCCACTTGATTAATGTAACTTCAGGACAGTATTTATTAACTAATTTTCTGATCTGATCTGGAGGCACTTAAAAAAACCCCAACAGCCCCCAGTGCCAAATGCCAAAGCTAAAATCAAACTCTAGCACTTAAATCAAGACTGATGAACAGCCTCCAGTAATGAGAATGAAGGAAAGGACACTGGGCAAGCTGAATTAAACAGTCTGAGCTCTTTTCCTTTTTAGAAGTGATCTAAATTTAACAGGCCAAGAGTTATTTTGGTGCCTTTAACTGATAAGTTCAATGAAACATAGGCAATTTGCAGCACTTCAGTGTGGAGAGGAATTTCAGGATTCCAGGAACGGCCGGATGTAACCTTCACTTCACCTGGAAATATAAGCAATTCTTGGGGCAGTTGATAGGCTTCCTGATGAAAAATGGGAGGCAGCCAAAATCTGGAGCCAAGCTAGCACCAGAAATAGACCTGCCAGAGGCTTGTTTTGCACGGTCTAGAATGGCATATCACAAATTGTGCAAACAGAAGTACCGGGCTGGGTCCAGCATTGCACAAGCAGGGTCAATCCTGAGTATTTTTCCTTTTTAAGTATTGTGGGAGCTTGACTAAATGAATGTCATGTTCAAGTTGCAGCTGTCTCAAAATGTTTTCTTTCTTTCTTCTTCACTTGATTAAAATACAAGTGTTTATTTGATAGCGTGTATTTACAATTAAAAGTGATCAAGTGTGCATCACCCAAGAATTCCAGCTTCCCTGCTCCAGCAGCATGGAAATGGAGCAATAGGGAAGAGAGAGAGAGAGCAAGATGTGAATCTCTGGGAGAAGGCAAATAGGAGATGGGAAAGGGCTGGGTACAGAGAGGACCAGGGTGCAGGTGGTGGAGGGGAGGCAAGAGTTTAGCTGATTTATTTTTGTTACTTCACAAGATGTATGCTTCTGGGAAAGCGTAGTGAAATATAGTCTGGTTTCCACATCACTTACTAAATGATTATTTGTGATTATGTTTAATTATAGAATCAGGTCCATTGTCTTCCCTGTCTGGCCAGAGACAGGGAGTTTTGTGGGTGGGGTGTAAACAAAAGCCATCAGGTCCTTGCTGAGTGGGAGCAGAGAGCCAGAAGCCTGGGTTTCCAATCCCAAGCCCACTTTGTTTTCGCAAAGGCTTAGTTGTATTGGAGGAGAAATCATTTAAAAGCAGGTGATGCAGGATGTGTTGTGACAGCCCTGCTCCCTTTTCAGCGTTGAGCCATGCTCTAAGCAGATCAGGTTGTTCTTTTCTGAACCTAGTGTAAGCAATGTTCAAAACAAGATCATTAATGGAAGGTGTTTGTCAGCTTATCATCAGACAATCTCGCTTCAGACAGCTCTGCTGCTACTACTTCAATCCTTTTGCAGTGATTCTGCTTTTCCCTTCCTCCTTCATTACAGCTATTGGAAAATATACTTGTTCACCTAAAGCTGAGGACGTGATTTTATTTTTTTTCCCCATCCACAAGATGCAGAAGGGTGTTTGGGTAGGCTGTAATTCCAGCCTCTGAACTTGGTCAGTACTGGGGACCAGGCACCCCAGTACTGATTTCAGCTGGAGGGGTGGGATGCAGGTCCCCCCAGGCCATGCTGCCCCCAGGCTTTGCAGTCTGCACCCGCTGCCTGGCTGTCCAGCAGGGTCGGAGCTGCTCTGTTTCTGTAGCTGTTGGTGATAGCCATGCAGTTAGCAATGTTCACCAGGGATTAATCTCAGGTTTTCGTAATGTTGCCAGCAATGGCAATATCTACTCATTGGGCTAGAATCACTGCATTCCGACTGATTCTGCACCAAATATTTCTGTAAATACTCAAGTCTTTGTTTGGGAAGCCACTGTGGGAAAGGCTGAGTGCGTGCCTACATGGAACTGCCTATGGACCGTGTTAGCATTGCATGAATTATTCGGACATTTGTGAACAATTGCTTAGGAACCACTTCGGCCTTCCTGAGAGGGGAAAAAAGCAGCGAGCCCACCAAGCATTCTTTGTACCACACTGCTGGTCCTTGCAGACGTCCTCTCCTGATGCCCTGGGTGCCATTCAGTACATGTCCCTTAGGGTTACGCCTTACTGGGTGCGCACTGGGGTATTTCCCATTTGGTCACTGAGCATTTTTTGGTGTTTTGATGAAATTGTCGTTCATCGTTTGATGAAACGGAGGGAGAGGCTTTCAGCTGTGGGCTTGTGTTGTGCAGGCAAATGCAGTCACCCCTCTCCAGCTCTTCTTTCTTTAAAAAGTTAGGTTAAAGTTGTTTTTGAAGCTAAACCTATGTTCTATTTGGAGTTTATATGGAATTTTTAACCTATTCTCAGGAAAGCATAGCAGCAAATGAAGCAGTGATCAATTCTCCGCTGCTCCTGTGTTCTCTGTGCTGTTGATGTGAAGTCCTTTTAATGGTCTGAAGGACAAACACAGCCTGAGACTTTGGAGAAGCTGTTTTAAGTGACGTGGATAGAAATGGGGGCCATTACAGGAAAACCCAACACTTCTTGCAATAAAACTTAAATGCCCATTGCATCCCTCTCAGCAACTTGGAGCACGGCATGGCAGCAAGTTAGACAGCCATTGGTCCGGGGAAAGAGTCAGAGCACAGTTGCATCCTTTAAATGCTGGCCTAAAAACAGCACAAAGACCTCTCAGCTTGGAAATGGCTCTGTCATGCAGAGGTTCTTTTTCAGTTTTGGGAGTGTTGACTTGTTTTTTGAATACCTCTGTATGTCATATAAATTTGTTGGTCCTTGAGCATTCAAACACAGTGGAACAAATTGAAATAAATAGCAATGTGTAGGCATGCATGCTGTCCTTGCTGCAGAGGATTGATGTGCAATCCTTCCTTAAATTGCTAGGCTAGTCTGCAGTAAGTGGAAGGACATAATAAGATAGAATTAAATGAAATGATTTTTTTTCTGCCATGTTTGAAATGTTGCAGCGTACAGGGTGTTTATTGATCTGCTCAGTATAAATGTCCTAACTACATTTGCTCACTTAACAACGCTGTTAGCTTGTCACAGTGCTTCCAGGGAACCAGTACACCCAATTTACAGATTTGATTCTCTCTACTGGTTTTTCGCTAATTCGGACAAGTACGCCTAAAGAGTCGTTTAGTAAAAATCTGTAATTGCTATGTCACACATCTTAGCAGCCACCCAAAGGCCTTCTCCAAATATCAGCTCTGTGAAAGTACTTTGCTGTCAGAAGTGTATATAGAAATTCCTACCATAGGATTGCACCCTTGGAATTAACAAACTAAGAGCGACCTTTTTTTTCCTATTTACCCAGCAATTCATTCCTAAAACACAGTAAAAGGCTAACCCCTGATGCAAGGGGAATAGACTACAAAGCCTGTTAAAAATTGACAGTATTGAGTAATTTCTGTGCATGGAGCTGTATAAATGCTAAGCATCAGGAAAATGCATTCTAAGAATTAAGAGAACTCCAATTAATGGCTGTTCACTAACACAAACTTGTGATTAAAGCAGCATTTCAGATATTCACGTGTACTGTATGTACAGAGGAAGTCCTAGACTAAAATTAGGAAGAGGAGTAGCCTTTTTGCTTTGGCCAGTGGAAGGAAATAGATGTATGTGATGTGCCACAGCAGACAGGTTAATAATCTTGGTTATCGGGAGTACCTTCAGAAAAAAAAAAGAGGTGTTTGGCAAAGCACTGTCAGAATCAACACCACTTTGAAGTGATTGTGTATCTTGCTGCATTGCCTTGCTAGTTACACGAATACATGGACATTTCTAAGGAATTTGATGTAGTGTGATTAGAATGAATAAAAGATCAAAATATAGCTTCTTTTCACTCACGGGGACAAATGGTAGTCTGGGAGATCAAATTGCCATGGGATTCCATCAACCTTTCCCTATCTGCCTCTACCTCCTGTCAAACAAAAATGTGGCTTAAGTAAGTCTTTGTTAGTGAGTCAGTGATATCTAAAATCAATATGTTGATATAAAAATCAAAATGTTCAATATATGTCACAGGTACTTGCTACTTAGCAAAAATACAAAGGGGTTTGCTAGGAAGGTCAGCACATGCTTTGGACTTAGTAATTAAAATGATACTTGACACAGCCCCCTTAAATGCTTCATCTCCTCTGGAGTCAGAGACTTGCCAATGCCCCCTGGTAATAGTCACATCTCTGGAGGAGAATTTCCCAGTGATGGACTTTTTCTCTTGGAATGGCTCGTAGGCTCTGTGGAATCCAGCTGAGCCACAGGATGAACCCTTCCATGTGGGTTTAAATTCTGCTGCTGAAAAAATCATTGTGCCTTCAGTTCAACAAGTTAATTTTACCTGGTGGGCTGAAGTCCCAGCTTACGGTTGCCCTGCTTTCACCAAAGATAGGAATATGTTGCAACACTGGAAGGTGTCTGCAGACACAATTTTACTGTTACTCAAATGCTTGTTACAGCACAAAGTAAAGAACACTTAAAGAAAGTAAAACTTGTTGCTATGTTTCATACTTGTCGTAGTAACTCTGTAGAAAAAGTAATACGGAAAGGTTTTTGTTAGGAAAGGTTTTTGTTAGCTGCTGGAGTTTATTTTCAGAAAAAAATGTGAACACTCCCAACGGAAATTCTCTTTAAGAAATTGGAAGCTACAGGGAGCTGAGCAGATGAAACAGTTGTTCATCATTCCAAAACCCTGCACCCTTGCTCAATTCTAATAATAGTTATATATAATCTGCTCTGTGCTTGTGGTCTTTTTTTCCTCTTATTATAAGAGTTTAACAACTTCTGAATTTGAACACTTTTAAAGCAAAATATTTCTGTTAATAAAATAATCCATTAATGATATCACAAGATTTATAAATTATTCCCAAAAATATACTGTCCTTTGATAAGTAGAAAGGATCATTCTCTACCCTTCAGGAATTTAAAAAAAAGAAAAAAAAAATTGTTTGAAGTCATTGATGCATGAATATGGTTATCACTGAAGATCAAAAAAGTCATGTGTTTGGGTCATTGGGCATCCATCATCAGTGTGTATGTAACTGCAGAGCTCTGTTCCATGCCTGTCAGCTGCTGAACCGAGTGAGGCTTTTTCCATTGGGCTGATGGATGTGGGTGCATCTTCTCAGCTCTGGCCTCAAAGTGAGCAGTAACGCTGCAACATTGCTCTGGCATGTATTTCCTGGACAGGTCTTTCTGCTTGACTGCACATCATACACAGAAACGGGTCTCACTATGTAATAAGATTGCCTCAGCAAGAAAGCAGTCTCGTTTCAAAACTAATACCTTTGAAAATAAAGTCAAATAATGACACAGTAAATAAGAAAAATGGCCAGCTGGAGCAGGCTGCACAGGAGTGACCCAAGGTGGTTTTATTAACCTGTACTGGTTTTATCTCCTCTTTCCAGTTTGCAAACTCTGATTGTTCTCCTTTATCTCTGTCTCTCGCTGCTAGAACTAGCAGAGATAGATTTTATCATAATTAATTTATAAGAATTAAATCTTATAGGGGAAAAAGGTCTGAAGGACGAGGCCTTTGAGACGAGTATATGGCAACTTTCTCCTGTCAGCAAAGGTTGCGTTTATCAGTGGGGGGAGTTATAACCTGCTTTGGAGGGATGATGAACATTGGGGTTTGATCTAAGGAACTCCAGGTACATGTGACCATGGTGTGGTGGAAAAGAGCTGAGATCAGGATCTTCTGTGTGTTACGGGTCTAAAGAACAAAATGTTTTTCTCGATTTGCTTTCTGTCTTAAGTACCTGATGCTAATTAGAAAGGTCAAACATTTCCTGTAAAACCAAGTGTCTGATTCAGATTTCTGGCAGAGAAAAGAAGGGTCAAAATGTCTTACTGTAGACCTTCCCTTTTTTTAATGTAATGATGCACAGTACTTTACTTCCTCCTCTTTTAGAAGAAAACATCGCCTGTAAGAGCGCTGGAGCTTGAGGGGGTTTTTTCAGTCTAGTAGATTTGAATTCTGAGTTTTTTCCTCTTACCTGTATCTGAGGTCTCACCTTAAATGTCACTTTTCATTGGGTGCTGGGCATACCTGCAAATGCATTCAGGGAATAATCTAGGATGCTGGAGGTATTTGTTTCTTGGCTACTGGATTATATTGCCATTCAGCTTGAAATTGAGGAGTTCGCTGCTTTGCTGTTTGGGTTTTTTTTTTGGTTTTGTTTTGTTTGTTTTTGTGGTTTTTTTGGGCTTTTTTTGGGTGTTTAAAAATATTTAAATATTATGACAAATGTACAGGAAATTCAGATATTTTTGGTGTATCATGATTTCGTAAACATTCACTGATTCCTCATAGCTGTTAGTTTTAGGAGAGAAGGGAAAAGACTTGGGTCTGGTGTTTGCATCCTCTCCTGGGAATATTCTCTGCCTATTCTGACATGGCTGGGAAAGGGAGCATGCTAAATGGTTTAAGTGAAATGCAATTTTCTTCCTTTCTTTTTCAAACATCCCCTAGAATATGTAAGACAGAGGCAGTTATGATGAAAGTTGTTGCTTTAGTCCTTTTCACTTTTGGAGGAGTGACAAGAATGAAATTCCAGTATGAATGTTTCTCAAGAACATAAGGGATTAATATGTCTTAAAATAGACACCATTAACTTAGAAATGTATTTTCCACATTTGAATAAGAAAAGATAGGAAGGAAATGGTATTTTATTTGTTCTTTCAGCCTGTTTTGTGAATTTTGAGATAGCCTGTTTACAGGACAGTAAAATTCTGTATAATCTCAAGAACTGTGGTGGTTTTATGTGTTTAAGTAGTCATACATGCTGCCATTTCACAGGATTATTTTATATCCTGGTGATTGCTTGGCACCACAAACTCCTTTTTGCGGGTTGGACCATGAGGCGACCAGGAGTGAGACTTGTGGGGCACGCGCTGCCTTCAGGAGGATGCTGGTGAAACAGGGGCTGTTTCAACCACGTGCTTTATAGGATAGACATCTTTGTGACTTGTCCCCTTCCGTTCCCGAGTCTCCAGCAGCTCAGTTTATCTTCTTTTCCTGAGCTCCTACCTCAGATGTTTGCTGCCAGGGTGGTTGGAAGGACTGAAGTCGGCAGAGTAGCGGAGCGGCGAGCGCACGCAGAGCTCCCACCCTCTGCCCGGCGGTGACGCCAGCCTGGGAGAGGAGCGAGCGTGGCACATTGTTTCTCCTGTGGGCCCGGTTATTTATTTCTGCATTCCGATTCATAATAGCATAATAACAGACTTGAGACAATGAAATAATTATTTCGCTTCTTGGGTGGTTAAAATTAACTGCGCTCATTGCGTATTTATTCAGTTAAAAAAAAAAAAAATACTACTTGTTTAGTGATTGCCCAGAAATTCATTATCTGCATAATGTCCTGTTTCTAAATGTGTATTGCATGACCATTAATCTGTGCCAAGAGCAAGCATGCGGCACTATCTGATGTAATTAGTTTCCCCCATACATGCCAGGGAGAACATCTGGGCTAATTGCATGTTGTTGTCAAAAGTTGCCGTTCTAATGGGGGTCCCTGTTTGTGCATAGACACGCTCGTTATAGGTACAAACATGCTCATGATTTCAGTTTATCCTCAAGCAAACTGATAGCTCTTACTGATGAGATATCCTAGTGATTTGGTACTGGGGTCACGCCATGTCTCTGGGCAGCTTTAGCAACTGTTAGTGGGAATAAAATGCTCTCAGTTTGAGCAGAAAATAAACAAACCTGTAACTCTTCTGCTTCTGTTTTCTTTTTCCAGCCACCACTGGTCCAGGCCATTTTCAGCGGTGATCCAGAAGAGATACGGATGTTGATCTACAAAACTGAGGATGTCAACGCCTTGGTATGTGACTTGGAATGTTGTGCACCGTGCTTGTGGACTGTGGCAATGACAGCGTTGAAAATGTCCATAGTAATGAACATATAACAGAATGGAAATGATTGGGAAGCAAGAGATTTGGGGCTTCAGTGGTATCCCAAGTAAGAGTCAATGCAATAGTCTCCAGCAGATGACTTTAAATTTTCTAAATGTATGATAATTATTCCAAATGTGTAGGTCAGTCAGGGACATTGTTTTTTCTCTTACTGAGAAAATGAATGCAGCTGAAAATTGCATATTTTTGCTCTCTGTAGGGTTCCCTTTTATGAAGAATCTTTGCAGATCAGGAGCTGTTATGCATTTGACTCTACTTGAGTAGAGTCTAAAGCTTCACTCCAATTCTCAGCAGTGAGAGTAAGGAAGCACAATCTTGGCCACAATTTACCCACAAAGGAATTACTGTTTTGCAGATTGGCTTATGCTAGCCAGAATGGTAAGCAGCTGTAAACAAGTAGTAATTCAGTGCTTCAGCAGTGAAGAAAATATCTCCAAGTCAACTTGGTCTTTTTTGCAGAAATTGGGTTGGGTTTTCCCCCCGCCTCTTTTTTAAACTTATATCCATACTGTTAGAAACAAGTCCTGCCAGTCCTGACTGCAACCTGTGGCCTCTCAAAGTGGTGAGAATATAAAGCAGAAGCAGAATGATAATTTCCAGGTGTTTCCTGGACTTTTGAATCAACCTTCCTTTTTTTTTCCTGTCTTTCTGTGACATAAAACCATCAGTTCATTCATTGCTAACTCCAGCAGTTGGTCTGGTATGGTCTTGGCACTGCAGCTTTTGCAGGTAGTGGGGTCCAAAAATCTGGTTCAGAGCTCCCAAGAGGAACTAGAGAGGTGATCCCTACAGGCTGGGGCTCCACCCTGTTTACTGTCCAGTAGAAGGAAAGACATGCCACTGTTTTAAATCCAATCCAAGACCTTGATGTTAAGCTTTCCCTGTGATTATCAGTATCTGCTTGTTCTCCTGCAAGTTCCTGAGAATACTTCCTTAAAGAATCATCTCCCTTGAGTTTCCTCCTTCTTTTTGCTGATAATCTTAATAAACCAAAGGAAAAAAACCAAACTCAACCAAACGAAACCCCCTCAGCAAGGTAGATGAGCAACACAGTCCTAAAGTTTCCTCTGTATTTCACTCTAGGTTTTCAAAGTAGCATTTCCTGTACAAGGTTATTGTGGGTTTCTCCAATGTTTTTCTATCCTTTGGCTGCAAGTGTGTTAGTGATGGTTGCTAGGGAGATGCTCTCAGCTGCCAGGTGCAAGATTAGACGAAGAACACGAGTTCTGCAGATGAGTCCCACAGTGCTTAATAGAAAAAGTTGTTGAAAGGTTTTGCCCATAATACTGCTTACAATGCCAAAATCCACCCAATAATTCTTTGCCTCATCAGGAGCAAAACTCAAAGCCGTTCTTTGAAGTAATTAAAAAGATACTGGTCAACACAAACTCTGAAGGTTGTGTTCTGAATAGTGACTGCAGGGAAGTGTCAATTACTTAAAATGTCCCTGAAGAAAGATGAAAAGATTTTCCCCTCATTGTGCTGTGAGCTGGCAATTTGCATTGCATGCTTCTGTTTCTATTTTAAGGGTGTTTTTAATTACTTCCATGTTAGCGTCTTGTTGCTCACGTGAGGGGAAACTCTGACACTGTTTGGCAGAGATTTTTCCTTTGTTGATCATTTTGGTTGGCTGTGTTAACACTGGAGTAGTTCAAATATAGGTAGGGGAGCGATGTGAAGTAAAAGTCAGGTTTTGTAGCCAGCTTGGGGAATTTCTGAAGTTCAAAAAATTGGGGTTTTTTTTAGTCTCTATGAAGAGAAGTATTTGGAAAACAAAAGGAATAGTGCATGGAGAAACAACACAAAATTAGGAATGCATGTGCAGACTTCCCAAGAGAAAATTAATCTCAGGAAAGAGTTTGGAGGAAATCAGAAGTTTAGAAGATTACTTTTTTTTTTCGTCTGGTAAAATAATTAGCGACTTCCCAAGCCAAGGACTTGTTTGTTGATGGAAATGGCTACATTCTGGATACTGCTGTAATTGTGACTTCTATTTTACAAGAAAGTGAAATCTGTTGGGATTGCAAGTGTGGTTTTAGTTCATTCTGCCGCTGTGTTCCTGATTTTGACCTCTGCAGTCCCCACCTGTGCTCTGGGGACGCGTGATGCCACCTGTCCACCCTGAGGCCACAGACCCTGTTATATTTAGCTGGCAATGAGGAATTCCCTCCCCCTGGGTACTGAGTACACACGGTGTCCATGGGAAGTGTGGTCAGCATTCAGCAGCCTGTTTTCCCAGGACATTTGTGGTGTCACTCGGACACTCCAGACTACCAGGTTAGTTGCAGGTAGACATCTTCTACCCTTGCTGTTTGGGATCTTTTGGGGTGCTGTTTTTTACTTAGGGAAGAGTGGGAGAGAATGACCCCCAGAATTTAGGGACTAATCTGGATTCAGTCATTACCCCTTCTTTTTTGGGATTCAAAATAGATGGGCTGTGCTGCACCTTACATCTGCAAAGTTCCGTGTGGTGTTAAAAACCAAAATGCTTCCTGTGAAGTTTCCATTTTCATCTCAGTCTTCCAGTTTGCTTTCCCTCAAAATATTCAACATAAAAAAAAGTCAAGAAATCTTCCACTATGCTTCCCCTTAACTGACGTGTTGCTTGCAAGTAATTTCATTCTTTCTGATTTTGTTTTTTATCCCCTAATGCTGTGTTTTCTATTGGATAGAACCCTGGTTCTAGCTCAGAGTGTCTGCAGAAGAACAGGCAGCAGCACCAGCAGAGATTGCAGGGCCATACATGCAGGACCATGTTATTTAGGGGGTGGTTTATTATGAGATAAAGAGGGCAGGAAGGAAGTCATTATGGACATGTATGTGTGAGGTTCAGTACTTTTTTCCTCATTATCCTGCTTGGAAAGGCAGAGATTTGCAGGACTGCCTTTGCCAGGAGGATTCAGGCTTCATCCAGGTTTTTGTACATGCACATGAGTTCTCTATATTCCTGTACTATTGCCAAGCACGTGTTTGGAGGTGCTGTGGGTGCTGGAGGGCACAAATAGGCACATATTTAGGGTGGGGAGTCTGAAAGGCTTTGCATGTTTGGGATAGCTGAAGTGGGTATTTAGCCTCTAGTAGTGCTGTTTAATATGCTGTTAATTTAAGTGGGAAGCGTTGGAGAATTTTTTTCCTACAGAAATGATGAACAATTCTCCATTATGTAGCAAGATTGAATATAAAATTGCACCGATGTTCACAATGCAAGGTAGCTAGCACGACTTCTGTTTAGATAAACATTTTTTTGGCTTAGAATTTTTTGTAAAGAGAAAATTTTTGAACTGTGAAGAAGATTTTGCTGGAGAGACTGAGTCTGAAATATTCTGGGTTGCATTGCAACAGCGTGGTAGTGTAGTAATGGTTACTATGTTATATATATCTGTGCTGGTGACTCATCTCATCAGTTCAAACCAGTTAAGGATGTATAGACCAATAAAGTCTTATGGCAGGGTTTGGCTGTAAGTGCATGATAGTCTTCAAAGGTAGGAATATCAGCCTGCAGTAGTTGAATTTCCTAAATCTTTTCCCATCCTGAGTCATGTGTGCTCCCGTGCCTTAACACCCCCCGTCCAAAGTCAATATTGTATTTATAGAAGTGGAGGAGTTAAGTCTGTCTTTTGAGTCTTACAGTGAATACCCATATGCCTCAAAATATTTCCATTCTTTAGGATAACAGTTTCTATGGTATCAATCTGGAATTAGTAATTAATTTTTAAAGTTATGCTTTTCTAGCATAAAAGTCACTGTCAGCCTCATGGAAGGTAATTGTTAGATGAGGGGGGAGAAAGAAGATAATTTTTATTGTTCTAGAAGATCAAAGTATTTGCTGCCTTTTTCATGAGCACTTGGCAGTTTAAGACTCAGTCCAGAAAAATCTTTATTTCTGAGACTAAACTGAAGACTGTGAGATGAGAGATGCTGGAACGAGGCTCTGCACTTTCAGATGGGAATTTCTATTACCATGCAGAAGAAAGAGCACAAAGGAGAAGTTACACAGCTTGACTTCCACCTTTACCTGTGGTGCTCACAGTCAAACATTTCAATTTACTCTGTGAATTACAGGCTTTGGTAGAAGAATGTATGAGGAGGAGGACATTCTTGAAACAGCAGAGATTTTCTTGGTACACCATCAGCTTTTGGCTTGGAACAGTTGTAAATAGCCCAAGAAGTGCTCAAGTGCCCAAGAAAAAATGCTCATATACTTTTAGCCTCTTCAGTGGCTCCTAACAGTTCCCAATATTTAATTTTTCTGAAGCCTATTTGTATCTGAGAATTTTTTAATGGTTGTGCTATTTAAATGTGGTATACTCAGATGTAACAACTGTAAATGGAGTGAATGAGCTGGAAGTTTGTTTCTGTTATTATTTTGGTTAGACTTGATCAGTGGAAATTATGACCATTTCACATGCTTTATTTTGCCACCCAGGCACATTTTGAAGGTGGTGGGAATCCAAAGGCTTCAGTAATTCTGTTTCTCTGGTGGATTAAACTCATTCCGTAAACTCTGACTATTCCTGTTAATTGCTCAGTCGGTTTGGTGACAAAGAAACGATACATACATTTATTTTCTGCAGGAGTTGCACTTACATTTTAATAGTAAATAATTCTGTCCTAAGGATCTGAGCAGTTGCAGTTGATATCAAAATTAAAATCCATTATCTCCTTTGACATGTAGGCTGTGTTAAGGAGAATATGTAGGCCCTTTCCTTAATAATGTTCCTGATTATTTTGCATATGCTGGTATGATTCATTCAGCTCACTGTTCTGCTAATCTTCATGTACCCCAGGCTCTGATCCAATAAAGCACTTAAGGACTAGTCTCACTTTTAAGCCTGTGAGTGCCTTATCAGTGCCCCTATGATCACTTGAACAGTTTAAGCATGTGTTGAGTGCTTTTCTTGCTGAGACCTTCTGCTCCTCATTGCCTGGCTGTTAGATTCTTAGTTTCTTTTATCTGTATTAAAAAAACCCCAAAAAGTTTAAAAAAGTGTACATGTAACACTAACCTGCAGCACCATCTTTTCTGTGGACTAATATAGGCTACTAATACAGTTTTCACAGAATCACAGAATGCTCTGGGTTGGAAGTGTCCCTAAAGATCATCTTGTTCCACACTTCTGCCATGAGGGACAGGCTTGTCACCCGCCCCTAAAACGGGGGTCACACGACTGACACCAGTGTCAGTCCCTCCTTGTTTCCTAAAATCTTCCCCTCATTGACAGTGGGCTCAAAAGACCAACGCTGAAGCTGGTAGCAAGCCTCAGCATTTTATTAAACCTCCATGCCTTTTCTCTGTTGCAATCCCACGAGAAGCAACACAGACTCCTTCCTCTCACAGCATGACCTGCTAGATCCAACACCACCACCTCTCTCCTCTTGGCTCTTCATACCATTCCTCTCACACTCATGACACCTGTGTGCTCTTTTGCTCTTTTGTGGCTGGTCAATACACATCAGCATTCTGTGCTGCTTCTCCTTCAGAGCTGTTCACCTGTCCTACACAGCTGCACCCCATTAGGGATGAGGCTCGGCCACAGCCCCGTTCTCTATGTCTCATGATCTGTTCTCCTACAGGACACCTCAAAGCTCCATCCAACCTGGTCCTGAACACTTCCACGGATGGGGCATCCACAACTTCTCTGGACAACCTGTGTCAGTACCTCACCACCTTCAGAGTAAAGAATTTATTCTCCGTATCTAATCTAAACTTGCCCTCTTTCAGCTTGAAGCCATTTCCCCTTGTCCTATCACTACACTCCCTTGTGAAAAGTCCCTCTCCAGGTCTCTTGTAGGCCCCCTTTAGGTACTGGAAAGAAAGTTTATCTCATTCTCAGCATGATTTTCTAGCCATTGTTTATAGCTTATCTACTGTCTCTTGCTGACCTTTTGTTCTTCTGAGAATTGCACTTGAAGCAGGTCTGATTATTTCTCTTAATGCTTTTTTGTAATTCTCTTATCATCACTTCCCCCCACTTACTTTTACCTCGATAATGTATGTTGAGGTTTGGGGTTCTGCCAAGCCTTTCCTTGAAACGACAGTTTTTATCCCTCTCTCTGTGTACAGCCTCCAGTCTTCAGATCAGTATTGATTTACATTTGTAAATGTAAATTTACTGTGCTCCTGTCACCAGCAGCACAGGACGAGGATGTCTGGAGCTGGATGAGTGCTGGGCACGGAGCCAGCGACTGGGGAGCTGTGACTGCGAGGGGTCACGGCTCTGAGGGGACACAATGACTGTGGTGGGACAGACAGGCAGCAGCCTCAGCTCCTGGGTTTCATCTCCAGTACAGCTCCTGTGTTTCAGTACCAGCGCTGTGCACAGTCTAAACAGGAACTCGAGGATGTTCCTCCAGTGAGCTCTCAACCGCACGCTTGGCTGTGGGTGTGGTGTGTGGATTTCTCCCTGCCAAACTCCTGAAAATGCTGCCTCTAGGGCTCTGTGTGCAGGTGAATGCTGATTTGTGCCTGGTTGTGATAAATGGAGAAATTTTAGTGTTTTTTTTTTTTTTCTTGGAGAAATAAAGCTTAATTTCAGTTTTGTGACTGAAAACTTGATTCACTCTCAGCATGATAGGACTTTGTATTGATTTTAAAAACTGCAAGCTTAGAAAGCTTATAGAGCTCCTGTTACAGAAGAGTAAAATCTGTTTCATGTCCTTTCCTCCTTCAGTTATCAAGGCCCTTGATCGAGTTGCATCAGATTTACAGTTTGGTACAGAAAATTACTTATAATCAACAAAGAACTGGGTAGCCTTGGTTCCATGTTACAGAAAATGTACCATTAGCATTCAGCTTCAAACTGCTCTGCTCTTGCCAAACTTGCCTGTGTTGCACTGTCAGGTACAATGGGCTATTACAAGGACTGTGTTGTACTAAAGAGAGCTTAGTGCATTAACGTCAACAAACTAAGAAAAAAAATCAACAATGGGCTCTATTGTTTTATATGTGTGTGTGTGTTTGATCAGTCAGTATATTTTTTGCTGTGGGTAGCCTTAGGATAGGGAATATGAAAACTATGGAAGATCTCCCACATATTACTGTGGCCTGTAGAAGCTGTTCTGTGGTGTTGGGAATGAAATGTAGGAGAGTAACTTGTGATGTTGGTTCCTGAGTGAACACTGCTGTGTGGACACTGCTTGATATTCTTTTAATTTGCCTACTGTGGGAGAAGGTGAAAGCCTGTAAGAGATCTTCCCCTCTGACCTGTGACAATCAGGGTTTTATGTAACCAGTCTTCTGAGTGTTTTATGTGCATGCCCCACACATAAGATCAAAACCCAATGCAGCAGAATTTGAGGACTACGTACGTTATGTGTGTTAAAAACCCCTATACAAGCACAAAAATGAAGCATCAGTTGTTCTGGTGAACAATGGCTCTGTGCTTCTCAGTGCTGGAAAACAATTTTCAGCATTCCCATGACAAATGGTTCTGCTACACAAATTTGTCCACATTTATAGCATACTTTGAAGATATTCCAAGAAAGCTTATGGTTGATGACTGCTTGGGCATGTTGAAAGAGATATTTTTCATGACAAACTCAGAGATCTTTTTCAGGGACAGAATGTAAATATATTGGTAGGGTTTCTCTGTTGGTATTATTTGCAGGATGTGTTGAATTTGCTACCAGTTTAAAATATTTAATGCTAGTAGGTTGCAATAAGTTTGATTGATAAGGTCTCTTAGAACATTTTTTTTTGGTTCAGAAACCAAAACAAAATAGATTTAGGACTGGAAACAGAAATCAAAGAGTGCAATGGGCAGTATTAGCAGTTCTTGTGATTGTTGTTGCCCATACTGTAGTATTTAGCAGTTTCTTTTTAAGGCCTGTGCTCTGGAATCAGCTGAATAAAGCAATAAAATAAAGGGGTTTTGTGAACACTCTATTTATACCCCTTGAAATTAAAAAAACAAAACAAAAAAAAAAAAACAAACAAAAAAACCAAACCCAATCAAAACCTTTAAAATAGATTCCTTAATTTGGAAAATTACAGAAATTAAAAAAAAAACAAAACAAAACAAAAAACAACCAAAACCCTGGATGTATTTCAGAAGTTAGAGATAAAACTTCAGGAGTTACATATATATATATATATATTACCAATTCTTCTATGTTTAAAGACAGATTTGGCTGGTAATGCTTTATTTATTTTCAAAGGTCAGTCAAGGTGTACATGCCTCTCTTGGGCTGCTGTAGATATCCAGGCTGTTGTGTACAAGAACCTTTGTAGACCAAGAAGAATTTGCAACTTGACCTTGTGTGTGTGGTTCCAAATAATTCTCCTGAGTAGTTATCCTTTTGAAGACTCTGGTATTGTACTGTTGATGCAAACTGCATTACAAAGTCTGTTATCCAGAAGCATCTGCATTATCTTGCTGTGATACCTAAGAGTGGAAAAAGTTTCTGAAAGAGACCTAAAGATGCTGTCTTTGCTCATTTTAGTTTTGATTTCATCTACCTGTAAGAGGATATCAAAGTAAAGGCAAGGTCTCAGCAAGGTCTGGTGGAAATGAGTGATAAAAAATAGAGGATTTTTGGGAAGAAGTGTGTTGTTGAGGTCGTGAATTTTGTTCTTTCACTGGCTGAGATTGCATTTTTAATTACAAACAGAAATGCACACAGAAAAATAAATATATACAAGTTCTTTGCTCTTTAACACCAATGCCTGCACTTATTGACTGTGTTTTGTAACTGGACAATCTGTGGTTTTGTAGGATGCTGAGAAAAGAACTCCTCTTCATGTTGCATCATTCCTGGGGGATGCAGATATCATTGAGCTTCTCATTTTGTCAGGTAAGGTACAGTCCCTCACTGCTATTAACTGGTAAATCAGCTAATTTTAAAGCTACTTTAAAGTAAAGGAATACCCAGTAAAGCATATGTAAGGGAGTTTTGGGCATTGGTTGTTTTTTTTCAGTTTCCCTGTGAGCTGGTTGCATTTCTTGTAAGCTTAGAAAATATTGGTGTATTTGGTGATGCAATCATAAAACACACCCTGTGACTTAGCAGAATTAATAAACAAAGTAAGTAGCTTTTAACAACTTAGAAAGCCTGATAGTACTTGTGATTCAGCAACTTGCTGAAGTACGTGTTTGAAATGTGGCTTCACATCCTGGGAGTACAATCCAAGAATTCTTGTTAAGCAAAAATTATGGAATAATAGCAAAAAAAAAAAATTATAAATGAGCTTAAATTAACTGTAAGTGCTATTTATATTAGAAGCATGTTTCTAAGAGTCAGAAAGTTTACTTGGATATTAGAAACTGTGTAATAGGAAGTATCTAAAGAAAAAAAATTTTAAAAAAAAGTTTCCCAACTGTTGTAGTGACAGAAAACATGATCAAAATATGTGAGAATGAAGCGTAGAGCAGTCATCTCCCAAGAAGGGAGCATAATTCAAGGCAAACTCCTGGATGTGCTTGCACATTTCAAAAGCAGTGTATTTCTAAACTGGAGAACTGTAAGAGTAAAGCTTATGGAGATTTAAGATTGTGGCACTGAAAGGAACCTTATGGTACCAACTTCTAACCCCTTGCAAGCAACTTTGCCATGCAGCTGGTTTCACAAATTTGTAGACTGCTTCTTCAAATGAATTCCATGTATTTTTTTTTAAGTTATTTCATAATTTTCAGCCCTTTGATTACAAGGCACCTTCTAATTTCCAGCCTTGAATTGTTGAGTAATTCAGGCTGGAAGGTGTTTCTAGAGATGACCTGATCCAGCCTCCTGCTTAATAAAGCACCAAATTTCAAAGTCAGATCAGGTTGTTGATGGGTACATGCAGACCACACAATCATATTTCTTTGGCTCACCAGTCTAGCCAGACCTGGAGAAGGCAGAAAATGAGAACTCAGTTTGCTGTAGCTATGTGTTTCCTCTGTTCATTTGGGGGGAATTTCGGGTTGGTTAATTGCTTAGTGAGGGTAACTAGCTGGACACACATCATACATCAGATCTTTCTGCTGTACCCCTGATGGCAGCAGAAAGGCTGAAAAGAGCAGTGCTCTGCTGCCAGGTTTTGCTTGGGTGGGTTTTCAAATATGCTAAATTAAAGCATGATTTTCCTCCTTGGGAGGAAGGAGTTAATAAATTTAATCTGGGCACATGCTCTTGTGGTGTGTGTTGTTTGTCACATACTGCTGTTTATTGTGGTGTGAGGAGATTGCAGGAGCAATTTATTTTTTTCAAGTTTTGCAAGCACAACAGCTCAGGCAATATCCTCATTAAGAGAAAGGTGAAACCATTTCGCCCATTTTTCCCAAAGAGAATCCTGAAATTTCCCAGTGAACATTCCTGATGAGGGAAGAGAGTTTCTAGAGTTCTTCTGGGACATTTAGTTCCAGCTCCTCACTGCCAAAATGTGTCGTCTGTGGGTTATAGGGTTTGTCTGATCAACAGCATTAAATACAGGTGATACATCTCAGGGAGTTTTTATATATCCAAGTGAGTGTGAAAAACTTATAATGTGGGCTTTTAAAAACTGAACTTTGTGTCAGTGGGGCTGTGCTGGGGTTCAGTCTGCAGGAGCTGTGTGGATCTTTCCCAACTAGCTCAGCATGAGTCAAAATTAATTTTGTGTTGTATATTCTACTTATATTCATTGTTCTTTAATGTCTGATGTATCATTACTCATGATGAGCATGGATACTTGTATCCAAGAGCAGGTTTGGAGATTTCTGAGGCTTGGAGGAGCAGGTTTATGACTTGTTATAAACACCTCTTTGTGATTGTGTTCTCTCCACGAGCTAGGCTGCAAAGACAAATGCAGCATCTTCCTTTGCTTCACCTCTTCAGTCAGCAAATGGTAGTAGTAGAAGTGTATAATAAAATATTAATCTGAATGTAACATTTAGTTACATAAGCAGAAAACCTTCCTTGTCTGACTTAAAATAAGATGTTGTTTTCACAGAGAGAAAGCATACAAACACTTGCTGTTGGTGTCAAGCAATACTCTCAGCAGGTGCAGAAGCCAGGAGTATCAACACGTTTCATTTTGTAGACTGTTCAGGAGAGAAATGAAATTAAATACGCACCTTCTGAGATTTGTGGTCCATAAACTGGTGGCAGCACAAATAAATGTAGTGTCTAATGAATGAAATTTCTGCCCAGGTGGTTGGAGACAGACCAGGAATGGCTTTCTAGGTAGCCACTGAAATGGAGCCTGGAGCTGATACAGGAGGAGTGCCAGATCCCTCAGCTGGTGTGAGTCACCCTGGCCCATTAAATGTCACAGCCAGATAGGTTTCCACCAGCTCCAAGGTCTGATCCATAATCATGTGGTTCAAACTGAGGAAGGCTTTGTGGTTTTGTTTTCCCAGGCTGCACAAAAGCAGGGAGCTTTGAGTACTTCTTCACCTCCTTTCTGTCAGAAAGGAGAAGGAGCAAGGTAACCACCTCACAGAAGGAATCTCTGCATGATGCCACAGTTGTGGATGTGCAAGAACAATTGTCTGGGCAAATACAAGCTGCATTCCCATTTGTGCTGGTGCCTCTCCCCATCCTGGGCTTTGAGCTGGTGCCTGAGGGCATCATGTTTGAGCTCAGTCCCTTACCCCTTGTTCCCCAGCAAGGCACTTGCCATCTTGGCAATATTACCAGTTGTGCCTTGCAGGAGAAGTTGGAAAGATGCATGTAAATAATGATATTAATAGGTTAAAGATTACAGTTTTCTTCCCCCATTGACTGTCCCTAATATTGGAGATTTAGACTGTGGAATCTAGAGATCTGGATCTGGCAGATGTGCTGGATGGAAAACTGTACTTTGGTTATGATGAAGAGACGTTAACTTTATTCCTGAAAGCCAGCATCGAGTTGTTTATTTCAGCTCTCAAAAGAACAGAGGCAGTTTCAGATTTATTTCCTCTTTTGGCAGAAAAATTTGAGAGTGAAAAACGGCAAAGATTACAAACCAGCCATATTAAAGAAAAGTAGAATACAGAAAGTTTCCTTTCTGTTGATTTTATCTGTAACATTATATGTTATGTTGTCTACTTCAGCCTCACAAAGCAAATCCCTACAGCTAAGCCTTTCTGTCAGGCTCAGGAAGAGCGTGGTGGAAAAAGTGAGGCTGAGAAAAGGCTTTACTCTGAAGAGTTTCTTTTTTAAAATGGATATTTTATAGGACGGGTGGGTGCTGTGGCTATCTGAAAGGATTTTAAATTAAATCTTTAAAGCAACTTGTATTTTCAAGGAAGATTGTGCTATGAATGACATCATTTACACAAATTTGAGTGTTTTTCAGCCCTCTTTGTCCTTATAGACACACAGATTAATTCACGGAGTATTGTAGGAAGTGCACTGAAATGTGATTAAGGTACTTAGACCAGAGTGAAGAGAGGGTCACTGAACTTCTGGTTGACTTTGAGGGTATGTTGTGGGATGGTATTCAAAATTTAAGCTTCTGGGGTTTTTACACAGCCCATTTTAGATGTATTAGCATGTTCTAGAGCACTTAGTCTTTAAAATTGTGTTTCTGGGCTACTCTGCTTTCAAAGGACTGTCCTCAGGGCTGTCACAGGATGGAGCCCCAAGTTCCTGGAGTGTAGAGGACACCTTCCAGTGCCTCTGCTGGCTCATCCTTAAAATGACAGATATTTATATTTTCTGTCCCCAAACAAGTGCATCAGTGCTGGTGAGAAATTTTTCCATTGTCATTAACCATTGCCTGCAAAGAACTGCTGGGAAACTAGAAGTTGAATTTTGGTGCAGGAAATGGTGGTACAAGAGGAAATGTTTGTTTGAAACATCTCTTCAGAAGATGTGTATCTCAGTAAATGGACAAGAGCAGGTTCTGTAACAGGCAACTGCTGAATTGTGTAACTCCTGAAAAACAGAAATCACAAACATATTCAACTGATGCATTGCATTAGATGCCTAAGAGCAATTTCACTGTCTCACATAAAGAGGCACAAAGAGGTAAAGGGATGTAGAGAACAGCTGAGAAAAAAAAGAAGGCTGGTAGCATGCTGTGTATTATTTTATTTATACTTGTCTTGTTTTCCTTTTCTTTTTTAAACTATTATTATTTTACTATTTTCTTCTTGCTTTCTTGGTAACTATTTCAGTTTCTCAAAGGGTAAGTGAAGGGCATGACTAGCTACTGATGGAGGAGATACTTCTCTAGATTTTCCCATCATCTGTGTACTCACCAATGCTGCTGGAGTTGTTACATACTGAGGAATAACGTTGGTCATGCTTTGCTACTCTACATATTAGGCTTTCTTATTTGTAACCCTCTGCTTGTAGGAGTTAGTGAATGGGTAGAGATAAAACAAAAGAAATCTTAGTTAAGAACATAAGGCAAAACCCCAAGGCAAAACCAAAAACAATTTCTAAGCCCAAGAAGAGGATTTTGCTGTCAATCCCTAGGAATTTACATAAGAACTTTCCATCTCCAAGACCCCTACCAGGCCAAATCAGGATAATGGAAGGCGCCTTGAAGTGCTTCAGCTTCCTGATGGTGGAGAAAGTTATTGCTTTATTGGTCTCTAGAGCTCACACAGTGCAGGCAAAGGGCAGGATGCTGATGTGTCAGGTGTTATCAGGGTTTAGGAGGGACGGGGAGGGATGGACCACCGAGAGTCGTTGTCAAAGATGATTTATTGCTCAGTCAGTCTCACTAATTGTGTTAATGTAAGGCATTATCGTGTCAGAAGCCACAATAGTTTTAGTTACTTTTAAAGCCTTTTAAGTGTTTCTCAACCAATCAACTGCTTCCACAAAGGTTACTAACAGCTTCTTACACCGATCGTGTACTGCAATGTGGTTTTCCTTATCCAATCATTTAACACTGTACAAACTTATACTGATACATCTTTAGTTTCTCACTAACTCTACACAAGTTCTATTGTTGAACTATACAATTTTCTATTATCTTTCTTAGCAGATTTTTCTGTTAACATAAGGCTTATTTTTGTTTGATTAAGACTTATTTCTACTTAAACTATAAATGCACATTTTTACTTCATGTCCGTGTATCTTTATTGTTCCAGCTCTCTGTGTCTTTTCCAATGTTTTAAGTCAAACATTGTATCCATCTCTATCTCTGAGCTTGCATGCACAAGGCTCAAAACAAAAGGGAATTTTCTGTACCTTCTGTTCCAGCAAACTGTAATGGCCTTCTCACAAAGACAAAAGGAGGCAAAAGCTTCCTTGCTTAAACAGAATAATTAGAAAACTCTTTGAAACTGTGTCTTTTCTAAAGGGTGTTTTTCCAAAGGGCAGGTTGTACCACCAAATACCAAGTGCTGAGGTGAGTTTGGAGGATTGCCTCTAATTGTTGCAGTACTTATAAAAGTGGCCCTGTTTTTCTTGGAACCAAAAACCTGCATCCTGACTTGTGGAAATATGCAAGAACTTGTTTCTTCTCTGATTATTTAGCTCGATTCCCAATAACCAGAGCTCAATTCCCAAACCACTGCGATTCACAGGCAAGCCTCTTAATATTCTTGAGAATCAGCTCTCAGAAAATACTGGTGATTCAGAGAGTGGGATTTATTAATTGAAGCCTTTTGAATGCACTTAAGTTATGGTGCAAAATGAAGCTTAAGCATTTCTTTGTTCATGAACTTCAGAGGGCCACCCAGGCTGTGTACACGACATCCGTGCTTTTCTACATTTTTTTTCTGCATGTGCTACCCTTCTCAGATTAATACTGCTGTCTGCAAACCTGTGGGGTACAATATTTTCAGGTTAAGCCCTTCTAAAAATTCGTTTCTTTAAACCTTATCACTAAATTTCTTTCCTGAGGTCACATCAGTGAATAGCTTTAGGATTTCTTGCTAACAAATCTTTTTGATCCCAGAAATGTACAGGATACCTTTAAAAAAAATAATTTTAGGGGTCTGCAGTCAGCCAGAGCCACTGTAGTTGTCAAATATTCTTTCTTTATCCTTTTTTTCTGGCAAGCCAGTCCAAATCTATCATCCTGTCCAGCTGCCCTTGTCAGGGCACCTGTTAGCACTGAACTGCACAGGAGGCAGATGAATGGTCTTCTTCATCCCTGCTCTTCTGTTGTTTGCGCAGTCACACCCACAGAACCTGATGTAGTAAGTGCCTAGTGTTGTCTCCAGCCTGGTCCTGTTTTGTTGGTCCCAGCAGGATTTGTAAAGCTGGGAAATGGTTGTTCTTTGGTGCTCTGCCTGATGGAGCTGGGAACAAGAGGTGGTTGCTCAGGCTAGCTCCCTTTGTTATGTCTGCAGGCAGCAGAGTGCTTTGAGCACAGGATGCTTTTCTTCTCCCCAGCTGTATCAGTTGATCTAAAAAAAATGCACCTACATAGGCACACGTGTACAAGCATACATCTGTAATTCCTTCCAACAAATGTTGCTGGTTTTGTGTCCTGTAGACAAAGCCATTGCTAATAATAGTCCTATCTATCCGATAGGACTGTTCTTTCCAAATCCCGCTTTATCTAGCTGACATCTGGAAATGCATATTCCAGGTGAACATGGTGCCAGGAGAGTCCAGGGGAGCACTGACAGTACCATGTACTCGGCTCTGGTTACTGGGAAACAGCTGGGCAAGGCTCCCAGTGTCACACCCAAATGTGCATGTAACCTCTGCTGTTTGTTTGCAGGTGCTCGTGTCAATGCCAAGGACAACATGTGGCTGACTCCTCTCCATCGAGCAGTTGCTTCAAGAAGTGAAGTGAGTAAGATTTGATTACCCTGCTTTACACATAACCAACCTGTTGGGGGAAAAGCAAACCCTGGAGAGACGCGGTAGGTGGCATGGGCATGGAAAGAGGGAAGGCATTTCCTGCATGCAGGGCATTGCAGCTGGAGGCCAGCATTTACAAGTCACTTGCAGCTGCTGTTGAGCCTTCACGTGCTTGATTTCCACCTTGTTTTACATTACCATAGAAAGTCACAGGGAGGAGTGAGCAGGACTCACATGGAATGGAGTCCATCGTGGTCTACAGTGCCCACATCATCTTCAGGTGAAAAAAAAAAGGAATAAATCCCTGTGGGTGTGTGCATGCTTTGTGTGTGCCAGAAGGGAGTGGATGTGGGTGTGATCCAACATGCATTACCACATAATTTGTTTTGCTTAATTACATTTCAAGGCATCCGTTAGGTTTTCTGTTAATGCATTTGATTCGTGCAGAAAGGAGGGTTTGCCCATTTTTCTTCTACCTGACAAATAGGAATCTTATGGCATCATGTTGTACCTCTTCCGCTGCTATCTTAAAAAGGAGCAACAACAACTACTGGGAACACAGCTCGGGCATTACTCTGTTTTCAACTGCACCATTATTCTTGGCTTTGCATTGTGGACCTCCCTGTTGTCTTTTACCCTCCCAATACTTTGTTAACAGTGAGCCCAACTGCAGACCAAATTGGCTGCTGGGGATGAGGGGAGGGGCTGTAAAAGAGACAGAGGGTGGCCGTCTTCCAGAGCCTGATGGACTGGAATCACCTCCGTAACAGTCCAGCCCTCGCCAAGCCTGGAGGCAGGAATCCTGGGCTCGCTTCTGAACTCAGGCATTGTTTGGCTGCTGGCTGAACTTCCCAGCTGCTGGCATCCCCTGAAACCCTCTGAAAAGAGTATCTGATAGACTATGAATGCTGTAATGAGGCAAAATATAGAAAGCCATGTTGAAAAACAAAGATCAGACTTAAACCTTAAAAAACAGCCAGAGTCTGTCTGATGCGGGAATTGCAGTGTGCTTGGTTTCTGGTTTTGGATGTGTCAGAGTACATGATTTTTATCGTCAGTGACGGTCCTAACAGAAAATGTATATCCTCCCGTGGCTTTGTGTCTCATCTTTAACTCTTTGGCAGCTGAAGCACAGTGAGAAAGTGTGCTGGCAGTTCTGGTACCTCACAGTGAGTACCCAGGTGCATTAGTGAGGCAGGGGGGGTGGGCACCAGCCTTTCATGGTATATTTAATAAACACATTCAGCTTTCTTCTCCTGGCATTTTTTCTTCATTATTTATACTATAATTTCTACTTTTGGTAACTATTTGGAAACAGGATTTATTTCTTTTGAGGCTCTTTACCTTCTTACACAAGTGATCAAATATGCATCTTTGATGGATAGTAATGGATAGCAGTAAATGAATTCAGAGTTCCCACTGATAGAAACAGATGAATTAGTGGTCTAGAAGTTGACCAGTAGGACTCGGTGTAGTTTTGTAAGTTCTTGTGAGCACAGCTATTTTCAGAATGATCACCGACAAATTTTGTTATCAGTCTACTACTATGAAGATTTTAGAGGATTCAGAAGTTATCTCCTTGAATCTTTTTATATGTTGATTGAAAGAATGGACACTTTTTTACTTATGTCTTAATGATTTTTCAGGGACTTTAGGGGTTTAAATGTTTATTTACAAATCAGCAACCCTTAGGGTGACTGTGTAGGATTGTTAATGGATGTATCCACTACCAGGCCTAAAGAGTTTGAAAAAGTTAAGAGATTTCACTGTGATAACTTGGGGTAGCTAGAGACGATGACTGCAGAAGCTTACACCATAGCTGGGCACTGCATGCATATAATAAAAGGGTAAAGCTCATGCTCTCAAAAACAATAGAATTAAAACTTTCCCATAAGGATTTTAACTTTTGATCCCAAATCTGAAAGAGCAGCAGACTGCAGATGTAAACAAAAATGTGTAATTGTAAATGTTTTTCTTTTCAAGTCTAAAGTATTTTTAGCTTCGGGTATTCAGTCCTTATTATTTACTTCTAAAATTCTCCTTTGACTTTTGCTTTCTTTCACTAAGAGTGCATGAATTTTCCAGCTGACTTCCTGTCCCAGCTGGGTAGGTCTCCAGTGAATTACATTTAAATGACTCTTAAAATAGTAGGCCTGTAATTTAAAAAACAAAATCCTATTGAGACATCAACAGTCATATATCATTATAGGTGCTGTAAGAGATGCAGTGTCACTTACTGAACAAATCTGTTAAAGGACAGTTTGTGAGATTGCTGTAGGAAATGAAACTGCTGAGATCAGTTAAGGACAACGACATAAAACTCCCAGTATGTATGTAGTGTTGATACAGACTGCAGGCATTCTCCTGGGCCATTCTAGATATAAAAGTACTATGTCAACATACTGTATACATTTGTTATTCGTTAATAAAATTTTGGCTGGGTTTAAAGGAAACTTTGCAGTTTATGGAAAAATAATAACGTACTATGTAGGACAAGGGTTCTCCCACATACCAGATGTGAGTTGCATTTATCAGACAAGGCTGCTTGAATGCTACTCTGTCCCAGTAGTTCCTCTGTATTTTGTTTGTTAGTGGGGGGGAAAAAGGAAGAAGAAAAGAAATGCAATTTTGAGAAAAAATTGTGGTTTTTATCTGACTTGCTTAATGGTGGATGAATGAGTAGAAGCAGAAATGAACTGATTGGGAATTCTCCAGCAAGAGGGATTCTCAAGAGAGAACAGTACATTTTCTCACTGGGAAATATTTAGTTTTAACCAACAAAATTAACCTTAAAAGATGTGCTTGGTCTCAGGCTGATAGAATGGATATTGCAGTCAAGACCCTTGGCCTATGCTTAGGCCTTGGGGAGGAAAGGAATGCTAATGCTAAGCAGCATTCTCATGTTTTTGAAAAGCTGAAATTTTGTTTCCGCACATTCTTGATTTTCTCCTTTTTCCCGTTTATAAACAAAACGTGCAGCACTTTGCCATTATTTTGACGTGCTTCTCCTTTTGTAAG
This sequence comes from Regulus satrapa, assembly GCA_013396955.1. Lineage (NCBI taxonomy): Eukaryota > Metazoa > Chordata > Aves > Passeriformes > Regulidae > Regulus > Regulus satrapa. The sequence goes on along the minus strand of VWZN01010524.1, from coordinate 794,177 downwards.
TGATTCCTGTAGCAGTGTGTGCTGGGTTTGTGTGGCAAGGATCTTGTAGCGGGGGATTTTTCTGCGAGAAGCTGCCAGAAGCTTCTTCATGTCTGACAGAGCCAGTGCCAGGCAGCTCCAGGAGCATCCTGCTGCTGGCCAAGGCCGAGCCCATCCTTGGTGGCAGCGATGGCTCAGGTGGCTTCGTCCCTTCCCTTAGAGCACAGCTATGAGTACTGACGGCTAATCAACCAAACGGGATGGGCTCTCCGCACGGGCACCTTAGGACATCCCCGAATCCATTTGGCCAGCTTTGCCCGCGAGGCCCCCGCTCTCGGTGCCAGCAGAGCTAACGCGAGCCGGGGCGCTGGAACGGGCAGCGCCGTGGCGGGAGCAGCCCGGGAGATGGTTTGGATGGACGTGCCTCCTCCTCCCGGCCCCGTGCTGAGGCCGTGCTGCCGTTGCAGGAAGCCGTGCAGGTGCTCATCAAGCACTCGGCCGACGTCAATGCCCGGGACAAGAACTGGCAGACGCCGCTGCACGTGGCCGCCGCCAACAAGGCCGTGAAGTGCGCCGAGATCCTCATCCCCCTGCTGAGCAGCGTCAACGTGTCGGACCGCGGCGGGCGCACGGCGCTGCACCACGCCGCCCTCAACGGGCACATCGAGGTGAGCCTGCCGGCCTCGCTCGGCGCTGAGCTCCTGTCTCCTTTAGTGCCCTCGGCCTGCCGTGGCTGGGTCTAGGCTGAGCCCCGCGGCCTGGCCCCGCAGGGCTCCTGTCGCTCAGACTGCGGGCTGGGTTCACGGCGGTGGCTGGTGGGTACCTCTGTTGGGAGGCGTTTTTGTGATCCTGGAGAGCTGGCTGGCTGTGCCACCGCTTCCAGCGGCTCCGGGGTCTCCTGGCTTCTTTGGGGCTGGACTGCCTGTGAAAATAAGAGTGGCAGAATGAAAAGAAGGGAGAACTGGTGGGTTCATTTCATGCTGGAGAAAAACGCAGCTGTGTGAGATGCAAGTCGCTCTGCTTTCCTAATTGGTCTCCCAGAAAATGTGCTTCTGTTTTTCCTTACTTACACAAGCAAACCTTTCTAGTATTATTATTTAACTATATGAAAAAAAAAAAAAGTACGTAAATAAAGCCCCTAAATGTTTTCCTCCTAGGTTTTGCTAGTCTTTACATCTGGGTTTAAGGATCTTCATTTTCCCGTTCCACACCTGAAAATTTAGATATGGAATAAAAACTCTTAGACTGGAACAATAAGCTTCTGTCACTGAAAGTTGATGAGTTGTACTGTAATTAAAAGAAGAAAGAAGAATGGTAGTTCCTGTAAAATGGTGATATGGCCTTTAGGCCTTTAAAGCACCGGACAGTTGGAAAGAGATAGTAATGCCTGTGTCTAACTGTCATAATCTAAATCTTTTTGATAGATAATATCAGAAACAAGCATTCCAATGCAGTGTTTTGTGATGCCCGCTTTACTGCGAGGTTGATTTGTTATTAGCCTTTGAGTGCATGATCTGGAGGGTTGGTTTACTTGCTGTTGTTATTTCTAGATGGTGAACTTGCTCTTAGCCAAGGGGGCAAACATCAATGCTTTTGACAAAAAGGACAGAAGAGCTCTTCACTGGGCAGCGTACATGGGTAAGGCTTGGGCTGCTACTCCTTCTTTTTAATTTCTATTCACAAATGGATAGCATGTCTTAAAATGGACAAGAAAAGACCTGGCTATGGAAAGAGAGTTTTGTAATTACCCTGAAGAGGGAAGGGTTCAGATGATCTGGATAAACACTGTCCATTTATGGGTTTGCAGCTAGGAAGATCTTGGCTGTGATTTCCTTTTTAAGACAGTTAATTGTGGGCTTTTTGTGTTGCTTTTTCATTTTTATCCTGACTCTAAGTCAAGCCTGAACTATATTTGTGCTAGGAAAAAAAACAAAAAACAGGTTATATTTATTTCAGTTTTTGCTAAAAAGTACTTTCAATGAAATACAGGTGACTGATCATAATTTTTAATGTTTGTTGAAGTTTGTAAGTAGCTAGGTTATGATATTCTTAGGAAATGCACAATAGGCAGTTTCTTCCTGCTGGGAGCAAATTTCATTCCAGAGTGGCCAAGAGCAACCAAATGTCTGTTCCAAAAATAAGTGGTGTCACGTTACCAAATACTGCTTAATTCAAACAGTTTACCTTATCATTGCTTTCAAGTTAAAGACAGATTTCTTACAGTGGGACATTATAATTTAAAAATACAAGACTGCCTGTGATAGTGGTCATGCATGTTCAGGAGCTTTTGTTGGCCAAGCTGTATATTTCAGGTTACAATTTGTGGGGAGTTGTGTGCCCTCAGCCAGGCACTGTTTCATTTGACCTGTCAGAAATCTTGATTTTAATCCTGGCACTTTTAGAAATGAGATAATAGGAGATTTCCAACTGTGAGAAAAGCATATTGTGTGGTTTTTTGATATGCACAGACACAGATGGAAAGGCTCTTGCCAACAACTGTGATGTGGCTTTTGAGCTAACGAGCTTTGAACTTCACTCTCTAGATTTGAAAGGCTCTTACATTGTGCTGTGCAGTTCCATCCCTCTTTTCCCCTTAGATGTGTTCAGAAATTCATGGTGTTTTTTAAAAAGTATTTAGACAACATCTAAGGCCTAAATTAGCAATGGAGTCTGTAGTGCAGTTTAGACAGAAGTTAGATAATGAGATGAGAGCTGTAAACCCTCTTTGTGGATTATTTAATTATTTGTTTACATTCATTATCTATAGACTTTGTACACGTGATTTCCTACATCCTGCATGTGACCAGAGCTGTCAAGAAAGTGCTGTGCAACTCAGATGGAGTTTCTATGGTTTTTGACATAATAAATGTTTAATTCTAAGACAGTTCTGTCTCAGCTTGAAGCAATAAGACTGTTCCTCTTCATTTTATAATTTATTAAGGTTTTTTTAAAAATCTCTAACAAACCCAAGAAGTGTTAGCAGCTGTGTTTGCAGGTCACATCAGTAGGATGCCATTCTGGGGGACTTGCATTGCCATGCTCCTATGCTCACTGTATCACTATCCTCTGTAAGAGGGAGAATAAAACACACACTGTTATCTTGAGAGAAATAAATAGAAAAGAGGTGTGGTTTTGTACTTTTTGGCAACTGGAAAATCAATTCAGTAAAGAGAAATTTGACACATTTGAAGAAGGTGATTGCAGGGATTTCTTCACAAGGCCTAGAGCAAGGATTAGAAGCATTTATGAAAATGCTTTTTCATTGTAAAACTGTGGGAGCACTTTGAAATAGCAGTGGAAGTGCAGTGTGTTAGCAAGGAAGCAGTAATCTGGGAAAAGTGATGCTGTAGGATGGTCTACTCATTGATAACTATCTTTTATCTTTTGAAGGTCACTTGGAAGTTGTTGCCTTACTGATTAATCATGGTGCAGAAGTGACTTGTAAAGACAAGAAAGGTTACACCCCACTTCATGCCGCTGCATCCAATGGGCAGATTAACATTGTGAAACAACTCCTTAACCTGGGGGTGGAGGTATGTGGCAATGTGCACTTTATTTCTCTCTGTTTAGAGAGAGACTATCCTTCTTTCTTACTGATACTGCTAAAGACAGTGACTGCTAAAGAGGAGGGGTCCCATTTTCCAGACCACCTCGTGCTTCATGTGGTTTATTGGTTCAAGAGTCAAGATACATTCTGTATTAAAGAAAGTCTGGAATGGACAGTAAATTCCAAGCCACCTTGCTGAAGGAATCAGGAGATAGATATATCCTGTTCCTGCAGAAGAAGATAGAGTAATGAAATTTTCCTTGGGTCAGGATTTCCTTTGATATGATGAGTGGTTGTTCTCAATGTATACACTGCTAAATATACTTTACTAAACAGCAATTCAGGCTATTTCAGTTTACAGACCTGTATTTCCTCTGTAGCTGATAGATTGTTTTCACTCTGGAAAATAACTTTTTTTTCAGGGCACAGTCTTCTTGTTATTGCCAACTCCTCAAAGCAGTGGTGAGATGACCAGAGGAGCCTAATCACACAGTTAATCAGAGATGTCAAATAAAGCCATTGCTTTTGCCCTGGCATTTTCAGCTGACCTGTACCTGCCAGACAATTGTCAGAAGTTCGTTCACAGGCTGTTGGCTGGGAAGCTGAAGGGGAATAGCTGTTTCCTGGTATTAACAGTGCTATGCTAATAAGCCCCTTTAAGTTCCACATTCTCCACCACGGGGGATATGATGTTTGAGACACCTGTATTTCATGGAAGGCTGTTCATGCCATTCCCGAGCCTTTTGTACAATCTGTCGTGTCCTGTTTTACAGAACAGCAGTTGAATACTTAAGTTGGTGATCAAGAAGTAACAAAATCTTAATTACATCTTTATAATACTGAGTTACTGCAAGTGGTTTCTTATTGAAGTGTAAATGTCTGTGCACTTCCACGATGCTTTTGTTCAGATACCTTCAGTCCCTATCCAAAATAAAACTGTGGAAACAGCTCTGATCCTTGTTCTGGTCACAAAATCTCAATACTCACTGTAGTCTTTTTAATTATAAAGATGGTGAGCTTTTTATTCATCCTGCTTTTCCACTCACATGGAAAAGCTTTCCAGCTTGTTAGGACTTTTGTTGTCATTATCATCATTACATAGTCCTGCTATCAGCTTTAACACTGCTTCTCACTGGTTTCAGAAATTGTCAGTAGGATAAAAAGTTAATAATAGGAAAGGTAAAGCATTCCAAGTGAAGCCGTCTGGGAGTATAATTTGTCGATGAAATGTGCTGGTGAGAACGATGCCCTGTGACAGTTCAGGCCTCCAGCTATTTCCATTTGCAGTGCGTGATGCATTACGTAAAATACTAAGCTGATGTCTGTAATTTTAACTATGCCTCCTTGTCTCATTTTAGATTGATGAGATGAACATCTATGGAAATACTGCACTTCACATTGCCTGTTACAACGGTCAGGATTCTGTTGTTAATGAGCTGATTGACTATGGTGCTAATGTAAATCAGCCTAATAACAGTGGATTCACCCCCTTGCATTTTGCTGCTGCCTCCACTCATGGAGCACTGTGTCTCGAACTACTAGTGAATAATGGGGCAGATGTTAATATTCAGGTAAAACTTGAATACCAGCTTTACAGCTTTACTTTATCCTATTTTGCATATCTCAGGAGGAAACTGTAACAACAAGTACTGCATGGCTTTAAATCCTTGATGGGATTGGAGTGCTGCTGAGAATGTTGATCATGGAACTGTTTGGGTGAGATTACATCCCAGCAGGGGAGCTCTCAGTGCCTTCAAAAATACAATGAGAACTCTAAACTCTAGGTCAGCCACTTTCATGAAGGCACGAAAAAGTACTAAAATATAGTCCCAGGAGCTCTGTCCAAATGTTATCTCAGGGAATGGTGCTAAGTCAAAGAACTTTTCCTTTTTAGTGTTTTTCCTCTCTCCGTATTATCTGATTCCAAAAAGTTCCCTTTCTGGAGCTGCTTGTTACCTACTTTAGAGCCCCAGCTTACAAAGTCTGATTCTGCTTAGGATATCTGAATACTCTTGAATGCACGACTTACACGTCTTGATAAAGCTGAAAGGACCTTGCTGTTATCCAACAGAGGGTACTGGTATAACTATCAAAGACTTGAGGTGTTCTGAGTTCATATAAGGTTTTGACTACTTTTCTTAAAACTCTTGTGTGTTTCAGTTTCCCTGAACTGGCATTTAACTTGTAGCATTTAACATCTCTGTCAAATCCCTTAAGATCAGTGAGTAATCAGTGCAGTATTTACGTTCAGAATTATTAAGAAGAAGTTAGGGATTGTGCTTGCCAATGAAGGTGAAGTGCCATGCCAATAAACATGAAGTGATGCGAGTAGAGGCTGGTACCACTCCCATGCTATTTTCTCTTTGCTCGGCTTTCCTGCTCTCAGTATTCTCTAAAACCCAAAACATTGCTCTCTACTCTTGGTACCTTTGCTTTCATAAGCCTTCACATGCTAAACTGCTGCTCTGTTTTGTTCCTGTCAGAGTAAGGATGGGAAGAGCCCCCTGCACATGACAGCTGTCCACGGGAGGTTCACGCGGTCGCAGACCCTCATCCAGAACGGTGAGTTTCTCTGCCTCTGGAGTGGCTCTCCAAGAGATCAGACAGTCTACTGTTGCAATTCTCAGTTGTTCTGACCCAGAGGGCAGCTCCATGAACTTCTGGCTTTGAGCTGAACTGACAGCCCTCGTTCCATCATGTTATCACAACCTGAGATTTTGTTTTTTAACAAAATTCCACAATCTTCCACACCTGGACAGTGGTCCAGATGATCTGTTCAGATTCTTAACCTGAAAACAAGAGTTCAGAGGTGTATTTAGGTATTTTTCTGCTGAGAAGGATGTATAATTTTCTAGCTGTCCTCCTTTGGGAACCCTGGTATTCTTAGAGTTCAAACCATTTTTTTTTTTTACTCTGCACTCAGCAGCTGTGCTTTTCTCACCTCTCTTACCACTGTCTTCATGAAGTGTTAAATATGGACTCAGGAGGGAGGAGCGGTATTACCTTGTTTGTTCTGGCATAACCAGGATTCCTGATTATCAGTCATTTTTCAGGGATATTTTTTGTCCAAGAATACTACAGAATATAGCAATTGTTCTTGTGGGAGGTCCGGTAGAGGCCTGTTTCTGAATGACAGAAGTTGCTGTTACTGATTCTTTGCTTAAGCTTCCCACTTTGGGCCACTACCTGAGACAGGATGATCTGGGCTTTGTTCATTGGTTGGGGCTTTTTTTGTATTTCCAAAATCCCAGACTCGGAACTGAAGTGTGAAATGTTGGAGATGGTTGAACAATTGTGCTTTAAATGTAATGACACATTAAACAAGATTGTGTTTTAAAATTGAGGTCTCCAGTAGACCATGCTTCTTTCAGGTCATAATGCAAATTGCTGTCATCTCTCTCCTGGGGTAAATAAAATAATAATAATAAAAGGGAGTTGGGGTAAAAGAGGAGAAACTGTTTTACTGCAATTTTTAGTTGTTTAGTCTAATATGCTCAAGCTTAGAGACACTGTTTGCTCTCTGTTGGATTTGTGTGTGGAAGGGCTGGCAGTTCTTCATCTGTCCTTCACACCTCTCTGCTCTTCTTCCACTTACTACTTGGGTTTCACTTCTTTCTTTCTTCGTTTTCTGCACCTCTAATTTTAGTATTGTACACAGATCTCATTGCAAGTGACTTTATGCCTCATTGCCACGGGATCTCGGGGAAGAGAGAAATGGCAATGATTTAAAGCAGTGAAGTTTCATTCTGCAGTTCTTAATGAGTTGGCTGACAATGTCTCAATTTCTGGTTGCTCTCTCTAGCAAATTGTAGAGGAAGAGTGGATTACCTCAAAATTTGAAAACTGCAAGTGTGGTGCCTTTCTTTAAAAATGAGGAAAAAGAAATGCTGGGGAATGTTACATAGGTCAGCCAAAGTGGGCAATGTCTTGCATGGACTTCTCAAGAGTAAAAGAAGCTGGAACATCACAATTCTCTTCTACAGCAGTTTAATAGGCTTTGTGAACACAGCCCAGTCCTCTGACTTTTCCATGTGCACTATCTGTTTGTGGAGACCTTCACTGGTGGATGCTCTGCCCCAGGGAACCTGTTCGAGCATTTTAATGGTACCATTAAAAATGGTTTACCCTTAAAAAATTAGAAATTAGAAAGGTGGGAAGTGACCTTAAATACCATGTAGTTGTAACCCATCTACCATGGGGAGGGCATGCCTTGAACCAGATCAAGTTTCTCAGACTCATCCAGCTTGGCCTTGAACACTTCCAGGAATGGAGAATCCACAGCTTCTCAGGGCATGTTGTCCCAGTGCTTTATTAGAACTCTTCCTGTTGGAATTAAGCCCCATTATCACCTGTGAATAGTGGACATGCAGTAAATATTACCATATCCTAATGTTAGCAAGACTTTTTACATGTTTTCAGGAAGTATTCTCACAGCAAACCAGCAGAATATTAAAATACAACAGCACTGATGGGTAATTGGTTGTAAAACTACACTCAGATTAGTAATAAATGAATTGTTGAAATGGAAGGTGTAGTGAGGGAGTTTTCAGTTTCCCTTCTGGGTCTGGAACTATCCAACTATTTTCATTAAAAGCTTGGATAGTGGAATAGAAAATATGCTTTTAACATTTGGAGAAAAAAATATGTAGTTGAGAGAGATTGTTTGGCAGAAGGTGGAGTCAGAATGAAAAATGATCCTGTAGAACTGGAGACAGAAGTTATAATGCAAGCAAAGCAAAAGAAAAATCACACACAGAGGCAGGAGAGGAGGCTGGGCAAGTTCAGAATGGCAAGAGCCAGGTGGGTGGCAGTCCCTCAAGAAGGGTTCTGGGGCTTGTAGAGGATCAGAAGGTTGTGACCAAAAGTCAGCAGTGTTGTGGTGCTTAAAGAAATGGATCATGGATGGCCATGGTGCTGTGCAGTGTCCAGGAATGCACAGATAGGAGCATAGCCAGCAGGCATGAGGTAATCCTGTTTGCTCAGCTCAGCATTGGGAGATGTCAGCTGTAGTACTGGTTTTGGCTTTTGCTTCTTCAAGGATGCAGGCCAGCTGGAGAGGACTGGGGGAAGGAGAGAATAGCTGGAGTGCAGTAAACCTGACTGGCAAGGAGAGACTGAAAATGTTACAGTTCTCGGTCCAAGAAGAAAACAGGGACTTGTCTGTAATCTGTCTAAAGAAATAATCCATTTTTCCTGCTTATGTGAATAAAACACAGGATGCCAGGTTTAAATTGCAGAAAGAAAAGTTCTACATAAGTACTCTTTGCTTCTTCTTTGGTAAGACACACAGCAAGCACGCAACACGTTTGTTTGCAGTGTGTTCCTGATGGCCTCCAGAGTGAACTCTGTTTAACATTGTTGTCCAGATAAGGCTGAGTGCCAGTGCTTTACAAATGAGGGTACAGTTTCAGCAGTTTATTTTGTGGTTTATTTTGGGGCACCCATTTGTGCCTTTCGATAGGCAGCAAATCCAGATCTTGTACTTGACCCTTGTACCTACCACTCTTCTCCACTGCTGCAGGGCTGCTCACGGTGCTGTCGCTAGAGACAGACAGCCCTTGTGGTCCCTGGTTCATGCAGAATTTCAGTGTTAAACTGTATGAAAATCTCTTCTGCAGGAGGGGAAATCGACTGTGTCGATAAGGATGGTAACACCCCTCTGCACGTGGCTGCAAGATACGGACACGAGCTTTTGATCAACACGCTCATAACCAGCGGAGCCGATACTGCCAAGTAGGTGCCTCAAGTGGAGCTGTTTGTAAGGATCAAGGGCTGTGTCCAGTGCCTGGAAACACAGCTGCTCCTCACCTGCTGAATTGGGAAGGTTAAAACCGACTAGCATAATTGTACTATACTTCGGTGGGTGAGATGAGACTAAAATATGAACAATTGGGAAGTGTGGAGGGTAAGCAAACTCTGATAAGGTTCCTACAGTCTTGTCAAAAGGACAGAGCAAACCTGGACATAAACACGAGGTATGAGATCAGGGTAATGCAGTATCACGAGGGATATCTGTACCAGGTGCTTCAAAGCAGCATCTATTTCATGAATGTAAGGTTTTGGCAATTATGTTCACTTGTATCCAAAATATAAATTGTCTTCTACATAGAACCTGCCGTAGAAATCAGGGACTTCTCTTGACTTACCTAGTTAGCAAACCCTGCTTTCAGATGCAAATGACTGGTTTGAATTTGAGAGAGAATTGCAGCTCTCAGTATTTTGTTTATTTGCTTGATGGTGTTTATACAAGTGACACATTTGCCCATTCTCCTTTGCTGAGTACAACTGTCACCCTACAAACTCAGAAGGTGGAACAGATCTTCAATTGGCATGGATAATGCAATTCCACAGACTTCAGCTGGTGTCACTGGATTTTATTAATAGCCAGCATGAAGATCATGGTATCTTAATAGAGGTGTGGGTTTTTCCTCTCTCTTTCCCCAGTACAGTTAGTTGCTGTCAGTTATCTTGAGGTTTTTAAGGGAAAATAAGATGCACTGGGATAGCCCACTCCACTCTTGGAATATGGGTTATCCAGTTAGAAATTTCTATTTCGCACTTGGGTGACTGAAACATCGATCAAATAAAATACTTTTTCCAGCATCAGAAATAAGTGAAATAAGAAGTTGGCTCAGAGATACCAGGCAGATGGAAACGATGCTACTGCCTGTGTTAAATGTGCTTTCAATATGTGCTGCATGTAAATAACTCTGGGTGAGCTCCCCAAACAGGTTTAGGAAAGAAAACTCTGCAGCACTGTTCACAGCAAGTGCAGACAGCTTGGCCAGTCCTTGAGACAATGCACTGGAGGAGGAAGTGTGCAAGTGATGGGAAGAACCAGTGTGAACAGCACTGTAGAAGTGGGATGCTGTGGGTTAGCAAATGTGCAGATAGAGGGTTTCAGTGGAAACCAGCCAAAACATCTGCTGGGTGGAAATTTTGACCAAAAAGATGGATAATACTGCATTAGATAACAAGATGGAGGAGGAGACAGAGGGAAATGGATGTAGGGCAAAGCACAGCAACACAGAATGTCCAATGTTATCTTAAATAAAGGAATCTATGGCTAGAAAATGCAACCTGTTTGTACAGATGCAGAAGCTCAGTGGAGGTTGCAATGTTTTCTTCAAAGAACAGGCTGTCAGATCATCTTTTAATAGATTTACTCTAAGATATAGATGCTGTTAATAGTAAAATTAAAATCTGTACAGCAGCACAAGTAAGAGTAGTGAAGCAGCAAGGAGGACACATTTAATGTGAAGACAGAAAAATAATGGGCCTGTGGATTCTGGAAAGAATAATTTTTTTTAAAAATAAACCCAAATTAGTTAAATACATTTATGTATAAATTCTTGGAGGGAGCAAGGTATCTTTATAAAGATTCACATTAATTATTGTCTTAAGCTTCCTAAGTAATTATGATCTATGGTGATAGAAAGACAAGATCCTTTGTCTTTGGGTCTGTATCTGAAATCCTCTTCCATGAGGTGATCATACTCTCCCATCCACCAATTGTCTCACAGAAATGAAGGACTGATATAAATCCATCTGCTATTGTTCCGGAGTTGGTAACTTAAAAAAAAAAAAAAAAAAATCTGCTGGAGCAGGCAGTAGATGATAATCTTGTCAAGCTAGTTGGTTTCAGAGGCTCTGTGTTTATGTGCACTTGGAGAACTGCCAGTAGGATAATATTTCTAGAATAACGAGATACTTTACACAAAACAATGCTGCATGAAAGATGTCCAGACCCAAAAATATTCCAAGACAGTAAGCAGGGGCATGCCTAGGGACTGAACTGGCATGATTTCCTGATATTAATTAAATTTGCTGAGTACTCAGCTTGTTTAAAAACTACATGTTTGCCTGATAAGGATTTAGACTAATGATAGATAGGCTCAATCTACTGGCTACCTTTCTTTTCTTACCCATCATGTCTGCTCTGAAAGTTTCTTTGATTAAAATGAGAGTCATATGTTAAAGGGAGGAAAAAGTGAAACGGGGGGTGAAGAGAGTAGCTGAAGCAAACAGAAAAATTTGATGATTGGTTCTTAGGCTGTGGAAGAAAACTGTGACATGGCAGCCTAAAGGAAAGTGTGAAAAATTGTCTGGAAAAAAGCCCCAAAAATAAAAGGAATCATAAATAAAATAGAGAAGATTTTGGCATTTACATTTCCCTCAGAATGGCAGTTGCCGTATGTGTAGTTGGTGCAGAAATTTGTGGCTCACTGGGCAATCAACTCCAAGCAGTATCTGCTCTCTTCCTTCCTTCCTTACCTTGGCTTCGCCTGGAATTTTTGCAGACCATCCTGCTACATTCTGTTCAAAGCACAATGCCAAGATTTTGCTGCATCAGAATATTTTTATCTCTCAAGAAGGCTGTTAAGGAAATACAGATTAAAAATAATGGCAGACACCAAGAAAGAATCTTCCTAGAAAAGCATGAGAAAAATGTTGCATTTCTGGAAGGATTTGATGTGCTGTGCATGTATGTCACCTGCATTTTTCTCATGAGGCTGCTGTCCCTTTCAGGTGTGGCATCCACAACATGTTCCCTTTACACTTGGCAGCGCTGAATGCCCACTCAGACTGCTGCAGGAAATTGTTGTCATCGGGTGAGTAAATCCCCCTTTTGAGTCCCTGGGACTCAAAGTAGTGTTTGTCCCTGCTGCTTGCAGCCCCTTTCTGCTCTTTGTTGTGAATTATTCTAATGAAAGGCCTCCTGAGCTGCTGTGTGGGGCTGTGTGGGGCAGTGCACCACTTTCCCAAAGCCATGCTGTGTATACATGCAAATGCCATGCTGTGGTGCCTCCTGTGTTGTTCATGCCCAGAGCTCTTTGCTCCCAGCAGGTTCAGAGAGTTTATACTAATTTGCTAGGGGAGGGGGGAAATTCAGAGCCCCTTTCCAAACTCTAGGAATGTGAGATCCTGTTTTGTTTTGGGGATTCTCCCCCCTGCCTGCCAAAGGAGTAATTCTGAAATTAGCTCCTTGGGGTTTGCACTGGTATAGGTATTGACATCTCACAGATGATGATGATGATGATCTATTTTACATGCAGAGGAAGTGTGCTTCTGAACCTGTAATTAAGGAGTCAGGCTGGCCAAAGCTTTGGGGCCATGAGGGGGAAAATGAGTGGAAGCGTAGTGTCAAGAGAACAGGCTGGGGGTCCTCACCAGAGCCCAAAGCAGGAGAAACCAGAGCTTGCTTATGCAACCATTTCAAAAGAGTCAGTAATCAGTGGTCAAATCCCAAATTCTGCTTTTTCCAGGCAAGACTTCCTGTCAGTTAAAAAATCCTGACCCAGATCATATGAGTTTTCTAGAAAACTCCTTCATTACTTAGCATGCAAAATGTCCAACAACTACTTCTTCCCCTTAGCTTGAGTCCTGTAGGGTACAAAAGAAATGTGAAAAATGGTAATTACATACTCTATTATATTAAGACTTGATGTGCTCTGGCCTTGACCACTAGGTAGGAGGAGAAAACAGTCTGGGTGACCAGAGTTAGCACTGTCAGGCTGCTACCTTTGGCCTTGTGCATCTTGATGAATATCCCCACGTGCTGCTGGAAGCCTCTTCCCCATCTGACAACCGCACGCAATGAAAACAGCCCCAATTCACGATTAGGCTGACTCTGTGCTTCTTCCTCATGTCTCCGTGTTCTCTGTCTTCCTGTCCTGCTTTTTGCAGTCCCTCTTGGTAGGTCTCTGCCTCCTGAAGGCCTGTCACATGGCTGCAGCCAGGGACGTGGAGGAGCTGGATGCGGAAATAGACGCTCGTCAGCTTCGCAGCTCTTTTTATAGAGCTGCCAAAGCGGAGCCGCCGCTCGCCGTTCCCGTGACAACCTCTCTCTCTCTCTCTCTCTCTCTGACTGTAGTTGCTTGTGTTCTGTTTTCTCCCCGACTAACTGATTTTTCTGTCTCTGCGATGTCTCTTGTGGTTTAACTAGGACAAAAGTATAGCATAGTGTCCTTGTTTAGTAATGAGCACGTGCTGTCTGCAGGCTTTGACATAGACACCCCCGACAGCTTCGGGAGAACGTGCCTGCACGCGGCCGCTGCCGGAGGGTGAGTACCTGCCCTGGGGCTGCTCCCGGGCATCTGGGGGCACATTTGGGGTCAGCCAGCTGCGCCGTACTATCCACGGGGGAATTCATTGCTCTGCAAGGCACTCTGATGCCATAATTTGCGTCTCTTTTGATGCTGCCCTCGTGTAGGGTGAGCTGGGTTGATTTGAAGCCTGGGTTTCAGGCAGAGGGGAAAACTCTTCCTTTTTCATGCTCCTGAGAAGTCATTTTCAGCTTTCAGAGGGGTTCTGCACTTGTCTGGGTCTCCCTGAGGGCCACAAGAGTCACCAAGGGCCAGCAGTCTCTAGGAAAGCATCAGTCCCTAGGGAATACCCAGTGAGGAGCTGGAGCTGGAGCTCCTGGGATGCTGCTGGCAGGGGAGTTATTCCTGGCCTCTGTCTCTTGTCCAAAAATGCAGCTGTGCAGCAGCACCTGTCAGATTGCAGCCTTGGAGTCCAAATGTAGTTCATCTCGCTCTCTCCCATTATTCAGGTACAAGGTTAAGTTTCTAAAAGAAAAACCAACAAGCTCTCTCAACAACAACAACAACAAAAAAAAAAACAAACTCCAAAACCATACCCACATCCTCCAAATTAGAAAATGAGAAGGCTGAGAGAGGTTGCCCGTCTCTCAGGGTGATACATTTATGCATTCCTGAGAAGTGGTGGGAGGGCAGAAAAAGGAAATCGAAGTGAAAATTGAAATGCTTCAATTTAAGATGTAAATGTAGCATCCAGTTATTTTAAATATTTCCAGATAATTATCAGTGAAGTGCTGTGAAGTTAATCTAGCAGAAGGACACAATGTTTGGCAAGCATTGAGTTTTGACTCTTCTGTTGGAATACTTGATGGCTCAGAAAAATTGGAAATGGAGTCTTGGCTAGAGCCCTTGGATTCTCTGTGGTTACAGAAAGCAGAAATGCTCATCCACAGCAAATACTTGGCAGTCATTCTGGAAGTTGCTTTTTCTTCTCAGTGGACCAAAATCTGTATCACTAAGTTTTTGTTTCTGGGGTGACAAAAACCCCAAACTCTAATAAAATGGATCAAAATATTGGTTTTATTATTGTTTTAGTATTATTCATCTTGATACTTCTCTCACATTAATATAAGAGGTATGACAGTTGCTTGGATGGAGATTATTATAATATAGGTCAGATGCTACCTCTTTGATAAGGCTGCACCCCGGAAGGATAATAAAACCATCCTGGAGGTCCTAAAGAGAAGGAGAGGCTTCAATAAGAAGCGAAAGTGACTCATGAAATAAACCGTATTTTTCCCAGTGGTTTACTATGATTGTCATCACTAGCAAGTGGTTTTTTTTTTTTAGTGCATTGTGGTGAATGTTCTGTAGTTATTTTATGCAATAGCAATTTAGAATTGGGATCGACATACACCAAAATATTGCGTTAGTGCATCCCATCCCTTTATTTTTTTTTTCTTTTCTGTAGCTGGAGATCTACAAAAGCCCTCAGTTTATTTCCTGACACAGGCCTGTTACTGCCATTACATTAATGGGAGTTGCATGGGTGCTAGGAAAAGAACTTCAAAGGTCTGCTCATCTGATTGTGAGCACAAATGATGGATTTATTGCCCCTGTGAATGACAAGAGGTCTTGGAAATTGCTGTACTTTGTGTCATTTTCTGGCTTGAAGTCCTAAATTGATTTTCTTGAATTACAAAAGATGTCAGAATGCAGCTGGTTTGTTTTCTATTAAAAATTACCTGGCTTTAAGCAAGATGAAGAAACAGCCAGAATGTGGTAAATTCTCCTCTGCTTCTATAAATGCAGCATTGATGTGCCAATCACTGTAATAGCCACCCCCCTTTTTTAACACTGCACATGGAGATGGCCTTAAATCTATCAGTAGTCAACAAATCATATCAGAATAAACCTAAAAGTGACTCTTGCGATTATATTTCATGAAATAAACAGGATTTGAGTAAAGTGCTTACTGTTGAATGCTTTGCTGAATGGGGGTGGATTTCGTTAAATGTCACCTCTTCATTATTAGACTGGCATTTTATAAGCTAGCAACAACTTTCTCTTAAAGTTCCTTTATAAAATACCAGGTCAAAATGGGAAGCACTCTACTACAGCTGCCATTGAAGATCTCCAAACACACTGATCACATTTACTGTGCTGTCTTTGGAAAAATTAATATTTTTTTCCTTCTTCAGAAGAGAAGTTAGAGGGTTTTGAGTGAAAAAAAAAAGTTTCTTTTTTAGAGCTTTGCTTTCTGTTTCATGGAATTTCATGTTATGGTTGGGTGTACGTGTACCCTGGTTTTGCACAGCAAATAATACAAAAAATAACTAGAGTAACTTTTTCCTTTTGGGGGACAGGGGGCAATGTAGGTGTAAGCTTCTGTTTTATTCATGTTTTGTTCTCTTTACTTCTCTTTCCAGTAATGTAGAATGTATAAAACTCTTGCAAAGCAGTGGAGCAGATTTTAATAAGAAGGACAAATGTGGAAGGTAGGTAAATTACGAAGCTCTTTTAAAAAAAAAAGAGTCTATCAGACATGGAAGAGAGCCCACCTCAGACTGAAAATCACATGTTCTTTGAAAAATGGCAGCAAAATCAGGTAGTTTGGTCTTCTTTGCAGAACCCTTGCTGCTGCAGTTACATGCTAGCCAGACAGGTGCAGGCTTCTTTAAATGCATTAAAGCCACCCCACCCTCTTCAGCTTTCTGTTTTAAAAATACCACAGGTTTTCTTTTCTTTCCTGCTGCCTAAATTCTTGTGCTGGTGTACCCAAGACAGCACCTGGGTTATGATGGCAGGATGGCTGCTGCTGGATGTGCTTCCTAGAGGATTTTTCCCCCCCACAGGAAGCATTGCTAGGGGTGTTGCTATGCCAGCTGAACAAGATGCTGTGCTTTGCTCTGCCTCCCAGCTGGGAGAAGGAGACTGTCTTCAGAGCCACAGCAGAGGCTCTCACAGGCATTAGGCTGCTTGCAAGACACAGATTGATGTTCTGTATCCTATTGGGCTTTGTAGCAGCACCAGAACTTCCTTTTAACACAGTATTTTGTTAAACTTCCACGAATTAAAGTGCTGCTATTGACTGCTGGAAATCTGTAGGAACGCAGCAATTAAGATTTATCTTTCTCCTCCTCAGTACGTGTTGGGCTACAAGATAACAAATTGTCACTTATGTTCCAGGACACCTTTGCACTATGCAGCTGCAAACTGTCATTTCCACTGCATCGAGACTCTGGTGACAACAGGAGCCAATATTAATGAAACAGATGACTGGGGACGCACCCCTTTGCACTATGCTGCTGCTTCTGACATGGACCAAAAGTAAGAGAGCTCTGAGGAATTCCTGCTTCCAGTGTTTTGCTAAATCAGTGTTATTTTAGTCTCTTCATGATGCTGTGCCGTTCGAGCCAAAACAACGATCCCACTAGCGCAGGAATTTCTCTCAGATGTGTGCATAGCTCCACAGTGAATTGCTCTGACTGGAAGCCAAACCCCCAGACGATATGGCACTTCAGCTCCATGGTTTACCTCTGAAGGAACACACAGTTTTGCAGCCACCCTGCCCTACAGAACTATTTTCAGTGTTATGTCTTCTCCTTTCCTCTGTGTGGTTTCCTCACAAGATTAGGCTCAGAGATTTTTCTGCATTTGCTTTGTAAGTCCATCAGAAAGGATAGACCAAGAGACAGCAGAAGGGAGGGGGACTGCAGTACAGACATTTGGGAATTTTGACAGATTTGTGGGAAAGAGGGGATAGACCTAACCATCAGTCTCGCTCCACTATCCCAGCAGATAAAAATGCTCACCCTGTTCAAACCGGTTGCCTTTATAGAGTGGGGTCTGAGGAATAGCTTTTGTCAGAATGCCATGTTGTTCTGTGAGAAAGGGACAAAACAGCTGCAAACTTAGAAATGCTGTGGTTACTGACTGCCATTTTCCTTCCCAGATAGTTGAACATTCTGCTAATCTCTTCCTTATAACATACTGTATAAACCAGACTCAATGATCTTGTTAATTCTCTCTTAAAACTGTCAGCAACCTGTTTTTATTTTAGGTCATCCTATGTTTTGCTGTCTCAAAGTGTCTCTAGGCATTAAGGATCTGGTTTTTGGTTTCTTGTATAGTGAGGTTTGGTAAAAGTACAGCTGCATCTCTCCCAGCAGAACCAACACCTCAGTGCCACGGCAGGGGAAGTTTAGTTTAACTTTATGGAAGAGTTCTGGGTGCCACATCAGAACCTCGAGAGCTGCTTCATCATTTGCTATAATACTGATAGAGAGAATGTCTTCCCCATCATCCTCAGACCTGAACAGTTCTGGGAAGAAGGAGGCAGGGTCATCAGAGGTCTGTGTTTGGCATGAAAATCCACATAGCCTTGTAGGAAGGCTTTCACCACTGGTTGTTGCTAATTCTGTCTTAGCAGGGTGAGGTGTTACTTATGGGGGGGTTGAGAATGATGATTCAGTGTGTGTTTCTCAGCTTTTGGTTCTTGGTAGGTGAAGTTCCTGCATTTAAACAAGCTCTTGGTTAACTTCAGGATGTATCCACTTTTATCCCTCATTTAAAAAAACCCAACAAAAGCAGCTTATTTTAGTTGCATCCTGAACTTTGGAAGAAGTACATGGCTTTTATTTGTCCTCACAATCCAAACCTAAATTGATTCTGATGTGGTGATGCTGTCTTCTCATTAAATTTTTCAGTTTGAGATGTTCTGGAAGAAGCCTTATTGCATAGATGAAATGCTATTTGCAGACAATGATTTTATAGGTCGGCAATTTTTTTCTTTTTCCTGATGAATGTCAAAAAACTTCCAAGGTCAGGCAGTCTCATTCCAAGGGATATTCATCATTAACTCTGGATGCGGGTAGTTAATGAGCAGGGAGAAGAACCTGGACAAGAGATCACACAGTGTTGCCAAGATATTTGACAGAAAGTGAGGTGAGTCAGCTAAGGCAGACTCGAGATACAGTGATTTAGTGTCAGTGATTAAAGTTGCTCTAAATCCTAAATGCTAGAGAAGAACTAGCAGCTTACTGCAGGAGGAAGCAAGGTGTAGTAATCCTGAGTTACTCTCTGGAAAGAAAAGAAGTGCACAACATTGCTGTGGTTGAAACAGAAGGAATCTAGAAAGTGATGGTCAAACCGTAACTGATGGAAACCAGAATTTAAAGTGGTATTTTTGGTGGTTTTTGTTTTGTTTTGTTTTTTTTCCCCTCTGGCATTGAACTGTGGGACAATAAACTACCACACTATGGTTGTCTGCAAAGCTTTCAAAACTTACTACCTGCAGGCCCATGCAGTGCACTCAGTTAACTTGTTTAATCCTCATTGTTGGCTGGAGGAAGTCAGCTCCTTGTAGAGGAGATTGGGGGTGGGCAGCAGACTGCATCAAAATCACCCGTGTGGTATTTGAGAATAAGTTCCATTTTTCTGTCCTCTGTGCTAAGAAGAAAGAATATTTTAGGTAACTCCCATGAAAATGCCGAAGAACTTGAAAGAACCACTGAGATGAAGGAAAAAGAAGCTGCATTGTAAGTTTGGTGTCAAAAAAGCAGTTAGACTTCATTCCTGGAGAATGCCACAGCTTTGGCTTGCAGCCTTACACTCTGCTCCTGCTTGTTCTCTGCTCTGCTAAAAGCAATGCTTGGCTTCAATGAGGGCTAACCTATAGAAAAAAGCTCCACGCTCCTCTCTGTGCACATATTCCCTGATATTACTGTTTCTGTGCTTGTTGCCATTTCTTAATGGAAAATTGACAGCTTTGGGAGTTTTATACTTCTTTGATATCATGCGCTTCGCTATCAAGCAGTGTCTTTAGTGTCATGCACAGCATAGTCTGTACGTTGCAAAAAGAATTAGCCAATGGCTTTCTCAATGCATTCACCTGGATTTACATTTTCATCTATCTGCTTAATGGATTTAAAAAAAACCCAACAAAACAAACCAACCCTTTATCATATAATGTCCTTACATTCACTCCAGATTGCAGGCTAGGCAAGAAAGTACTAATAACAAAATAACAGTATCTTGATAAGAGAAAGTGGCAAGAGATAGAAAGAACTTTTGAAAAATATGATTGAAAAAAAAGCCACCTAAGAAGAGAATATATTCATGTAACTCAATTAAATCCTTTCTCTCCAGCCTGCCCTAGTGCATGTTTGGAGGTCGATGGTTTGATATCTGAGTTTTTATATGAGGAGTTGCAGTTTTATGTCATGTGCACAGAATTAAATTTGAAGTTGATCTTCAAACACAAGTGGGGATTTTCTGTTCCAAAACGTGGTGAATGTAAGGAGCTATTGGTGAGAAGAGATTTGAGGTGCTGCTGGACATAGAGGATCCACTGCCAGTTTTCAGTGCCGCTCCCAGTTGCAGTGAGGGATGAGCCTGTTAAATATTGAGAGCCCACATTTACTCCAGTGAATTTCCTCAGGTGTCTTGAGTTCCTTCTCCAGAATGATGCCAACCCATCCATCCAGGACAAGGAGGGGTACAACACTGTGCATTACGCTGCTGCCTATGGGCACCGGCAGTGCCTGGAACTGGTGAGTGCTCACTTTTGGAAGTCTCTGTCTGCTGATATTCAATGTGCATGTGCCAGCATTAGGAAATCCCCTCATGGCTGCTATTGGAGTTCTTTGGATAATAAGAAATCTGTGAAAACCTGCGACATGGGGCAGTAAACTCCAGTATCTGCACCCAGATGCATCTTAAAAATATGTTTATCTTGATAATCAAGTCCTTATTCAACAACCTGGTGCTTAAGGGTTGTCTTTGAGTGGAGTTTATGTATGCACAAATTATTTTATGTGTAATCAAAATACTCCCAGTGTATCCCTAAGTACAAGGAGTAAGGGACAGTTCCTGGTAAATGACAGTGAATGTGCCTGATCCACCTGGCACTTTATCTCACTTGCATACTGAGGGAGTAAATAACTTTTGCTTCATACTTGCAGTTTCTTTTTTGTCTCTGATGAAACAATAGCAACACTGATTAAGTTACCGTAATCAAGATCCACCTTATATGCAAAGCAGCTGAGAATTTTTGGGGTGGTTTTTTTTTTGTTATTCCTTTTTTAATGTTCTGGGTCAGAGTGATTAGTAATTGCATCTTCTAAGAAGCCCAAAATTTTTAGCCAAAAACTGAATTTGGGAGATGTATAGAATGGATTTATAGACATATATGACTTGTTAAAATGTCATAAAGGTGAGTGTTAACTGCTTGATATACAAGGGTGATCCAAAATTATATATATATATATATATATATATATATAAAAAATATGTATTATTACTATATACATTATACATACTATATCATATATATAGTATAGATTGCATATAAATTGACTTTAATTGCTTCAAAAAAATAAGCTCCAGTTGGAAAATTGTTGGAAAACTCCTGCTTTAGTGAGAACACTGTGTGCTGTTTAGTGTTACATGTTGTTTGGTTCCTTCTTTCTGTGTTGAAGAGTCAAGTATTAAGTTATTGAGAAGGAGCTCTGCACAACACATGCTGCCTTCACACCACGTGTGTCACAACAGGAAAATGCTGCAGCTGGCCTGCAGCTGTTTCCAGCAGCTTGGAAACCTGGGGCACCAACTGTGCCAGGGCAGGCCTGGGGTAGAATTTTAGGTGGGGTGTTAAGCCTTTTTAGCTCCCACCTGCAAGCATGTATATTTAGGATGCCTAAAATAGCACTGCTCTTTTGTTGCCTATGGCAGTGAGTTTGGCCTTGCCTTCTCCTAGCACTGAGCCCTTGTAGTTTATCTGCCACTTCTTCCAGGGTCGGGATTAACGAGCTAGAGATGGTAATTCTTGTTTGGATTCAGGATTTTATTCTTTCTTGTCTATATTACAGTCTCACAGAACGTGAGTTCATCAGCACACCAAGCTAGCACACTGAAAATGGAGACCCAGGTCTCTCTGTACAAGGCCTTCTAAGGGTAAACCAATTAACAAATGACACATAACTTGTTTTTACTTTTGACCCAATAACCAACCACCCATGGTCCGCACCGTGGACTTTTCTATCCAATCACACAATATCACCCAAACCCAAGGAGAAGAAGGTGAAAAAGAAGGACAAGCCTATCCCCTAAAACCTCCATCTTGCTTTAGGTATATTACTGAGTCCTAAACCTAAAAATTCTAAGTTTTCCCCCACACTTCTATCTAAACTATACACCCATACTCCCATTTCCATCACTGAATTTTGGAAGCCATCTCCATGGCCTCAGGTCAAATGCAGTGGTCTCCTGGGGGTCAGTGCCTGTTAGCACAGAAAGCCTGAAATTCTCTGTGCCCAGCATTCCAACAATCCTTGGTGACTCCACCTGTGGGGATAGAGGGGGAGATCTTTCCTGGGGATTCTCTTTCAGCCTCCTTATTGTAGTCCCCGTGTGCTGTGAGGCGTGGACTGGGCACGGAGCAAGGTCCCCTCTCTTTTCCTGTACTTGTTGCTGGGCACATTTTCTGCACATATCAACTGCAGGCAATGACCTGCTGCCGAATCCTGGCATGGCCGAGGCTGGGCAGAGACAAGGAAGGGCTGGGGATGTGGTGCATGTCAGAGGTGTTGGGTTTTCTTTTAATCTGGAGGGGTGAAATGCAAACTGGGCCAGAGGCAGCTGTGCAGTGAGTGGTCTCTACTCGGGCAGAAGAACTCCTTGTTTTTCCCTGTCAGTCCTCCTGTATTTGTGACTACAGCTGCAGGATGGAAACCCAAGGTCAAGCATCATTTACAGAGCTAGAGTCACACAGCTGTTCTGTGTACAGTGGTGAAAAACAGCTGCCATAAATTTTAGTCTTCTGCATGCAAAGGACTCCTGTTGTGTGCTAGGGTGCCAGCCTGAAAGCTTTGTGGGGACCAGGATTTTTCCATTGGTGTTTGGAGGGGAGCAGGCATGTAATTTTCTCTCTGGAATACAAGGGCTAAACGTGTCAGAAAGCATTTGTGCTCATCCAACAGTAGGACCAGGATCATCTTTGCACCCACTGTCAGAAAAAGCTGACTCCATTTTTTTGTCATGAGTTACCAAGTCTTGAGTTTAACATCTTTACATTTGATAACTCTAATTAGTTGATAATGGCACCACCATTACACTGATTTCTCTGCACTGCTGGGATTCAGGATGGCAGAAGGGCTGAAAGCAAAGTCAGATGGGATAATATAAATAAGCCATTATTTTTTAGTGCCATATTAGCTGTTATTTTACTATTTTGTCCCCTGGGTAAATATTTTGTTTATTATTGATAGCTGATAAAAAATATCTAGGAATTATCTTTCCTAGAACAAGACAATTCTTTATGGGCCTAAGACTTGTTAGAGGAAAGAGTTAATATGAAATATGGAGCTTTCATTCTGGTCAAAATTAAGTCAAGGTGGGTGCCACAATAACCTTGTTTTTTTATGAGTAATGATTACTAGTATTTCCCTACATGCACAATACCAAACTTCAGGAAAATTTTAGGGGATTATTTTGGTGTTCCAGAATATGTCAAGTTGAAAAAAGACCTTGTAAAATTCTTTTTTATTTGCTTTCCCCCCTGTTTTTTTTTTTTTGTTTTTTTTTTAGCAGGTATCTAAAAGAACTTATTTCTAAAGAAATGTTCACTTTAGAAATTAAGTCCAGGGAAAAAGATGTAGTATCCAGTGGAGTTTCCTTCACTGGGCAATTTGGTCTGTGCTTTAAGCACCACAGTTTCTCAGCACTATAAAATATTTACACATTTGAATGCAGTTTAGGGAAAGGCTGGTTTATCTATGGAAACATATTTTCATTCTTTGACTTTTGTGTTTACTGTGGGCCCAATACCTCAGCTGGAACTTAGCTACATTTCTTTGTGGGGAGGTATTGGGAGAAATAGGGATTGAAAGTGAAAAGTTCATATCTTTGACCCAAACAAAATTTATGTTTTGTGTGTTCAACCACAGAGCTCAACAAGAGAAGCTTTTGTCTTGGAGGGCCTTTAGGTTGTCTGGAATATTAGTGGGGGAGTTGCCCTGCAAGGAATGATGTGACTCTACTAGAAAGAGAAGAGGGGAAGCCTCTCCTCAGTTGTTTCTTCATCTGTAGGGAGCCATTCATAAAGGCTGAATGGTGGGCATGTGTGCTTGCAAGCCACTGAAACTCCCACCTGCCTTCCTGCTTCTAGAAATAACCTCAGGTTTGTTTAGGCTGGGGCTGGCTTTGCTGTTGGTAGTCAGTGGTACCGGTCATGGCTGCTACCTGGTGTTTCAGAGCTGATCACATCACCAAACTCCTTTGGAAAAAAGGAAAATGTCATGGATTTCTTTTTACATCGAAATGTTCTCTTATCACAAGATCTTTATTGGTGTGAAAAGTGTGGAATTTAAATTGTAATTTCACATTAAAATTCTATCCAGGGAGACAGTCAAGCACTTTGTGCTGATAGAAACATGTTTCTGTGCAGTGCTAGGCCAAACGGAATTAAATGCCTGTCTCCTCCAGTGAAATCTCCTCTCTGACTGTAAGAATTGATGGATACTTTTTCTTTTAATCTGCTCTTCTCTTTCTTCCATCAACAAATGTAATTCCCTCTTTGACTAACAGAAATTGAATCGTCACAGGGGCTAAATCATTTGAGGATAGGAGGAGAGCGTGGTTTACAAAAGCTGTGCCCAGAAGAGAAGGCAGATCCCACTGCCTGCATGTGTTGGGGAACAGGGGTACAGGGAGCTGTGTGGGGGGAACACCAGAGCAGCTCTGCACTCACTGCAAGGCAGATAAGCCACACATTCAAACACTCGGTTCCTTAACCTGTGGGGAAATTGAAATCACACACTCAGAAATCTCTGATGTTGCTGCTGCTAATTACCTGTCTCCTATCCACACAAATATGTTCATTCATCCATCTGAGAGCAGGGCACTGGTAATTACTGATGAGTGAATCACAGCAGTGGCTGGGATAGGTGTTAAAAATCCTTCTTCCACATGGGGATCTGGCTCGGATGTTTGTCCGGTGGCAGCCCCTGGGCCTCCTTCTGACCCAGATCTCTTTATTCAGGGGACACAACCTGGGCTTTCTCCTTCATAATTGCCTGTCTGTCTCTCTCTTTCTTAAAGGGAGAATTTTGTCTGAAGCCAGGGGCAGCAGTGTCTTGTGTGACAAGTTACTCTGTACCTGTGTCTATGAGAGCTTTACCCCCAGGGAGCAGAGAAGCACAACATCATTAACTTATGTGGTTCTATAAAGGAGAAGAGTTTAGGAACTTAATGCTCAAGAATAACTTTAAATACAGCTAATTTGTCTCTCAGTTGTAGAATCCCCCAAATCATGGTAGACTGATTTAATTGGTTGAGTTTTGATGTCAGCATTTGTGCAATATGCAAAATACCCACTGTTTAAATAATCAAGAGGAGCCCACATATGCTGGATAAAGTGATATAAGTTTGCTTCTAGAAGTGCAATTTGGCTTAGATTTTATGTTTTGGAAACTAGATAATTTGGATTCTAAAAATGTTTTCTAAAAAGCTAATGCTGCTTAGGAAATCAGTGAGGGCAAGAATTTACCATTTGCCCTGGCACCCTGCTGGCACTTTGCCCTGTAGGATAGAGTATTGCTTAGCATCTCTGGAGTTTGTTTTCTGTCTCTCAGACATGTCCTTTTTTAGTCTGTATTTTTATTTTCCTGGGGTGGCGAAACAAAACACTTAGACCTGCTTTATTCTGACAGAGAACAAGGCCACTGCAGAACTTCAGAGGAGACGTTTCTCCTTCGGTTAGGAAAGAGCTCACAGACTTCTGCTGTTGCCTTAAATACCTTTATGTATATCTGTGTGTGTGTGGTGTTTAAATGTTACGTGTGAAGAATATCTGGCTCCCTCAAATCTATTGAATCCAAAAAAAGGGACAATTGATCATGGCATATTGCATTGCATTATACTATTAGGCTCTCAGGAAGAGCTGTGGTCGCTGGGATTTTAGGGTTGCAGTCAGGTTTATTTATCCAAGGCGAGATGTTTGCCTGCATGAGCAAAAAGAAGAAACACGAGCGAAGAGAAACTGTCACGGGTTTATTGGCATTTGTAGGCTTACAAAGCAATCTCACTTCATTAGCAAAGCCTCCCATGGTGTGTGTGTATTATGTATCTGTTGATCTGTGTGTTGTCAATCGAGGAGATGGATCTTAAACATTCTCATTATTCTCCTCTCTTCCTTCCTCCGTGACAGAGTAACGTGACCGACATCTACCCGCAGTGGCTGTGGTGTCATTGCTTCAGGAGTGTTTCCTCTGGGAGTGGGTCAGTGTAGGGGTGGGGTCAGGTCTGTGATTCTGCTCATGCCCTGCTTGCAATGCAGTTATTGTACAGGAAAGGTAAACCAAGAAACATTTTCAGATTACCGTTACGCTTGAGTGTTTCTGTCTTTAATTATTCTAATTGACATTTTTGATTAGATTGGAAGCAAAACTCCATTGGATATAGTGAGTAAATGAAAAGTGATTGCATGTTGTGTATTTTTATTTCAACTTCTTAGTATTTTGCAAACCCTTGTATTCACTCTGGCGAAGCCTGCGGAAGAAGAATCACAACTCTTAACCAGCATGCCGTGTACTTGAAGCAATTGCATGTGTTCTGCTTCTGCTTCCATTGGAATTCCTTCTTCCTGCTGCTTGCAGGCTCCAGCTTTGCTCAAGGCTGTCGCTTCTCCTCACTCAGTCTTAGGAGCTGTGAGTCCAGTGCACGTACTTGGCTGGCATGACACTTCCCTGGATGTTAAAGTAACTTTGCGTTTGGTAATGTGAAATGGAACCACAGTTTTTGTCTGTTTTATGGAAGTTTGTGGCCAGTTTTAAAGTGCTCTGGAAAAGAAATGTAAATCACGGGGCTTCAAGTGAGCTTGAATTTAAAAAGTACTTGTGTGTGTTTGAGTAGAGGCGCAAATGAGAGGAGAGTAGCAAAAATAACACTCACATGCACATTTTAAAGATTGACTTTCACTGTATTTCATCAGTCCTCAAGTTTTCTGTCCAAAGGGGAAACTTCTAAAGATAATAATTTCTGTAAATATAAGCCTTCCTGTACCATTTGCACACTTATGTGATTTGCAAAAGTTTCTTTGTCTAAGAGAGTCCTTAAAGCATCTGTGAGGTTTTACAGAACCTCTGAGGTATCATTTCTGGCCAGAAAGAATCATGATATATATGATTGGAGTGTGAAAGTCCCAGGTTCAAATCTCTACTCTGACTGACAAAGGAATTGGACATCCCAAGGAGTAGCCAACATATTTTGCAGGCTGGTGCTGGGGGTGATCTCTCGCTCTCATTTGGAGCTGTTCTGCATTGTTTAAATACTCGCTGGGTGGCAATCACCTGTCCCTATGACCCACTGAGTGTGGCACTCCTGTGGCTTAACGTGAAATGATGTATGGAGTGGAAGAGCTCCAACAGAAGATCAGTGCCCCAGCTGAGAACAGCCCGAGGCCTGGAGGCCTGCTGGACTTTCAGATTTAGATATGTTTAAAGATTTGAACATTGTTCTCTTACGTGCCAGGTAAGTGTCCTGTTTGCATGGTGGTGACTGTTCTGGTAGGTATTGGATACTTAACCTTTGCACTGGAGGAGTTGCACGAAGCTGCTAACACATCTCTTCAGGCTCAGTCAACCCAAGCTCTTGAGAAAATACTTCTTGCTTAGATTAATTTAACTTCATCTGTATCTGCAGTGCATGTGAGTGAAATTGATGTCAGTATTGATGAATTGGATTTTTAAAGCCTGATCTTAGGAAAGCATCAGCACTAGGTTAAGAGCAGTATTGGTGTTAACCTGATCAAATTAAAATAATTTGATTACGTGTATTTACGGATATGGAGAGAGCTTACAGGATTGCTTGTTCCCCTGAGGATGTGTTTGTGCCACTTCACCTTTGAATTTCTCAGTCAGGAATAATTCTGAGATTTTAAAATCTCAGGGCTTCCCTGATTGAGATGAAGTAGTACAGAAGTTCATTTTACTGCTCTTTTCTGTATCATCAGAAACAACTGATGAGGGTTTTCAACCTTGTGCTGGCTACTTGCTGAAAAAACCTTTATTTGAAAGAAGCTGCTGGTGGCATGTTTTCCCAGAGCAGAGACAGTTATCTGTTGCAATTTATCAGGAAATATGAGATGCAAAGTGACTCCTAGCTCATATATTTGTATTCAGTTCTGAAAGTGGCATTGATAATCGTGACTAATTACGACTTCTGAATGACCTTGTAAGTGATCAGCAGCATCTCTGCATAATAATTGCAGCACAGCAGTGTCCAACTATTTCTTTGGTCTTTTTTTTGCCTTTTGATCAGCTCTTCACGTGCGGACATTTCTGAACACTGTCAATAACTTTGCGGAGTGAAGGCCATTTTTAGAATATACACAGCCCATCTAATGCTTTGCCATTTGACAATTAGCACCAATAGCACCAAACTGCAGGGGTTCACCAGCAGTACTGGCAGTGTGTGTGTTGGAATGTTGAAGTTGCCTAACTTTAAACAGTAAAACTCTCAAAGACAAGTCCCTTTAACTGCAGTGCCAAACCTGGGACATAACTATTGGGAGAGCACTGAAATGGCTGTGCCTGTGCGTGGTGGCTTGGACAGGATCACACGTTCTGTTCTCTGTTAGGGGTTGAGATAGTGCCCATAGTTTCACTGTCTATGCTTTGAGTTTCTTTTGACTCTTGCTTTGAAAACTGTAGATTAAACCTTCTATGCATGATGGTAATATTATCTCTTTTTCTGCTTAATGGTAATTTTAAATTACTGACATGCTCCATGAAGTTGCTATTTTTTTTAAAATTCTTTTTTTTTTTCCCCCTCAAATTTAAACCAGAGCTGAATTTAAAATATATTATAGTCTATGAGGACAATCATAGGAAGTATCCTGATTCATTAACTGGCATGTCTGAATGCCCCGAAAATGAAGGGGAAAACCCACACTGTATCCTGCTATATAGTCATTTATTATAACCATAGAATAAAATCAAGCAGTAAATCCTCTATGCTTGTAAATACCCTTACTGCACAAATGAAATGGTGAGAACTGTAAAAGTTATTCATCTTCATGCTGAAGTGGGAAAGAGAAGAGAGTTTATAATAGCAACCTTGTAGTGCTGTTAGTTGGTAAGACTAGAACTGAATAATTGATGTTTTATCTTAATCTGCATCTCCCAAAACATTCACGTTCCCGTTTCTGAATTTGAAGAAGACTTCACAAAATAATTACTTACAGTATTAAATGATTCTGTCATGGGAAGTGGAAGGGTCGTGCTGGGAATTCCCAAGAGGCAGAAAGAGAAGAGGGGTAGCCTTGCTTTTTCTTTAGAAAGGTCCTGAGCTGCCCACAGGGTGGGGTGTCCCTCAGTTTCACATGCAGGGTCTTTGCACAGCTCTGAAATCTGCGGCACTCGACACAGAGAAAGGCAAACTTTTAAAGTCTCAAATGCTGGGACATTCTCCAGTCAGCCACCAGTTACCATAAACTTGGCAATTCATGCTCATTTGTCTGTCTGTGGTGAAATGCAGCTTCACAGGCAGGTACGGATTGCAGCACAGCAGACACACTGGGACTGCTCTGTCAGCTCCGTGGGATTTAAGCTTCCATGGCTGCCAGAAGAAATGATTCTAAATGATAAATATACGTATTTAAAAACAGATGCAACTAGGGATGGCTTCTTCCAAGCATAATGTAACTAGAGTCCCCCAAGGACACACTGTTCTGTGTGTTATTATAGCAAGTATATGTAATTTACTATAAATGCATCCATAGAACCATAGGAACACTGGTAAAACCGGAGAATTTATTGGTGACTTGGACTTGGTATTTTTTCTCTCTTTGTACATTATGTTTATCATCCAAGTGACTTAGTTTCTAGAAAACTGTTTGACAAGGAATGCCAAGAAAATTATTTCTGCTGTGTCTTTTATCTTCTTCTTCTTGTTCTCCTTTATAATTTCTCCTCTTGCAGTGTATGGCTCTGCTTCTGAGAGCTACTAGGTTTGCCATCAAATTCATGTTTGCACTTGACTTGATGATGGAGATATTCAGCCTTATGACTAATAAGCTCATTAAGCCTGGTCTGCAGCAGCTTAAGCTGCTTTGACTCTAAGCCACGGAGATGCCTTTTGTTAGGGACTCTCCAATCCCACAATCTGTGCCTTTAGAGCCTTAATTTTGTCAATTTTCTGTGTGGTTTTTTTTTCATCTGTTCAAAAGGCAATTATCTGCCTTGTTCCAGGAGACTTTTGGAGCCTTCTGACAGGTGAAGGGAAGTATTTACTTGTCATGATTTTGATCCTGGAATTTCAATATGTGATGATAAATGTAATTAAATTTTATTAAATTAGTCTGCTGTGCTGGCCTCATGGACACAGACTAAAGGCCAGTCTAAAGGTAGGCAGGGGAACAGCCTTAGTGCTTGGGTTTGTTTGGTGGGATTTTTTAGCTTGTTTACTCACTAGAGGAAAAGCAGATGCATTTGAGTATTCAGAGCTGGCTATTGCTTCATCCTGTTCACAGCTCTCTTATATAAGAGAAAAACAGTATTTTAACTGGAGGTGGTTCCACATGGCAACACCAAACGCGTTTCTTATCTCTGCCCCAAACCTACCAAGAAACTGGCTTCTGGCTTGATTTTTTTTCTTTTTCTTCCCCTTAGCTGCAGGGAAGTGTTAAAATTTGCATTACCTGTTAATATACACACCTACTTGCTTATGACTGGTATTTTTATCAACACATAGTCTTGATGTATTGCTAGGCACAAAATATACAAGTAAATTAAATGACTGCCTAATTTTCTAATCTTTTCATACGATTCAGATTACTGTCCTTGTTGAATAAGGGATTTGTTACACCTTATGCATTATTATGGCTAATTTGTATTCCAGTTTGATTTTTGGATACATTTATCATTGATACAGTTCTGTTGCAGACTAAGTTGTTGCACCAAAAGTTCAGGCCCACATCAGTGTTTAGGAATATGCCATGATCTTGCAGCCCAGGCAAGCCCCCTGGAGCCTTTCATGGTCTCTTTGGAGAATTTTCCATGTTGCCGTAGCCTCAAATTGTCCAGATTATCCCCAAAACTTACTTCCTTTCTTCTTCTTTAGTCTTTTAATTAATTCTTTATTGTCTTAAAAAGAAAACACCCCCCCCCAATCAAACCAGCCAACCAACCAAGCAAAAATCCCTGAAAAAGACTGAAAGCTTTACCTGTAGCCTTAGAAACATTACAAGTAATTTTTAGCTGACTCTCATGCTTTTCTTTCTTTCATACAGTCTACCATTCCTGATTTTCTGTAAAATGCTAATTTCCAGTCTCAAAGGCTTCTGGAGACTAACTCTGAGTAATCATTAAGCAAAAGGCCGTGCACATCAGCAGTGCCACTCAAGACTGTTGAACTGTCAGTAGTGTTCTTGACACTACGATTTTCTTTGCAGTCTCAGCTGGATGAGTTGTCAGGGTTCATGTCCTGTTGTGGAGTGGTGCTTTTCCATAGCTCCTCCTTCTAGGTGGATGGAAACCCAATCGGTTTTATGCCATAAAATGAAGTGGATTATAGAAATTTGTTGCTAGATATTACTTCATGCCTATAAGAGTTCAGGGACATGATGCATTTTGGCAGACTGTCATTGTAGGAGCAGATTGTTCTTTCAGTCAATTTTATAATTTATCAATGATTCACAGCTCAGTTATAATTATTCCCAGTGCTAATTATGTGTCAGAATTACCCAAAACACTGTATCAGACATGGCTTGCATATGCTGTATAATCATGAAACTGATCTTTCTCCAATGTAAATTTACTGAGGGCTCTGTTCCACAAATCCATTGTTTTAAGGGCTCCTTTCTCACCCAAGCAGGCCCCGGGATTTCATGGAAACTAATTAATGAGGGTAAAGATGTTCATGACAAGCTTTTAAACTGGTTTTATAGCTTTACCCTGTGCAGAAAAGCTTGAAAATACTTTGCAATCCTTCAATAATTACTGTGGTCAAAATACATCTTTGCTGATTTATAGATTTATAGTCCATGAAAATTTATCCTCTGTCATGTAAAAATATTTTAAGACTTTATTTTTTTCTTCCCAGCTTCTGGAAAAAACAAACAATATGTTTGAGGAATCTGATTCTGCAGCTACAAAAAGTCCTTTGCATTTAGCTGTAAAAATGAAGTGCTTAAAGTGTCTGATCAGTATCTCCTAGAATAGTTCCTTACTCTCTGTCTTTGGAGCACGTTTAACTGTAGGCTTGTTTTGAAAAAGTTGGGATGTAGGGCCTAGATGTGACAAAGCCAGGTTCTGGGCTGGAATCAATTATTAAGTTTTAGGCAGTTGAAGCTCTTGGCCCTTCCTGCTCTAATGCTTGGGTAAGAGGATGACACAGACACTGAAGTGAAATTAAATGGAAATTCACACTTGTATTTAGAACTAGTTTATAACTATGGAGCCAAAGCTTGAGCCGAGGCTTTGATCATGGAATGAGATTCTCTGATGTTCTGGTGGAGAGGTGCGGTGCAGAGAAGCTGTTTGGGGCACAGCAGGGTGTGGGAAAGAATGAAAAGCCC
Source organism: Regulus satrapa (assembly GCA_013396955.1). Classification (NCBI taxonomy): domain Eukaryota; kingdom Metazoa; phylum Chordata; class Aves; order Passeriformes; family Regulidae; genus Regulus; species Regulus satrapa. The sequence continues at coordinate 762,031 of VWZN01010524.1, read as the reverse complement.
AGCAGTGCCCTGTGAGAATGCTACAGAGACTGGCTCATCCCAGCAGGACCCAGCAGAGGTGGCCTCAGAGAGAACAATTACTCCCCTGCCCCAAGAGCTCAAGATTCATGATTCCTCTTCCCAGTTTTCTTGTGCAGAATGACAGAATAGCTGAGGTTGACATGGACCTCTGGAGATGGAGTCCCACCTCTGTGGTAAAAGCAGAATCAGGTACAGCAGATTTTTTCAGGGCTGTGCTCCATCACCTTTTGAATGTCTTCAGGCATGGAGATTTCACAGCTTCAACTCTGGTAATACTAACTATGCAGCTGTGTGTAAATAAAAAGGATGCTCTGTGTATGACAGTGAGGAGAGGAGGGCAGGCCCTACAAAGCTGAACAAAACGTTTCCAATTCCTGGCGCTGTCCACTGGGTTTTTGCAATGCCACCTGTGTTTGTCCTGCTGGGCCCCAGTGTGGCTCTAGGTCTGGAAGTGGACCCACTTGTCCACTGGACTGTGTTCCTGCTAGCAGGAATTCTCCATGAAGCATCAGTTGTAAACAGCAGGTTAAGTTTGTGTTTAGGTTTGCACAAAAACCTGGTTTGAGAATCGATTTTGTTTAGTTGGAGAGCAGCACATGGGTTGAATTCAGCACCAATTAGGTGATAATCCATCATCTCTCTAGTGAATTTCTGAAACATTTCCCTGTCAGATACTGTAGCATTTTTAAGCATGTAAAAAATGAATTGCTGATTGACCTGTGCTGGCCTGGAAAATTATTGCCTGAAATTTCCTCACTTTGGGTTGTACTAGAAGGTTAGAGCAAATCAAGCATCGTAATTTCTTTTCCTAAACACTAGGAATTTTTTTATTTCTTGGCTACCATGTAATTTGGAAAGATCCTTACAAGGTTGAAGAGAAAGTCATAAGGAATCAAGAAAACTGTGATTTCCTCTGTGTTTAGGAGACATTGAAAAGGATGAATTTTATTGACAATTTATGGGAAAGGTCTTTGAAAGACAGGAGTTATGTTCTTTACATGACACAATTCATAATTCCAGGCCTATAATGGTCATCATCAAGCCCTGGAGGTACTTCTCCAATCTCTGGTCGATCTGGATATTAAGGATGAGAAGGGACGCACTGCTCTGGACTTGGCTGCGTTTAGAGGACATGCAGAGTGTGTGGAAGCTCTCATCAGCCAGGGTGCTTCTGTCACCGTGAAGGACAATGTCACCAAAAGGACTCCACTCCATGCCTCAGGTGAGTGTGATCTTGTGCTACCCTTGTGGTATAAACCCTCTCACACCAAAGCAGGTACTTTTGCTAACTGCTGTTGCTGTGCTCATTTCTTCTAAAGGGGAAGAGCATTCTCACATGTCCTGAGGAGTGATACTTGTTTGCTGATGTTGTACCTTTAAACCCTTTTTCTCCTGTTTCGTTCATCTTTTCACCTCTATCCCTGTGATTCAGTCCTCCCTCATACAGAATCCTGTATTTTTTGCACCCCGCTACTGCTCTGCCCTTACCTGCTTGCCTCTCTCTGTTACCACCTACTCTGCAGGAGGTGTGATGTTTCCCTCATGACACCTTCTCTTGCTGCTTCTTCAGCCAAATAATCAGGGGAGGAGGGATCACTCGCCTCACGGCTTCTCCTTTGGAAGAAAGGTTGAAAAATGGATGTGGGCTCTGATTGGCAATGAAATTATTCTGGTGTTCAAAACTTGCAACCATTTGCAGTGGCAACACCACAGAAATTCACCCCCCTCTTTCAGGCCTCCTCCTCCTCCTGAGCCAGCCTGCAAACTTGCACTTGCTGGCAGCCTGCTCCTTTCCTCATGTGGGGGGTGTTAATTATGTAACATGCAAAATTAGCTGGCAAATGTAGACTTTGTCATTTATCTGAAGGTTATTATTTGACATGTACCTGTCAGGTAAATATGCAGAGGTGCCAAAGGGAATGTGTCTCTGCTGTTCAGGAGGGGCTCCATACAGGGTAGCAGTGGCCTCTAGTGGGAAGGAAAATTAATACCACGTGGATAATTAATTCAGGACCAGACTTAGTTGTCTTTCGGCTTATATTTTAATCTTGCTGAAATGCTTATATATTCTGTAGTATCAGTTGATTCTCTGTGTGTGATCAAATAAGTGCAACCTAGAAGCATGAGGTCAAATAGACTTAGCAATTTTTTTCTGCTGTACTGAAGCAAATGCTCGTAGTGGATCCACACTGCATACTAAAAAAGCTTCCTGTCTGCTTAAACTTGAATCAGAACTCAGCACATTTCTCTCCATGAAAAATACTGATGGTTTAATTAATTGAAATCAATAGTAGTGCTACCACAAAACTGAGCTGTGCTGGTTGAGAGCTTTCCCTGTAGTTACTTCAAACACATCTTGGGATCTGATGTGAACAAGGCGTGACTCTGTCTGGTACTTTTCTGGTCATCACTATAGCAAAGATTTGCATTTATTGTATTATGTGGTTATAGTGACATAAGTTTCTAGTTGTCAGAACTGAACTGTAAAGGTTCTTCAGTACTGAGAAAAGTGAATGGCAACAAAGTCATTTTTGTTAGCAGCTGACTTAAAATACGAATCTGTTGAATAAATCTGTTGAGTAAATTGAGTAAACTTGTTGAATAGAAAATGTTATTTCAATACAGACCTCTCTTACCTTCATTTAAATTCAGATTGTGTTCCCCCTACCTCCTTTTAATTTTTTAAAATTTGTTTTTCAATCACCTCTATCATTGTAGTATTGAGAGCCTTCCATGTGAAACCAGTAGGATTCATTGCAGACTTTTCTGATCCTGCTTCTCAGACTAAAAAACTTTTGCAGACGTGCAAATCTATTGTTCTTTAAATTTGCAGTAAAGCAAAATAAGTCAGATACGTGTTAAAAACAAAGAAACAAACAAAAAAAACACATATCCAAAAAGCCCAACCAAGAAAAAAGGCAAAAAATTCCTATGCCTGGGAATGAGATGCAAAAGGGAACATGTTCTTGAGCGTAAGAAAAGTAATGCACAGACGGGTGGAGTATTTGAACTCCTCGGTAAAGGAAATTCACCACTGTCATGAATTGGAAAGCTTTCAGCTGTGAGTTAGGTGCACTTCGGGCAGATATCCTTTAAGAGAGCGTTGAGAGCCTTCAGCCTGAGCGCTGTGTGTGCAGTTCTGTGGCGGTTCTCTCGGGAGGGAAGCGCCCTCCGCGCCCACTCGCGGAGCTCGGCCTGCGGCTGCCGTCACACTGCAAGGCTGGCAGGTCAGGTGTCCGCTGAGAAACCAAACAGGATTCTTGCTGGATTGTTCCCTTGAGCGCCAGAGTGCATCTGCACGCACAGAAGTGAGCGCTGTGCCCTGGGAAGACACAAGAAGGCAGTGTGTGCCCATCCCCTTAACACTTGTTTGCCCTCATTCCTTCTGATCACACCGGCGCAGTTGCTGACCGCAGAGCTCAGGAGGCTGCAGGTGGTGGATGGGATGACAGGATTCTGCACATTTGTGTCACTAAAGGGATTTGTTGGTAGAGAATTCACCTGATGAAGTGTTCCTTTTTTTTCCCCTGTCTGTCCCCATGAAGGAATAGACTTCCTCTGACCTCATAACCTGGACGGTTTCCTTCGCCTAAATGATACATTCCCTGGGTAATTTTATTACCACCAGCCTCTCCTCTAGCTAGCCTGGGGAGTCCATTGCAAATGTTCCCCGAGCGCTGGCGTTGTGGGTGTCTTGGCTAAACATTTCCCGCAGGGTCTGTAATGCTTAGCAATCACTTGGTCAGCTCCTGGGAGTTTCTGGGAGTTATCTGTTCTAAAACTTGTTTACCAAAATCATGTTCACACATCTCGTGAACAAGTCATGATTTCTCTTCCTCCTGCTGGGAGAAAGAACAGACCTTTATTTCCCCCACCCAAGCCAGTGAATCATCAGCCCTGCAGAACTGTTTACACGTTATGTATATGCCATAACTTAGTGGTAAATAACTAAAAATGCTGGTTTTTTTTTTTTTTTTTGGGGTATATTGGCTAAGATTATTTTTGGATGAGTAATTTAAATGTGATGATGTGCACCGGTTTCTCTGCCAGCATGATGTGACATAGGTGGTGTCCAAGGGTTTTGCCTCAGCCCACAGGGTGTGGGCAGTGTGAATGCATGACTTGCTGTAATAAGAACACAACATATATCTACTGAGCACAGGAATTGTTTTTCAAAGAAGAAAATAACTGTTTCTTCATCCCATGAAAGTCTGAAGCCTAAAGCCAGCTGACACACAGATGGAGTTCAGTGTCAGGTCCTACAGAATGTAGTAACTCCGAGCTGTTTCCTAGCAACAATGGGTTGCATAAAAAAACCCAAACCAACAACAACAACAACAAAAACCCAAAATATCCTCCCCCCCACCTCAGGTAAAAGAAAACCAAAAGCCGAAACACCACCAAACCCAAATGTTTTTGATAAGTCTTAGTTTCGATAAAATGGATAATCTCAAAGGAAATTTTAAGTCTCTGGCGTTATGAGCTTTTATGAACATGACGTTTATTTCATTGGTCATTCTTTGCAGATTTTTTTTTCATAGCAGCACTGAAGTACTCACTTGTACAGTGCACATCAAATTAAGGAGCCGTAACAATGTACTGTGTTCCAGCTCTGAGCACAGAAAGCCTTGCCTGCCTGCTCAGTCTGGGGGATTCTGAAATGCTGTCTGCTCTAGTAGAAATCTTCTCAGTAGTGAATATCACAATTTCTGTTTTACTCATTTGGGATTTTTGTATCTAAGAGAACTAATCCTCATCTTCATGAGGTCAAGGAAAAAAATAGCTCACCACTTCACTGGCACAAGTTAAATGGAATTTGGGGGAATATTGATCTCTTATATGGTGGAGTATTTTCCTTGTTTATAAGGACATTTCTTATCCCTAAGGATTCCAGTGGAGAGGTATCTGAAATGAAACATATTTTTTTTCCTTTATAGTCATTAATGGCCATACACCTTGTTTACGGTTGTTGCTGGAAGTTGCAGACAACCCTGATGTGACAGACGCTAAAGGACAGTAAGTTTTCTTTATGGGCTTTTTTTTTTTCAGCTCTATAACTCAAATAGCATCTCATATTTCTCACAAAAAAAGTACTTATTTGAAATAATGTATATTTCCTGCACTTCTTCTCATAGAACTTGGCAGAGATTACAAAGTACGCATTCAGTTGATGTAAGCCATGTGGCAAGGACTAATCGTTAATCTTAGCCTCTGCTTCATACTTTAAACAATCTTTTATAGATGTTGAAGGCCAAATGCAATAAAAAAATTAACAAGGCTCCTGAGATGTTTCTATAGAGACTTTTTCTTTCTAAAACATTGCTATTCTAGGGTTTATTTGGTACATTAGACTGGTGCAGTAGGACACAGTGTTTATTTGAGGTGACACATGAATCTGAGATGTTCCTACAAAAACTTTACTCCTTGTTAAATGGCAGTTATAGAAGGAGAATAAGATACATTTTTAAAGTGAAAATGTGAATGGTGTAAGAAACTCACTTGGGATTTCTGGAACATATAATATTAGACATGTAATGTCTGCACATTTAATTTTAAATTGTATTAGTCTGCCTAAAAATAGATGGAGAATCGATCTCTTTCAGAAACACATGAAAGATACGTTGGTCCAAATTTTGGCTTGAATTTTTTTCCTCATGTCTCTTCATCCCCTTTAAGCAACTGTGTAGCATTTGCAAAAGAAATACTTTGGGTCATTGTCATCTTGGTAACTAGCAGGAACATGCATTCACAACACTTGGTAGTGTAAAACTCGTGTGTCACTGGAGGTGACAGTAATTGTAAGTTATTTAGAGAACAGATTGTCTTGAATGGTGTTGCTCTGTAAACTGCTTACAAGTGGGTTTGTTACTATTTCAGTCGTGGCAGTTGGTTCTTAAACATCTTAATAATTTCATAGCAAAGATCTTCACTAGGGTTTCATATATGAGTATGGGGAAAAGGGGTAGGAGTGGCAAGAAATGCAGGGCTTCCTGATTTCTCTGTGTAAGTCAGGGACAAATCGGATGCCATTTTATACCTATAACTGCTCTGGTTTTCTTTTTTATTTCCTAGGACTCCACTAATGCTTGCAGTGGCATATGGGCACATTGATGCTGTTTCTTTATTACTTGAAAAAGACGCATCTGTAGATGCAGCTGATCTCCGGGGATGCACAGCTTTACATCGCGGGGTGACTTAATTTTTATAATCCTTTATTATTTGTTTTGCTGTGACTACAACTCACTTTTAAGTACAGGGATATTTAAATCTAGAGAATACTGTAAATGATTGGAAACATGACCAAACATAATCAATGAGATACAAAGCAAGACAGATCTGCACTTGGTAATGCTTTGCTTTTATTTCACATTTGCATTAATTAATCAGGTAAAATAATGATTAGACTTTTTTTTTCTTTTTTTTTTTTTTTTCTCTAGATACTTTATAATAGCATCATTATTCTTGTAACTGAGCAGCTTAAGAATTCTGAAAGTAATTTATTTGAAAGAACTGGCTGGTAGTTACTTTCATTTTTCTTGGAATGGTGCAAGTCCTGTAAGTTGTTCATAGAGGTAGGGAAACTTGAGGCAGATCTAAACTTTTCTTATCCAGCTTGCCTAAGCTACACTTTCCTAGCTAAGTCTAGCTTCTTACCCAATGTAGATCTGATGCAAGGGATGATATTTATACAGAACTTTATGACAACTGCAGTGAACAGTTCAGCAGATGAGCAAAGGGCCTCTCATGTCGGCCTGCTGAATCCCATCAATCACGTTTTTCTGGGGCAAGAATCTCTGTTATGTCAACCTCTTCACTCATTTCTTTGTTACCAGATCATGACTGGGCATGAAGAGTGCGTTCAGATGCTGTTAGAGAAAGAAGTCTCCATTTTGTGCAAAGATGCCCGAGGCAGGACCCCTCTGCACTTTGCAGCAGCCCGGGGTCACGCCACGTGGCTGAGCGAGTTACTGCAGGTGGCACTGTCCGAGGAGGACTGCAGCCTCAAGGACAACCAGGGCTACACGCCCCTGCACTGGGCTTCTTACAATGGTAAGGCTCTCCCTGGGCTGCTGCCCGCATCAAGGCTGGCCTCAGCTCTGGGGAAACGCCGTGGAGGGGCGTGACATGAAGAGGCAAATGATCCCTGTTTGCTGTCTGTAGTTAGCACCCTTCGGTTCAGAGGCCTGGGAAATTCCAGCCGTACCTCCCAGGGACTTGGTGGCTCTTTTGCTCCAAGTCACAAGAAGCCAGGATGAAATTCTGGTTTTACTCATGTCCAGGCTGAAGCTGATTTCTGTGCTCCTTTGAGCTCTTGGTGCATGGAGACCATGTGAATGGATGGATAGGCTGATCTGAACTGATTATTCTAAACTGGATAATCTGAACTCATTGCTTAATATAAACATAAAGCTTCACAGTATTGACATTTAAGCTTTGGATGTAATGCAGTATACATGACATCACATTAAAAAGAGCATTTTCCCCCCTTTTTTTCCTCAAAAAATCTTAATATTAGCCCAGGTTTCTTTTGCTGTTGCCATAACATTAAAAAATCCTCTGATTTATCACATAAGAGCTTATATACACATCATGTCCAACTTTGAACTTAAAAGTGTTAATTGCAACCTGTGTAAGCCTAACATGAATTAAGTAAACTACCTGCTTTGTGCAACACTGTGAAATATCTGCTCTCTCACAGGTCATGAAAACTGCATAGAGGTACTATTGGAACAAAAACTCTTCCACAAGTTCTATGGTAATAGCTTCTCTCCATTGCACTGTGCTGTGTAAGTAGAAATCTCCAGTAACAACTGTGTGTTGCTTTAGGATATGTCTGCAGAAAGTAGCAATATGAGAATAAAGCAAGCTTTTTTGGAAATTATTTGCATGAGCAAATGATTTTAAAGCTGATCACTTGAAATAAATTTTTTTGTGACTAAAACATATTACTTTAAATCAGAATTTCTAGTATTACCTTTGAGAAAAAAATCAGTATTCATATTATTTTAAACGAGTATGCAATTCTCATGCTTATTAAAATGTGTGCAATTTAAACATTTAGTAGGCTTTATTATTTAAATAAAGTGCAAATTTAAAATGAAAATAGCTTTTAATCCAATGTGGAAATGTGTTAGCTTTACTGTGTCCATTACTGTTACTAAGTACTGTTCATTTTCATAAAGAAATGAGATAAATGAGAAAAACCTAGAAAAAGTATTAATTGGATGCACCCATCAAATCAAAGTACCAAATGTGTTGGAAGTGATGTGGGTTTCAGTACCTTAGACATTAGAATAAATCTCTCTTCCTGTGAGTGTCTGTGACTGAGGGCTTTCCAGGCCCAGGTGTGTTTGACATACAGAGTAAAGATTTTAAGATATTAAAAACCTAGCTTTACTATTTAAATATTTACTTTTAATCCTAGTTTTGTTCTGGACTTTGAAATTCCTTTTGTGCATAGTGAATTAAGGATCAGCTTTGCTTTAGAGATTGACATCCGTGGTAGCAGATGCAGTTTGGTTAAAAGGAGAGATGATGAATATGTGGAAGTGTGACTAAAAGCATTAAGACAAAGGCATATTAGGGTTACTTAGAAATAACCACTAAGAAATATTAATGGGAAGGGAAGTAAACCAATATTGGAAAGTGGAAAAAATATGTAGACGTGACCTGCTCAAAAATGTATTTTCTTTGGCAGAATCAATGATCATGAAAACTGTGCATCACTACTCATCGGAGCCATCGACGCCAGCATTGTCAATTGTGAAGATGAAAAAGGAAGGTAATAGTTCCTTGAACAAATTGCATTTCATTACTCCATTTTGGTTTTTTCATAGTTCTTTCTGAACCTCTGGCACTAATCCTTATCTGTTATGGTTGAGTAAGACTTGTCATGCTGACTCTTTCAGATAGCAGTTCACACTGCAGCACAGCTAAACGGTGTTTCACGTGGAGTGAGAATATGAAGTATTCAGTGCCAGAGTACATATGAAAAAAATAGGAAAGAAATAGTATTTTGTTTCTTTAGAACAGCTGTGGTTATAGGCTGTTTCCCTGGACCTGTTTTCTTTGTGAAGTGTTTAAACACATTTATCTTTGCTAAATGGATGATACTATGTACACACAGAAAAGTATTTCAGTAATAGTTTTCATGTTATGTTGAGATTCTCAGGGCACACAAGAGAATATCTATGCAGCAAAATAAAACTATTACAGCAAGAGATGGGCATTCAGCCCAATCCTTCATTTGACATTGAGAATCTCCTCACCATGTATGTATGTATTTAATTTGAATTGCTGAAATTCTAAAACCTGAGCACTCATTGTTTTCTTTGATTAAAACAAATGTAATACCCTCAGTAACAGTGATTACTTCATTCTATGAGGGTAAGAGCACCTCACCTTTGCTGATAAGCAAACAAGCAGCACTGAGCTGGGCTGTGTACCAACTATCTTTCGTCTCTAGTAGTCACCCTTCTGACCCAAAATGCTAAGAGCCACAGCAAATGAATTTCAGTTTCTGTCTCATAGAAGCTGGTAACCTTCAAAGCAGATTGAATTCCTTCTGCAGTAACTGCAGTTACTTGAGGCTTGTCTCTGCAATATCTCTGACTACAATTCAAAATATTTAAATTTTTAAAAATAATGGATCTATTCTTTTCTGATAGTTCTTCCAAACCGAGTCTTGAAAAAAAAAAGGTAAAATCAGATTAGTGAGGACAAGCGATTGTACTGCTTTTCATGTCACACAACATGCTCTGTTAAAATAAACAGGCTGTTAATACAAGATTCTTCACAGTATCATATCTCCACACTGTCATATCCACCTTTGGAGACTGGAAATACTATTTAACTTACTTCAGCCGCTGCTACTAGAACCTTCTTACGGTGACAACTCAGATTTGATAGGCGATAAAAGCAAGTCTGGCACGCTGAGGATTTTGGGGAGGTGGGGCTATTGCCCTCCCTTAGCTCCTGCTGTGTGTGGCTGTTTCTCCCCCAGGACGCCCCTGCACGCCGCAGCCTTCGCCGACCACGTGGAGTGCCTGCAGCTGCTGCTGAGCCACAGCGCGCGGGTGAACGCGGCCGACCGCGCGGGCAGGACGCCACTGATGACGGCAGCGCACGGCGGGCACCTGGGCGCCGTGGGTGAGTGCAGCTCCCACGGAGCACGGGCTACATGGAGAATGGCTTTCTGTGAGAAGACGGCTTCTCATCCCTTCCAAATACTCCTTACTCTCTGCAGCCTCGCTGAAGGTTTGCAGTAACGAATATGGGCCGTGCTTCCCTCACAAGAGCACGCCGTGAAGAGCACCAAGGCAGTAGTAGTTCTGTTCTCCTGTTTACTTCCTTGATTTTGAGGAGCAGTAGAGCTGCACGTGAAGAAAAGATTATGTAACCTTTTCCGGTCCTGTCTTATGGAAGCCCCATTCATACCCGCAGCTGCTTTTTCCAGGCTAGACTGTGTGCCATAGGCAAGCAGAACTGGGGACCTTACGGGCTTTGCGGAATTCCCTTTTCTCTAGCTTCAACAGCACAGGCTGCACCCCAAGTTCTTTATATCCCCTTAGTCCTCTCAAAGCAGGATTTACAGTTGTTCTCAGGCAGAGGTGATTCAGGCAAAAATTGCTCATCTGCAAATAGGGAAGTTCATAAATAAGTTACGATCGATAAATGTTTGACAGTTTGGGGCACCACAAACGAGCTGTTAGCTTTGCACCTGCTTGCTGATTGACTGCACAAGATTAGTCTGTTCTCATTCACTAATTTCATGATTACAAGGCTTACATCATATGATTGATCAGTGTCTATGCACACATATATTGAAATAGTAATTTTTTTTCCTCTCTTTTGACATGTTCATCTGCTCATTGGGTTTGTTCATTGATTTCTGCTCTACCTCAGACTTTTTGGTGAACGTTGCCAAGGCTGACCTGACATTAAAAGACAAAGAGTTGAATACATCTTTGCACTTGGCTAGCAGTAAAGTAAGTTGAAGAGCTCTCTGTGCTTTTATTCTCGTGAGTCTCTATGAATATATGTGTTTATGCTCCCAAGTTTTTTTCTGCAATGGAAATGTGGTGGTCTGAATTGTGGTGGGGAAGGGAAAGTTGTTTCAAGCTTTTTCTCTGGCCTAAAGTACATTTAAAGTAATGTACTTTGAGAAATAGGGATGGCTTTTATGACAGCTGAAATGTAAGTAAGCGACACTTAGAGAAGTAAAGCCTTTAAGGTTTTTCCAGATAATCTTGCTGTAAAGCAGCTTAACAGGTTCGGTAACAAAGACAAATAAAATTATTTTTTATTAATCTCCAATTCCTGTGAAAGCAGCCCAAAATTTTCCCTTAACAAAGGAGGAGTGAAACCAGAGGCATCGATTAAATGGGTGATGGTGTCTCTTTCTAACCCTTCTTCCTCTTAATTCCAATTTTTTACTGCTATTTTTGCAAGAAAAAATGCCCGCAGGATTCCCTCTCCTGGGCCTTTTCTTTTGCTCCTGTCCACAGATTGGATTCCAGGGTGATCATATTACTTCAGTTTCTGCAGACACATGAGCCTTGCTGAATTCTCAAGGTCTTTCAGGTAGCCCTTCACCTGCCAGGACTGTAGGTTTAGCATCTGCAACTTGCTGTGCTGAAACAGGCTCAGAAATAAGGCCCGGATCTGTACTATTCCCAAAGTTCCATCGTTAGAGCTCTCTGACACTGAAGAGGTTTTGTAGTAGCTTATTAATAATACAGAAAGGCATTTAAAGACCCACAAGGTGTGGTATTAGTTTCTGAGATGAAAGCATTCTCTGTCACTGTGTAGTTCTGATAAATCATCCACTGAACGCTCACGCAAGAGAAAGCACAGCATTCCCTGAAAGTTGAGGAAGTGAATTCATATTTAATGAATGCAGGGTTGAAAGACAGGTGAATGTCTACATTTCTAAATGTGCTCAAACATCCCAGCACTGGTGGTTCACAAATGGTATTTTAAGACTCGCTTAGTTCACCTTCTACACGGTCTAACTGAGCAGTGTGTTTTGTACTTCAAGCTGAATTATTAAATTTCACTTTTATTACATAACATTTCTTTTGCCTCAATTTCAAACTCCTCAGCAGATTAACACTTTTGGTTTTTTTCCCTGACTGCAGGGTCATGAAAAATGTGCCTTGTTAATACTTGACAAGATCCAAGAACAGAGCCTTATTAATGCAAAAAATAATGCATTGCAGACGTAAGTATAGCCTGATCCTCTCAAGTTCAGTTGATTTACCAGAAAATTCCAGTTTACCATTTCAAATTCTCAGATTACTTCATGGAACAGTGAAGTTAATTTCTGACTTTTTTGAACGCTTTCCCTTCTAAAAGACCCAAACTGTATTGCATTCTCACTTTTAATTTTGATTCTGTTGATGCCATTTCTATGCATGATCTGGTGGAAAAATGATATGAGGTCATTTATTTGAAGACAATATCAAAATGCCTATTAATCATATGATTGTATAAGTATACATTTGGGATTTTCTAGCTTTTTGAGCTTCACCTTAAATGTAAATAATTTATTCAGACTTAAGGTGGTGCATTTAGTTCTCAGAAGGTTTTTTAGGTGCATTTTATGTGGAACTTCTATCCATAGCATATGTTATCAGATGCAACTGTTTGTTGGCATGGGAGATCCCACCATAGGAGATTCAGCCATGAGTTCAGGTGGCAGATCACCTAGAGTGTGCAGAAGAATTCATTCCATCTCAGCCCTTTTTTCCCCTCTTCCAAAATGAAAATGTTTTTCCTGTCCTGCTAGCTGTCCCCAAACCGGAGCATTGGGTGTTGGGCCAGGAAAGGAACAAACCAATGGCTATTTTTAATTTCCAGCTGCTCTGCAGAAACGGAGATTAGCAATTGAGTATTCAAGGATAAAAAGGCAATACAATGATATTGAGCAGCCCGTAGCAGCCAGAATTAAGGACAGAACACCGTCGTTTCTTCAGTCTCGCATTCCTTTTCCATTTCAACATCAATTGTATGCTGCAAACAGTGCAAAAATGAGAACCTTTTAAAGAAAGTCTTTAGGCTGGAAAGTATTAAGCAATCTTTGTGTGCTTGCACAAAAAACCTCTTGTTTTATAGATGTGGAATATGACGATTATTTCAAAGGCTGCAATAAAATTTAGTGTCTACGATACAATTCTAATGATCCAAGGAAGAAAACCATTCTCTTTCAGATGTTGCATATGCTTTAAGCATTGCCTAAATTAGTTTAGAAAATCTTTTGTAAACTGGAGTTGAATTTAGTGGTTATCTTTTGTAGACCTCTTCATATTGCTGCACGAAACGGCCTAAAGATGGTGGTTGAAGAGTTGCTGGCCAAAGGGGCCTGTGTCCTGGCAGTAGATGAAAATGGTAAGTAAATGATACACTCTGACAGTCTTCAGTAGGACCCAACAGGTAATTTTACAACAGACAGAAGCAATAGACTTAAAAGGTGATGGTAGACTTCACTGATGCTTTTATCCTTCCAAGAACAGACAGTGAGTTGTGTGAGTACCTATTTAAAAAACAATTTAAAAGATACTCTTTATTTAGTATAGAAATCTACTTTAAACATCACAGTGGTCCCTTTTACTGTTCATTTTGCATGTACTGTCAACAGCTAGTCTTTTTTAATGCCTGAGTGCAGTGGTAACTTGAATTTCCTAAACATGCAAGTGGCACCGGATAATTCTGACGCCTTGCAGAAGAATTAAGGATTTTGCATTCAATCAGCGCATGTTTTAATGGGTAGGAAGAAAACCATCAACATATGTTTGAGTGTGTCCCAGCTCATTCTGAGATCAAACCTTGTGCTTGCCAATTATCTGACCTAATCCAAGATGCAATTAAAGGACTGTTGTCTCATAAAATACGTAATTGGTTACTAAATTAAATAATTTTGTTTCAGACTTCAACAAAGTCCTTCCATAAAAATTATAAGGAACCATAGAGAGATGTGATTCTACGATTACACTTTTAAAAAATATCTTCCTGAAATAAGTTGGTCTTTCTTACAATACTAACTTTGTGGCATTAATGCCACTTTTGGTTATCTCCATCTTTAGAGTAATCTGTTACATCTGTAGAGTAACAATAAATAAAGTAACTACTCACCCAATATTGAAAGACATTTGAGATCAAAAAGAGCTGAGTGATGTTTACCATAAGCCAAATGCTACTTAGCTACTCTTGCATGAATGAGTTCCACAGATGTCATCTGACCCGAACCTCACTTAGAGTAATCTGTTACGAAAAATCAAGCAAACTAGCTTCTAACCACAGATTTTATCCTTAAAATAGTACATACAGGTCCAGCAAATTTGTACGTAACAAATGACAAGTTTAAATTTTATACACGTTAAGTTTTTCTACGAACAGCAGGCAGAGTTTAAAAGAGAGCTGTCCAAGTAGAATCTTAGCATACTTACAGATCTAAAGAATATTAACACTTGGACCACACAGAAGTAACAGGGAAGAGGAAATGCACTGACTGTGATCAGTGCTTAAAGTGTGGGTATTTTGCAACAAAACTGGATACACATTTTGCCCACCAAATTGATCTGTGCTGCAGATCTTGGCTTCCTCGAGGCAGTAGGGACCAGAAAGAAGTGGCCATTGCCTCACATGACTTTTGCTGCAGTGCTGAAGATTTAACCATCCGCAAAAGAGTTTTTCAGCTCTTAGCATAAAAGGAGGATTTGCTGGGAAGTGCTGGATTTCTGCACAGCCGCCTGTAACATGTACAGACTGTGTACATTTTTTACAATTACAGTAAGTGTAATGAGCACACTGGCTTCCAGGGCTCGTGTCTATGAAGAGCTGCTTTAGGGCAGTGCTTGGACTGGAGCCAGGAGTTAAACTGCAGCGAAGACAGGCTTCTAGTAGCTCTCCCTAGTCTTTATTGGACTGACATTGGAGTCATATCCGCTCTGGATTTGAAGTGTCAATGCCATGCTTGCTGAATACAGCTATTATCCTTCTAACACCATGTACATTCGGTAACTAAACATCCACGTAGTCACACCTGCTCTCCATGCAACCCCTGCACCGGCCTAATTCTTTTACACTTTAATTCCTAAAGAAACCTCTTGCCAAGTCAAGGAGATACTCAGTTGATCGATCTTTACATTTTTTAAAATCGTTAAATCAAAAACGTTGGAAGCTCCTCTCTTTGGCGTTCAGTGGAAGTCGTTGCTCTCAGAATGAGACTCGTTCATGCGCACAGAATCCGAGGGCAGTTCCCGTCCCTGTCGCTGTGCTCCCCGCGCTCTGTGCCGGCCGTGCTGTCTGTGCTGTGGAATGGTTTGCCCAGTGCTTGGCCCGAGCCGGCGCGGCGTTGGCTGCCTGGTTTCACGCGAGCGGCGCTCCCTGTGGTCCCGGTGACTGCCGTGCCCCTCCCAGCATGTCCCGCGTGCGTGAGGGACGCGCCCGTCTGCCTGGCATGCGGAACCCCGTGCCCGCCGTGTCCCTAGAGATGTACCTGAGGAATGCCGGCTGCCCCGGGTGCCCTCAGTACTAACCACTGCCTTGTCTGCGTTTGTGCCCAGGTCATACGCCAGCCCTGGCTTGTGCTCCTAACAAAGACGTGGCTGACTGCCTGGCACTCATTTTGGCTACCATGATGCCTTTTTCTCCCTCCAGTTCAGTGACGGCTTTCAACTTCGCTTGTTTTAAAAAAGACAATTTGGGCAGGACGCACCTCTGCGATGGCTCCGCTATGGGTAGCATTAACTCTTACAATAAGCCCTTGAGTAATAACGTAGGAACAGAGGACGGGTACAATGAAAATGATTCGGATTCTGAAACGTTTTGACTCATTGGTATTCGAAAACTTCTTTCGTTATTATTTCGTTTCAGCTTGAGTTTTTGTCTTTTTAAACAGCTTAAATCCCACAGTTATATTCTTAACTATTATTCTGGACAAGTAGGTATTGGAAGATTTATAGTGTTGATGAGAATCAAGCCTTTAAATAACAAAATTAGAGGGATTTACTGGAACATGTTCCTATTAGAGTTCTGTAGCTTTTCAGTTTCCTGATGTTTTCTTTAGGTCCAAAGTGCCCCTGTGGAAAGTCTCTACCTCTTATTTTAAGTAGAAGAAAAGAAAATGCCTTTTTTCTTTTTGACAGCACAAATAAACAGGGAACAGCTTGTAAAGAGTTCTTTCATGTCCTAGCTGCACCTTTAGTACACAATCCTATTTCCAGCATAGCCTTCACAGATTTGAGCATCACCCCTTTCCTACGTTTGTCTCTTTCCTGCTTCCAGGGGCTCTGTTAATTAGATAATTTTTTACACGAACCAAAGGTAAAATTGTAATCTTAAAACTGCCTGTATTACTTTTCTACAGGAAATGAAACTTTTTACATTCTGCCTGTATTAAGCACTTAAACGTACAGAAGGCACTTTTTACAGTTCTTAGTTGCAGTACACGATTAGAAAAATGTAGTTGTTAACTCTTGAGGCCAAATTCTGCTAATCTCACTACATTTCCCCATGAACATCACTTCTGTAAAATGCTAATCACTTGGCCCTGGTTTTTTTTTTCATTCAGCACAATTGTGTATGGTTTATTTGCACTAGAGAATTAGGGTCATTAGATGTTTCTCTTACCTGAGCCATTAACCATGAATCCAGTACCAGAAAATAAAAAGAGGAGAGAGGGAGAATTCGGGCGTAGACAAAAGTGTATGGAAAAGTTTATAACGATTTGCCAATCGAAATGGCGCTTTTTTCCTTTTCTATGGTTGAAGAACTTATTTTTACTGTTACCAGTATTGAATTTGAAAATGCTTTTGCCAGTGTTTGGATTAACAGAGCAAAGGTAAAGCAATGAAGGTGAAACACCAAACACCAGAAACATTGCCGTGTACCATGCAGGGGACCAGAGAAAGATGCTAAAAAAGCCTTTTGTCACCAGCTTTTACAGCAGTGTCAACTTTGTGAATATGTTTACTCCTTCTGCCAAAGTTTCTAGGTCAAATGGACCCCGACCCTCCTCTGCAACAGATGTACAAAAGGAAGAATGAGACTTTGTAAACAAAAACAAAAAACACACACAAAAAAACTATCACGAACTAACCAGCCATACCAAGAGGACCAAAATGCTTCAGTAATTAAATTGAAGACTTTGCTACTTTTATTTTTTTTTCTTCAAATGTGAGTGACATAATGAAGTAGTTTTTTTCTAAATTAAAAAATATATAAACTTTTGAGGTAATAGTAGTCCTGGCTGAATTTTACATTTTACGACACAGGTTTCAAGTTGACATTTTTAACTGACGATGTGTTGACCACAGGTGGATTTTTTTTTTTCCAGACTTAAGAATATGTTCATATGCTTTTAATGTAAATGCGTTTCTATTTATTTGAAATGAAACAAATGCCCAGGAAAAATAACTGTGGCTTGTTCTCCTAGTTAGGATTCATGCATACTGAAATGAAATGTGAATCTGGCCAGACTGAGGGCCTGGGGAGCCAAAGGAAGGGCGGCTGCTCTCTGGGAGCATCTGCCCATCTTGTGTGGAAATGCAAAGTTCCACAGGCTGTGCTGGGAGAAAGCAGAGAGCAAAACACCTTCCTTTGTTTAAGAGCTTAAGAAAGGGATCAGGCCTCTTGCCAGACAGGTGAGAAAACCCAGGCAGCTGTGGCAGAGAAGGGAGAGAGGGTTCCCATCGTTCCGATCCTCTCAGGCCTGTGTCTGTGTCTGTGCTGGCAGGGTCAGACGAGCTTCCTCGGTGCTTGCTTTCGGCAGGGTAAAGGAAAAGGAAAGATTTGGATTTTAGTAGCAGTTTTTTAGGCCCCTTCTCCTGAATTGTTGAAAATCTATTGGCAGATTTCAGTTCTTTAATCAGGAAAAAATATTTTAAAATGAAGTTTATTTCGCGTTACTAAAATTTATATTTTTTCCTCGAACGTTAGCAACTTTCCAAACGAAAAACCACCCTCTTTTCTCTCAACTCTGTGGTTACTACAGTAGAATGACAGAGAAACCAAAACCTTGGTTTTTCTCCTGAAATACCACCCGATGACATCTTAATTGATTTCTCTCTCACCATTTTTGCTTTTAAAAGTTACAGAACAGCAATAGCCACCTTACTTAAAACACTGAAAATAAGAAGAGAGATCAATTTCTAAAATTTTCAGTGGTGTCTGTTCCAAAATGAATAGCAATCCCAAATTTTTGGGGATTTTTAATGTAGAAGGATGGCATTGAAAACAAACATATGAGAAATAGCTGCCACCTGTCTAACAGCAGAATCAGCATTTTAATCTTATTTTAAGCAGAAATGTAGGCAGGCTTCTTGGCAGGATTAGTTGTAAGTCTCACCCTGAAACACAGAAAATTACGCTATCCTACATGACAGTGCTTCATTAAGAGAAAAACCAGCCCTCTTTATAAAAAGTTGTTCTATGATTTTAAGCAGCCATTTAAAAAAGTTTCAGTCTTTTTACCTGCCACCACGCAGCAGCGACCAAACCTTTTTCTAACTGCGATACCTCGTAACAGTGGCGCGACAGCCGCTGCCTCTTGGCGCATCCCAGAAGCTGAGGTGATTTATTTCTGAGTCGCGCTGCTCCTCCCGGGAGCCAAAGCTCACCTTGACCCACGAGAGCCTCCGGTGCTGTCAGGATGCAGCATTCCAGAAAGCCCAGGAGCAGCTCCAGGGCGTGTTTCGAGGGCGTTGGATTTAGGAGGAAAATTGCCACGAGCGAGGCAGCGCTCTCGGTGTCGGCCCGTCCCACATCTCACGTGAGTTACCAGAATCCCTGTTTTTGTATGCTAGCACATTAGTCTGTAATTTATCACACGTAGAAATAAATGTGTCGTTTAGGGCAGGTGTTTTAAGGACAGGAGTGATGTTACTCTTGTAAATAATCTCCTTGCCTTTCTGTGGACTTCTTACAAGAGTAATCCTACAGAATTGTTGCACTTAACCCTGGATCCTGCAACTTTACAACTTCTGTGTCTGCACCCGGCAGAGGGCACCTGGGGAGGGGCAGCTCCTGCCCAGGGGTCTTGGCAGGATCTCCTTTCATCCTGTATTTTAACCACAGCTGCAGGTGGAATCCAGAGCAGGATGGGCTCCCAAGTCTCTCTCCTAAATACTGAGTTACAACCTCCAGACTGCCTGGAATTGCTGTGAAATAGCTCAGGGGATTTCTGTTCATCGCTACTAAAAGGGCACCATAAATAATGTGTTTGGTACTTTTTATGCAGTCAACAGCTGCCAGGTTATCGAATTGGAACAAACACATGAAATGAATTGTTTATCCATTGTACTGTTGAGAAACTTGGTTATGTATTTGAGGATGATTTAAAAAAAAAAAAAAAATTTGTGATTTTTATTCTTAGTCATGTAAGAAATATTAGAGTGCCTTTTTATATTTGTGTACAATGGAAATGTTTTGTGAAACTTGTCTTTTTTTTTTCTTTTTTTTTTCATTTGAGTGTTATAAAAGCAATATATTACCAGTAAATTTTCATTTCAGACCTTCTTTGAATGTATAAAGTGTTTCTTCTTTTCATATGTTCTACCTGCATTGAAATGAAAATTAATATGCTAAATTTCTATAGGAATAATGTATAATTTTTGCAGTGCTGAAAATGCTTTCTTATTACACAAAAAGTCAACTTAGGTCAGTGTTATAGGAAAGGGCGTTTAAAACTAGTGACAATCTTGAGTGTGTGTATAAAATGTAATTTTATGCATTTCTTATGCAGTGATCTACATATTAAAGCCAATATCTTACGTTTTGTAGGTTTTGTCTTATATTTTATGCTTTAGCATGTGCAATATATCTTTACAAGCCACGGTGATACGCATCTGGTGCCAGTGTTATATTTTGCATAACATTTGTAATAAACGATATAAAACATTGTTTGATGGTTGGTGGGGTTTTTGTCGGTATTGTTTGCTTTTGTAAATTAAAGTTTAAGGACTTGGGTAAATGTCACATATGAAATGAGGAAAAAAAAAACCTTAATTCATCGAATGACTTGGAATTCAACCTGAACCTTCTCAAGCACAGTTCAGCAACTTTTTAAAACTACTGAATGCTGTATTAATGTAATAAAGAACCCTAACTGTAAACTACTATTGCAGTGCATTCAGATGGTTATTTTTACAAATAAAAATGGTACAAATACAGTGGAAAACTGAGTAAATTTTCTTTCTTTTGGGGGAGCCCGGGGAGGCTTCAGTATTTAGCAGTGACGATGAAAATGCAACTATTTCGTACTTCCCTCATAGGTAAATACCCCTTGCCCTGGAAAGCTGATTTTGTTTTCTTTGTAGATTCGGGGAAGGTGGTGTAACAAAATAAACCTAAATACAGGTTTATTATATTTTATATATATAATATATATCTGTTAGCTAAAAAAAAAAAAAATACATTTTTTGTTTTTGCTCAGTCTTTTAAATATTTTACTGTTTTCCCTGACGAGCACCACCGGCACTGCTGGGTGTGTCCTGCAGCGGGCTGGGGCAGCAGTCCCACAGCG
>VWZN01010524.1:705597-740762 GCA_013396955.1 Regulus satrapa | reverse complement strand
CCTGACTGGGGCTTCGCCGCCGCGTTGGGGCGGAGAGCGGTAAATGGGGCACGGGCGGCTGGGGCGTGAGCGGGGCCGGGGCAGGACGCGCTGCCGTGGCCGCGTCGTTGTCGCGGTGCCCCTCGGGGTGAGAGAGCGGTGGGAGAGCCGCCCACCTGTAACCCAGCGGGGCGTTTCGTGCTGCCGGCGGAGCAAAACCTGCCCGCCGTGGGAGCCGGCAGTGCCGGGAGTTACCTGTGGCTCTGTGAAACCGGGAGCTCACGCAGGTGCTGGCCGAGGAAGAGGCTGGGCCACCTCCTGTGACGGCGCTCACGGCACTGCCGGCGCACGGGAGGCCGAGCCTCGCACTTCGCGGCCCTCTTGGTGACTCGGTGGTGTGAAGTAACCCGTGTGTCAAAACGGCGCCTAGCTGAGCTCTGACTATTAGTGCGTTTCTCAAGGGGGCGGGCAGTGGTGCGAAGTCTTGTCGGTCAGCGCATTGGAGGTGGCGTGTCCCAAAATGTAAGCGGTAGAGCTTGTAAATCCCTGTTTTGCTAACAGAGCCTTGTAGAAGTCTCTTTGAAAACCGGGGATCAGTTTGAGAGAGGGGACTGCTCCTGGTGCTGATGTTCTCCACTCTGGCTTGGTAGTGGAAGGATGTAAATGCACGTTTGTAAGATCACTGCTAACGCTGCGCCATGCAGTTGTTAGAAAACAATTTCTCTTTTTGATAATAGATCTTATTACAGTATTTTTTTTCTTAATAAAAACATAATTGGTTGACTTCATTTTTTGTTATCTGAGATATAATCTATGTTGGAAAAAAAAAAGTAATTATTCTAAATACCACAGCTCAGAAGTAGGTTGCAGGGTTGATCTTTACTGACTTGCACTCTAAAGATCTAAAAGCAGAACTTTAGCATCTAAATTCGTGATGAAACAGAAAGCTAATTTTTAGACCTCTTAACCTTCATTTGCTAATCTGGATATAGTCATCTTAGCCTACAAAAGATGAACTTGATATGGCTACTGGGATATTGTTTTGTTAGGGCTGTAGAACAAATTTGTTTAAGCAGTTATAAATACTTAAATACTACCCAGCAAGTTTTCAGATCCGGCAGCCAGAATCTACTTCAGCTTCCATCTGAAGCCAACCAACAGAAAGTTACTGGCAAAATCCGTGTGATGTTATTGGCGGGTGCCTGAAACTCTTGTCTGCCACCACATCTTTTGTATTTACTCATTATGTAAGGGCTTAAACTCCAAGCATCTTTAGGCGGGATGCAGAGCTTAAACGTGAGCAGTAGTTCCGTGCAGGAGATGCAAGTCCCAGCTGGCTGTATTGTCCTCTGGAATTTCTGTTTCCTGAGTAACAACTTTTACTGTGCAGAAAACAGTACTGAGGGTTGGGGGCGAATTGTGCTTCCTTTGGCTTTGCTAAGGTGTTGTACTTTACTGGTAGCTTCTGATTTGGAGGTGTCTGTTGTCTTTGTGGTGCTGCCTTCACTAGGAAATCCCAGGGTGGGAGGTTCAGGTGGGAGGAACCCGTACTTGCTTCCTGATTGTTATCATATTACAAAACAACTGCTTGAGCAATTAAATAAGAAGTTTAATTTCTTTTGTGTCTATCAGTGTGGGTTAGCTCACAGTCAGTCTAGTCATAGATTATTTTTTTTTTCACATGAGTTTTAGAATTGCAGTGTTTGAATTTAGCCTGCCCTTGTCCAGTTCAGCTGCACTTGATAAGAGATTCAGAAGTTAGTAATGAGGACTTGTTCACATAAACCTAATTTCTTACAGAACCAGGGTGAAAAAGGAAGCCTGCACTGACATTGTGAAAAGTTGCTGTAGCTTGCTACAACTGATTACATAAATGTCTTGGGAATTCACAGTAAAAAACCCACTGTCATGGAGCATGAATGTCTCTTTTCCTTTGGAGTTATACATTGCCATTTTGTTATAATATTTAAATGCTGAGATTTACCAAAAAAATGCCCCAAAACAACACAGCCCCCCAGTATTTAAACAGTATCATTCTCACGGGGGTGGGTTTGTGTGGGTTTTTGTGTTTGACATTGCCCCAAGGAAGAAGACTGTATTAATTTTATGTTCCGTAAAAGTTTTTGAGAAGACAGTGAACCAGGAAGTTTCTGTGGATGAACAGTTGATTTGATCTGTCAGAAAGTCATGTAAGCACATCCTGACGGCACTCAGTTTAGTAATGGGAGCTGATGGAGGTTTTTTCACATCATTTTGAAGGCCTTTGCAAGAGGAGCAGCAGAAAGGAATGAGAATGGGACAGTGAGGTCAGTTTGCACATAACCAATAAACCAAACGTTTTGAAGGCCAAGAGGGAAAGAAAATAGTCCTTAGCTGAGGAGAGATAGAGAAGAACAGGGGAAAGGAAGGAGTGTGGGGGCACAGAATAGGCTATGCCACCTTTATGGTAGATGCAGCTGGGAGAAAACAGTCAATTATTTGAATTCAAGATGCTTCTATTTCAAGGAAGCATTTAAGAGAGCCTTTACAAGAGATTTCTGATACAAAACTCTGTTAGCTATTGAGCTTATTCCGTAAAAGTGTTTCCTTAAAATATAAGTGACACCTTAATAAATTTATTTTTGTATTATCTTATTTTTCTCTTGTCGTAGCATAATTAATCAAACATTGGAATGAGTGTATTTGCACTCATCAAAATTTTAAAAACCTGTATCTTAGAGTTATAAACCAATCAACCTCTATGCAGGTGTTAAACCAAAACAGTAAACAAGAGCACGTTTAATTAAGACAGTGCCATATGACTGTAAGAGATTGACTTACTGGTGTAAGATTAATCCTCACCTAGCCCTTGGGATCGCAGAGATCTTCTTTTCTCTTTGGGAATCCTAATCCTGCGAATCAGGTTTGTGCTAGGTTAGGCGTCACTTGGTTTTTGTCTTTAGCACAAGAAGTACGGCCCCCTTTGAAGTGACAGCTGGCGCTGTCACAGAGCCCACAGAAAACCTCAGAGTACCTCCCAGTAAAACGGGGTTTGTTTTCTCTCTCTCTGCTGAGCCCTGGCCAGGTGGTGGCTGCTGTTGCCGAGACTCCCATGCAGGTGCCCTGGCTGTGAAAGGCAGCTGAGAGGGTTCCCGTGGGCCCCAGGGGACAGGTGTCACCTGGCAGGCAGCCGTGCCTCACTGCTCTCGAGGGACAGCTCTCCGTCCTTGTCCCGCCATCCATGGCTGTGCCAAGGATTCCAGAACCATCAGGAGGAGTTAGCATCACTCACGGGCCCCGGCTTCTCCTCTTCTGGGAGAATTGGTGGGGCTTTGACATGCCTTCTTTTTTCCTTTCCCTGGGTTGTAAATTAAGAATGTGCAGCTTTGACAGATAGGTAATTGCATTCATTTGCAGTTTGTTTCAAAGTTAGTTGAAGTTAATCACTGTTTAGAGTAAGTAACTGGAGCCATTCATTATCCCCAGTAATATTTACTTAAACAGTTTGTTTGATAGTCCATTTTTACTTGGTTTTTTTTTGAAAGCAAAACCCAGTTTTTGGTTCTCTTCTTTCAGCTGTAATTTGCAATCATAAAATTATTTATTTTAATGTAAAAAAATATAAATAATATATTTTATTTCTTTATATACACCTGTAAAATTTATTTATTTATAAAAATAAAACCACACAAGCCAGATCATTTAAATGGCTGGATAGCCACTGTATTTTCCTGTCTCTAACACTATCAACAAGCTGTTTTCTTTTTAACTTTTGCGATAGAAAATAAAATTACCTAAGAAAACAGCGAGACGCTACCCAGCATATGAGCTGTATCTCTATGGGGAAGGGAACTATGCTGAAGAAAACAAAAATCTCCTATTGACAGGAATTCCAGTTCTCTTTCTTCCCGGGAATGCCGGCAGTTACAAGCAAGGTAAGTAAAACGGGGTTTGTTTTCTTTGTAACATTTGTACAAAAAAATTTGTACAAAAAAAGCTCTCTGATTTGTGCATTGGGTAGTTTTCTGTTTGAAATAATACCAGAAAAATCCTAACGGTTGATTGCATTAGTCTGTTTAATTCCAAACAGTTGAGATACACGATTTTTGTTTGAAATCAGTCGAATGGTTAAGCTATAATATTTCTGGTTTTGGAAGCCAGAAGCAGCACAGTTTCTGCTGTCCTCTGGCAGCGCTGCACCCTTGCTGTACTTTTGGTTGCAAACATCTAGTTGGTTTTGTTTCGAACAGCGTTTAGTGCAGTTAATGCCAAATAAAACACGACCTGAATTTGATTAGGGGAAACTGAACCATCTGTCATCTGTGTTGTAAAGGAATTACATGCTATAGAAATCAGCATCATCTAAGCTTGCCTTCCAGTTTCATTATTCCCTACATCTTGATATAGTGGTGTTTTTTCCTTAACGTCATCTTCCCACTTTACACAGAGCCTCTTGTTTTCCCTCTTACATTTCTAGACTCCAAATGAATAGCAGTAATAGTTTTAAAGCAATTTTATTTTTCACTCTGAATACCAAAGCTAATGGTACTTGAAGTTTTGGTGTTTACTTTGATATTCCTTCCAGTCTGTCAGACTGTTATTTTTGTTCCCTAAAATGTGCTTTGAAACAGTAAAAAACATCTCATGATGTTAGAAAATGGATGTGTGTATGTGGGGAAAACCAGCACAGTCTGAACCTTGATGTCTTACTGTGATAATTTTTCCTTATATTAGCACTAAACTTGATGATTAAATTACCTGATTTCAGAGAACCTTTACAGAGCTTTTTTGAGAACATACTTGCTTAGCTTATAGCTGTGTAAAATATTTTACCAATTAGTACTTTCAGAAACCCATACAGACTTCCAGGCACAATAGCATCCAGAGAAGATTACAAACATAATGATTATGAGAGGTGCCATATGGACTTTTGTGATTGTGCATCAAATATTGCAAATCTGTGAATTGATGCTGTCTGTAAACACAAGGCAGTACATCACTATGCAGGAAATAGATTGGCATTCTCAGGGCATTTTAGGAATCAAAAGGGAATATCTGAGGAACCAGCAAACTAGGTGAGTAGAAGTACTACATGCCATAGGAACAAAACCAAATATTTTAGGAATGTTCTTTTTGGAATGGATTTAGGGAGACTGGCAATACGTCATCTGTGCATTTTGCAAAAGTTTTGTTAAAATTACTTCATATTCATACTTTGTTCAGAATTTATTGTGAGATAATACATTTTTTTTCTAGATGAGCAGAGAAGGTGTTGCTATTGTAATTTACATAGTTGTTTCAAAGATATTCATATTTTCTGGGCTATGAAGACAGGTGCTGCTTCCACCTTTGCTGGTCTTGTTTTTTTCATTGAACATTTAGGTTGGAAAGGACCTTTAGCATCACGGAATGCAAGCATTAACCCAGCAATGCCAAGCCCACCTCTAGGCCATGTCCCCGAGTGCCACCACATCTACACGGGTTTTAAATGCCTCCAGGGATGGCAACTCCACCACTCCCTTGGGCAGCAAGTTCCAAGGTCCGACCACCCTTTTGGGGAGGCAGCGTTTCCTAAGATCCAATTAAATGTCCCCTGGTGCAACTTGAGGCCCTTTCCTCTTATTCTTTTGCTTGGAAGAGCAGCCTCACAACCCACCTTCAGGAGTTTTTGATGTGTTACAGGCACTTCTGGAATGTTACTTCATCGTCTTTCGTGGGCACTAAAATGAAATTTGTGAGTTGTGCAAAATTCAGACTTTGAGTAAAAGATGATCTGAGAAGGAGAGTCCTGCGGTTCTCTCAACCTGTTGTACTCCAGGAGAATCTTGTTCCTGTGTGCCGGATTCTGGCAGACATTTATGACCATTATTTGTTCTTTTATGTAGGCACTTCCGTTCTCTCTTTTTATTTTCTTCTTCTGCTACCATGCCTTCTTATTTGCAGCTGTTATTGTTCCCATCCTTCATTGTCTCCATGGAAACTTGGGGACAATTCTGCCCACAAAAGGTTATATTGAATAGTAGCCAGGGCTAGACTGGGAAGATGGGTCAGAAGCAAGACCTTGTAAAGTAAATGTTTTCTCCCTCAAGGTTTTAGATGGACAAGTGTTCTCTAGTGTTTGGTTTTGCAATTCCCCATACTTAACGTAGTTTTTGGGAATGTTGTCTTAGACTTGATGGCCTGCGTAGGAGTTTCAGGAAAGCCTAGCAGTAGGACTGCCTCTAGAGTTGAAATCAAGATTGCCTTCTTGTCCTGGTGGCAGTAAGAAGGTGCAGATCAGATGAGAAAAGCAGCCCTAAGGTGGAGGAGCATAATCCTTGATCCTTGTATAGATTTGTTCTTGACATAAAACAGCTCTGTAGTCAGCAGAAAAGAGATGGTTTGGTTTTGAATGTCTTTCATAAATGTCACGAGGTGAAAAATGGATTTAATGTGTTTGTTTCTTAGTTGATTATGAATTTATGTGTTTGTCTGCTAAAATGGTGCTGAGCAGTGGCTTTTGGACTGTTCTGATTGATGTGGTTTCTTTTTCTAGTACGTTCTCTCGGCTCCATTGCACTTAGAAAAGCGGAAGATGTTGACTTCAAGTATCATTTTAATTTCTTCAGTGTCAACTTTAACGAGGAGTTGGTTGCGCTGTATGGTGGTAGCCTGCAACGACAGACCAAGTTTGTGCATGAGTGCATCAAAGTAATTCTTAAGTTGTACAGGGTAAGTAGTGACACGTGCTGAGTAATGTACTTCCACTTGGGAGTGGAATTCTGGGCTGCCTTCCCTGCTGAAAAAAACTGGAGAGCGATGAGCAGGGGAGGGAGACTTTATAATGTGTGTAGGTACTTGAAGGTGACAATAATGCAAGAGAGAATTGCTTTTCTTTAACGGATTTTAGTACTCGTGACAATCCCAGAGCTTTGGTGAGGTTCTCGGTTGTGTTTCTAAATAAATACTTCCATGCACAATGGATGCCTTTTTCTAGCAGAGATGTAAATATCTGTAGCTTGCTAAAATATTCATATAGCATTGCCTTGCATCCAGTTTTCTCTGGGAAAGTTCTTTGATGTCCTGTGTTCCTAAAAGTCTCAGAAATTAAAATAAGCTTAGATTTATGAAACTTACATAGGCCACAGAGCATTTCCTTTTGAGCTGGATATTTCATATTAAGCACAGTTTCATGAGGTAGCAGGTACATTTTTATTCAATTTGTAAGCTTGTTAAGTTGATGCTAGTTAATGTTATCCTTGAAAGACCATAAGTTAATTTAGAGAAGGGGGGAATCTACAGCTGGTAAGAATAGTTCAATGTCAAATCTCTTTTTGCTGTGTCTGATTGCTCTCTGCTGAAGGATCAAGAATTTGCACCGAGCAGTGTAGCAATAGTTGGGCATTCCATGGGTGGTCTTGTTGCAAGAGCATTGCTCACTCTGAAGAATTTCAAGCCTGAACTTATAAATCTGCTCATTACACAAGCCACACCTCATGTTGCACCTGTAATGCCTTTGGACAAATATCTCACCGGTGAGTACTGCTCCTGTCTAATCACATTGTATTTCCTTATGGACCCTCTCAAGCTCTAGTGGGGTGGTTCTTGCAAATCAACAGCAAAATGTGCTGCTTTACTTACTGAAATGAATCTGTTCCTGTGTTACTCAGGTAGCTGAGGGTGCCAGGATACTCAGAGAAAGTCAAGTACTGTATAAAATGGATTATGTAGACTTGAGTTTCTATGCGAGGCCTGGAGCTCTCAATAATTTGTAATTTAATAAGTTGCAGGGCATGTTACTAAATTTGGAAGCTTTCCAGTGAATGACATGTTTTCTTTCTTTATTTCTCCTTTTTAAAATCTTGACCTCTGTAATGACTTCTATCTGTATCAAATGAGATAGCATTAGTTCTGTAAAAAGGTGCTAAATTTAATGTATTTTGTGCCCAAAGGTTGTAGAGGTGAAAATATAAATATAGATGGAATTACATACTTTAAATATTTACAAAAAAGATCATATTTTCCCCTCACCTAAATAACCGTGGCATAAGAATAATCATTACACATATACTATACACTTATGAAAAGCTAGATTTGATTAAACTATACTGATTAAATATGTGTTTAGTGATAATTGTGCTGCTGCATGTAGATGCTGAGGGAATTGATGAAGGAAAGGGAACAGACATAAATTTTCATTATTCCCTGTGACACCCAAGAGGAATGGATTATCTTCAGCTGCTGGATTTGATTTATTGTGCTTGTATTAATTCTCCATTCTACAATTGATTTCAGTGCAATGCTTCTTCCTTACTGAATGTTTCTGGACTTCAAGTAAATCTGTGTCTGTCTTTCAAATAAACCTATGGATTGCTACTCTAACAATAAATATGCTCAGCTGATACAGGAAATGGATCTTACTTTCCTAACTGCTTCCTCTTTGGGTTAAAACAATAATTTTCCCCTCTTACATGAATCAAGTGGTAATCAGAGCTCAGATATCTCTAGTGGGTCTTACAGAAACTTTTAGTAAATGTTTATATAGTTTTGTTTGTTTGTTTTTATCAAATAGGCTTATGGGAAAATTGTTATTGATTTTAATATATTTTATAGATTTTTATACAGCTGTAAACAATCATTGGATTCTAAAGGCCCAAGATTTAAGAAATTTAACTACCCTTTCTGTGGCGGGAGGATTCAGAGATTACCAAGTTCGTTCAGGACTGGCTTTTCTACCAAGATTGAGTCAACATGACAGTGCCTTATCTGTTGTGGTAAAAAAAGCAAACTGTTTATTTGGTTTTGCATGGAACTGTGTTAGATAGTTATTTATGTAATGCATGTATCAGTGTCTATATGAGCAGCATAGTGTAAATAAATATGAAAATACTGCATGTTAAAACACGAAATGGATACTGTGTGCTTATAAAATCATAAAAAGTTGATGTAGCCTAAATGAGCCTCCGCTGGAGGAGTATGTGTGGCACTGATGGGAATCATCTATCACTTGGTACTGTTTCTTCTTACCACCTGCTTGCACTTCTTCAGAATTCAGGTTCCAGAATTCAGCTTTTATTTCCCTGTGTTTTTGCAAGAGATGTGTGTATGGAGAAAAGTGAATGTGTAGTATAGAAGTAGAGTGTTCTCTTATAAAAGAGAGCTGTGGCATGGCACTTCCTTTTTTTTTATTTGTTGTTTCTCAAAGAATTTAGGAATAGAAAGGATGTAGAGGATCATCAAATCCAATTCTCTGCTTTTTGAGGCATCTATCCTTTCAAAATTAATCAAGGGTCATCAGAAAGTATTTAGGTTGGTTTTTCCATCTTCTCTCTATTGACTTGTTCCCTACGTGGAGAAGCTGGAAAACACAAGGAGGGAGAAAATTTGTTATTTTTAACTTCCATTTACTGCAGAAGCCAGTTTGTTAATGCTTTTCTTCTCACATCTGTCTAAAATATTACACGAAATAGCTGCCATTCCCGTGGTGTTTACCTCCCTGTGTGTTATACTGAAAGCTGTCTATAAATAGGCTCAGCTCAGATCCTGCTAGGCTAAGAGGATTAACTCTGCATTCCCTTTGTCCTAGTAACCCTTCTCTGCATCTGCTGTACTTTCATTTCTCTTGAGTGTTGGTGGCCAGGATTTTGCATGAGACTTCACGAGTAGTGGCACCAGTGCTTTCTGGCTTTTCTCTGTTTTGTTTTGGTGGTTGTATTGTGGTTGCTCTTGTTCAGTTTGGTTTTTTCCTTCCCAATGATGCATTAATAGTTCATAGTTTATTTGATTCGTCTTGAGCCATAGGTGGATGAGCCCCGTTTATGGGAGGTTTTTTTTAAAATATTGTTAGTCCCTAAAATGTAATACATGAAAGCCATTTAAAGCAAGCATTAGCTTCTTACTGTCCAGTTCTTTTCTTTTGTGGTGTTCTGATGTTTTTTTCTGTTGAGGACGCCCTTGGTTTCTCAACAACATCTTTCATTGGCATGCTGCTATTCTCGTGTGCCAGGATCAGTTATTAAAATAGTAAGATTAGTCATAGAAGCAGTCTTTGAAGAAATTTTTGGTAAGTTTCCTCCACTCCCCTTTCTGCCCTTTCACTGTTAGTCTCTGCTATCTAGCATAGATAAGTTGTTAATTTTATTTTATAATTTCCATCTTGCACGTGCTTGAGCGCTTGCAAGATTGGTGACTGAAGAAGTCATTCTCTTGTGCCCTAAGCCCTGAAACTCTTAAGATAAAGGCCGTTCTTTTTAACAGTTGTGAAAATATGTATAAATAAGGAGGGGAACGGTTTCTGTGTAATTTTAGAACGCTGAGTGCTAACAAAAGCTTAACCTTTTTCTTCACCCGAACAGAGCTCAGCTGTGCCTAGAGCTTGGGCCTCAACTGACCATCTCTCCATAGTGTGGTAAGATAATGGAACAAAGGTTAATTGACTGACTGTGCTTAGCTCTCTTCTCTACTGTTACGACTTTCTACCATAATTTAACTTCATTTTAATATTATGGTGAAGTCTCTTTTGACCAGTTTTATCACTCTGGATCTTTCCTTTCTAGATTTAATTTTACTTATTCTGTCCTGTAGGTGCAAAGAACTGATCTTGGCTACCATTAGAGCTTTTTTTGATCTCATCGATGAAAACACAAGGCAGGTCTGTACATGTAATTTCTGTATACTTACCCATCACGCTTTCTTCTTCTGTCCCAGAATGTTTAATCAGGAGAAATACCTCCCTATTTTCCAGAAAACTCTTTTTTGATTATTCCTAGTCACACTGAGAAAATAGTTTTCATTTTGTACCAGTCACTGAAAAGTCCCTTCGTGTTGTTTGACCAAAGAGTCAAGAAAACCAAGGTGTTACCTCATTTTTCATTATTGATTGCTTGATGCTTTATAGCTGAGCTGTGGGCTGAACATTTCTTCCATAAAGCATCAGGTTCAGTTGACCTTGCACTAGGATAAACAAATTTTATTTGATCTATAGCTGTGAATTTAACCTCTCAATGTGTAAATAAGAGCAGAGCCCAAGTCATGGAAGTGGAAGGAAGGATTTCAGGTGTTCTTCTGAGGCTGTTTGAGACAGGCTCCTCTAGTTTTTTGTGTGTACTTAATGTGTGATTTAGAGAGACAGAAAGAGGAGCACAGTTGTTCTGTAGTACTAGACTGTGCTAGAGGGTAAAACTTTTCAGATATCGGTTGTAATGACCACAGTTTTTGAAAGTGGAGTAGACAAAAATTAGTCCTGGATGGTTTATTTGGAAAGAGCAAAACCAATCAGACAAACAAAAATCCCAACCCCAAACAAAATTGAATCCCAGTCTAGCTATACAGCTGGATATGTGAACTCCAATTAGTAAACCTAAATGTGAGAATTTTCCTTAAGCTTTGGCCTAAGTTTCATTTCAGGAAGAATCCATATGTGTCTATAAAGAATGGAATTGTTTCCTGCTCTTATGAGTAGGTGAAAATGTAAAACTCCTGAAAGTTTTGGCAGTGCTTTATAATGTGTAGATTTTCTGTATTGCAGTGATTGACTATTGATGGCACTTCAGGGTATTGAATTCAAAACAGGAAGGGCTCAACAACTTCTAAAAATCTCTCCTGCCTTACACCCACAGAACTGTATTCCTAGAGATGATCATGAGATGATATTAAATCACACATATTGGTAAAAACCTGATCATGTGCTCTTGTTTTAGATAACTGAGGATCCAAAGAAGAGAATGTCTGTACTGAATCACCACTTTGTGAGACACCCTGCAAAGATGTTTGAGGAAAATCCAGAAGCTTTTACAGACCTCACAGGTGTGCAGCAGTTTTGGTTTTATTTGAATAGGATTCAGTAATACTCCTTTGCTAGTGGTTAATCTACTCACTATCAAGGTTTCAGAATGCACTTTGTCCTTCTTCAGACAAACTAGAAACAACATACAGGTTGTAGACCTAAACAATCTGCTTTTATTTGGTTTTGGTATTAAGTTGGTTAAGAGGGGTAGGTGCAAAAGTCTGTCACTTCTATATAGCTCAGATTCTGAGGAGTTGTATTTATACCATGTTGTCCAGAAAAACCTTAGAAACTGGGAATGTCAGAAGGGCAGTCTTATCTATGGTGGTTGCAAGAGGGATTGGATGGGTGGTGCAGAGCCATTGTGGTAGTTCTGTGCTACTCATGGAAATCCTGAATATTCAGATTTGCTTTGTCCATCACTTCCTTCTTCCCATGACATGGCAGGGTGAAATGAACCGTTCACTAAGGGTTTCCTTGTACAATTCCTTCCTAAGGATGAGAGATCACTCTCTCACTTCCTAAAAGTGAGAGATTTTGACTGCATGGAGTCTTAAGTACTAAACACAACTTTCATAGGGCACAGCTTTGTTTTGCTGATTTTATTTCAAGAATTTTCTCAATGTCAGGCATGGCAGAAGTACTAATAATGTTGCTTGTACTTTGGTGTCCAGTTTTGGGCACCCTCTTACATGAAGGCATTTATGCATTGGCATCTCCTGAAATGAGTATGGAGCAAAAGAACACCAAAATGGGCAGTTCCTGGGGCATGGGAAATGGAGGAAAGAAGCTGAGTGAACTGAGGATTTTCACCCTGCAGATAATGCTGAGGGAGATCATGTTGCTGGCTTCAACTACCTCATGAAGAATTGGAGGGAAGTTGAAGTTAGATTTTTATCAGAGGTTCACAGTGATAGCACAGTTGGCAGTAGAAATCCTGTTGTAACAAAAGACCTAATTCTGATTAGGTATTAGGAAAAAATACTTCACCAGGAAGGTGATCAAACACTAGAACAGGTGCCCAGAGAGGTTGTGAAACTGATGTTTTGTTTGGGAAGGTTTCCTTTTTTGGGGTCAGTTTTAAGCAATAAGGAAAATTAGTTTAAGTTGGATTTCATGTTTGTCTTCCTGTTTATGTTGACCTCTTGACATTTAGCTGAATTTCTGTCATGAACTAGTTACTCTCCTTAAATGAAAGCGATACAACCTCTTTTCATGACAATTGGCATTGTTTGTACGAGATCTCTTTTTGTTATTGTCTTACTCTTTTTCTCCAGCCATAATCTTTAAACTGTTCCTGGTTTTTTGTGTATTATTCACTTTGCTGATGTTCTTCTGCATTTTTTCTGTATTAGCTTTCTTAAAAGGCTGACAGGAACAAAGCTGGGGGCTGTTTCTAATGTTGCCTCATTATTAATCAGTCACCTTATAATTACACAAATAGAATTTTTTTTGTTGTGGTTGTTGCCTTTATTTTGTTTCAAGATCCATGGGGTTTTTATTTTGCCATTAGTATTTAGTAACAGGATCTTAGGGCTTTATTGTTTCCTTTGTAACTGATGATAACTGTTGCATGTAATTGTAAGCAGTAGCAATCCTCAGTGTTGATTAAAGCACATAAAGTTTACATCTGTGTATAGATAAGAGATAAGACCTTGCTGATCAGTAAAAGACAAGATTTTGGATATAAGGGATAATCATTCCTGCAGTGCAAGCATACTAAAATATTCATTTCTAGGAGCTTTCATGTGGATTACAGTCAAAGGCTCAAAGTGGACTTACTCAGTTTACAATGTAAGTAATATCTTTTCCCCCCATTGTGTTTTTACATGTATGTTTTTATTTTTGTTTTGGTTGTTTTGTTGGGGGGGTTTTATGTTTTGGGATTTTTTTTACTAATGAGCTTTTCTTTTTTTTTAAGGATTCTGATGGAAAATATTTTGCATTTCCTCTTGCAAGCCACAGAAAATCATACAGTCATGTTTACTGTGAAAATAGCATGTTGGTGAGAAAATACTTCTTTAATGTCTGGAGTTAATTTATAAAGATGTGGGTTTTTAATTTCCATTTGCTGCAGTTTTAAGACAGTTAATGAGCAGCTGTTGAAACTGCTGTCATCCATTTACTCTCACAGCCTAATGCACGTCAGAGGTATTACCTGTTTTAGCATGTCACACTTAGTATTCAGGATCTGAAACCTTCAGTGCCATCTGAACATCAAATGTTTTCTTTCTTTCTCTTCTGGTTAGCTCTGCACTACTGTGTCCTTTAATTGAGTGCAGTTCTGTATTAATGGTTTTGAAGGAAGAAGTTGTTTTTAGTGCTGCTGTGTTTTTACCATGCTTCTAATTTGGGAAAGCTGTTTATAGGTTTGCTTTCCCATAATAAAATTTAAGTGAGCCTGAAAGGCTACAGAGATCTTTCACTAAGCAGGGAAAGTGAATGGAAAACAGATGAGGAGGCAGCACCATCTCAGTTGTCTCCTATGGAGAGGAAACACCATAATGTGCATTTCTTGTATTTTTAGCTTGAGTCACATACATTCAGCCAATTTTTTTTTCTTTTCATTTTTTATACAAGAATTGAATTTTGTCTCTTGGCAAACTGAAGATGGGATAAATATGCTTTTCAGAATCGTGTATTTTACATTAGTGGCAAGAAAATTGAGATGCTTTCCTGTTTCGTCCTGCCTGTCCCTGCCGCTGCTCCCCCCCTTGCCAAAGGTGGCATTCGTACCAGCACTGTGAACAGCAATTGTCTTTTCTAGATACCCATCCTCAGTGTTTCCATGTATGCTGTGATCTTAGCTGTGCTTTGATAGGATAACTTTAGCCCTTGTTATAATGTCTGGAGCACAGAGCTAATACAGCTTGAGAGGAGGAAGAGGAGGGAGGTACAAAACAAATGTCTGAGAGCTGCATCATTTGAATGCTGCTTCAGAACATTCCCGTTCTCAAGGGATGGAGCATTCAATATCTAAACTATTCCTGCTTAAAAGAGTACCTTGAGATGTTCCTGTTGGGTACAAGAGATTAAACATGATATGTAAGATGGATATTTTTTAAAGAGAAATTCTGAAAGCTTGTTTGCTTAACCTTGTATTTATTCATGCGAAGGATGGCAAATGGAGGTTATTTCAAATGGTTCCTAGAAACCCCCACCATTCACTCTAAAGCTTCACCTTTCTGTCCTTGCAATTATAATTGCAAGATTAGGATATCAGCCCTTTAATTATCATCAGTTTAAACCCCTGCATTGTTTGAAGTAATCAGTATTTTTAATATATTTATAAATGCAATCACACATAGGTAATGTAGTATTTTATGGAATTGTGTACTTATGGGATATGTTGTGTACTTACAGGACACAAGTAGCTGGATTTATGGCTGCATGAACCCTGATTCATCAATGTGGTGAGTATGAACAGGCCCTGTTCTTTTTTCAAATGTTTTGTGAGGCTGTGTTTGAATTTAAAGCATATAAATTATCCGTGGTAGGAAAGGATTGGGAAATAAAATCGTTATTGTAATTAAATCACACTTTCTGTATCACCAAGAAAACAGGAAAGAATAGCTTTTCTTAAAATGGGTGATTCTCTTCTTTATGGAGCTGTGTTTTTGACCTTCATAGCAAGAGCTGGAGAGGGACCTGTCACAAGGGCATGACGTGACAGGACAAGGGGTAGTGTCTTTAAACTGACAGGGCAGGTTTCGATTGGACAGAAGGGAGAACTTGTTCACTGTGAGGGTGGTGGAGCAGCTCCCCCTCAGAGGTTGTCCCATCCCTGGAGATGTTCCAGGCCAGGTTGGATGGGGTCCTGAGTAACCTGGCCCTAGGGTAGAGGGTTGTCCCTGCTCATGGCAGAGCTGTTGGAACCCAAACTGTCATTCTGTTTCTTTAGAATCCTGTGACAAAAGACATCAAATGTCACACAGAGCCTTCAAAAGAGTGGATTAAAGCATCTCTTTTTTTCTTATGTCAAAATTGCTACTGCTACTGTCATATGAAAAATATTTAGAATAAATATTATAATAGTTTGTTTTTACAGACTGGACTTAAAACATTGTCTTAGCTTATATTTGTAAAATAAATTTGAAGTAATCTACCTTTCAAATTAGGGAAGGCTTCCAGGCAGAATTGAACTAGCAGAGTGTTTATCTGTTCAGGGATCACTGAGGTGCACAGCAGAGTCTTGCCTCCAGCAGATAGCCAGATGTCACAGTTACTTTTTCCTGATCCTAGAAGTTGACTGTTACTCCTTGATACAACCTTTGGTCAGCATGAAGTACACGTTAGCCTAGTGTAGGACTGCTACTTCAACCTCATCTAATAACAGTGGGTTTGTTGTGGACAGTGTCCTGAGGTTATGGACACTATTTAGAGGAACAGCAGTATTCTGGTATTCAAAAAATCAAACCTTGAAGTGACCGATTGGATGTGTTGCAGTTGAGTGCGTGAACACATTTTAGAACTGCTGCAAACTCTTTAACAGCTAGCAACATTTTTTATCTGTATGGTATGGTTTAGAGATTTCCATAGGAAAATCTGTGCTTTTGATCTTTAACAGATGCTAAAAAAAATCTCATGATAATTCAATCCTAGTGCAGTTTTAGCTCATTAAAAGTTTTCATTTTGTGTCTTGAAGTTGCCTGGCTAATACGTGCTGCAGCTTTTCTGTATGAGAGAGTTGGAGCTTTGCTTGGCTTGGTTTTGCACAAACAAGATTTGCACTATCTGAAATCGCCGTGGTTTGATAAATTACTGTGGTAGCAGTACACTCAAAATTCTTCTCCATTTAAAATCTTAATTCAGAGAGAGACAGAGAAGCTGATACATTAATCCACTGCCATAGTGCTGGGCCTGCATAATGAATATGCTCATCCTTTATTATGCATGAATTTTTACAGTCTGGAAGCTGCTGATTTATCCTGGAGAGCTGAGTTACTTCCAACCACCAAGGTAAGTGTGTACCTAAATTGTAGGAGGGACGGGTGCTTCAGGGGGTGGTTGCAAGTCAGAGGGGAAAGGAGGTGTTCTGTTTGGAACATTGGAACAGGTTGTATTCCACAGCAAGAGGGTACAAGAGGTAGACAGCTGGGAACTGGCAAGGGGCATGTTCAGTAATGGCTTTTCTTCTTCATTTATTTTTATTTCTTCCTTCCTTTTTAAGGTTGTAATGCTGAAACTTCTGGACTATCCTTCTTTGTCCCACATTGTCATTCAGGTACCACCTGCAGTTGGCAATAAGGTAAAAAAATATTACATTCAGACTTTGCTTGCTTAGTGTATTCATAACTTCCAGGTGCTATGACAGGAGGAAAAGAAAGTATATTTAGTAAGTACTTAAGTTACTTTGAGGAACCATAGACCCATAGTGTGGTTTGAAAGGAGCTTTTGTTAGCTTCTGTAAGCTCAGAAACACGTTGATAAAACAGCAAACAACAAGGACTTGAATAGCACTTGAAACATGTACGAAGCCACCGTTCTCAGATCAGTTCTTAGAGCTCTTGTTGGAGATTCTGATGGCAATCTTCCTTGTTTTTCTTAATATTCTGATTTTTTTCCTGAATGTCCATACCTCTGAACAGTCATTTCCCTGACCCAGGTTAGCAGAGAATACAGCTAATTGAAGGCACCATACTGGATTCTGGGAAGCAAAGGTCAGATAGCCCTGCAAGCTCTTAAACTACAAATGATGTGGTAGACTGAGCTGTGTGGAGTTCAGCAGTTTGAATGTCACAAATCTGGTGGATATCTTGGTATCAGGGGTTCTCAGGATCCCAGTAAGAGGGACATTTGAAGGCTTAATGTGTTACCCATCTGGATCTGGCAGACTTTTCCACTTAGTCCTGGAAATGGCAGAATACGGAATTGGAATTTCTATTCTCATCAGATCTGACATTGCTTTCTGTGACACAAATACAGTCTCTGAGTCTGTGGTATAATAATCATGATCCAAAAACTTATTCACAGCACAAGTGTGTGTGGTGCTCTTCTCCGAGTGTATCTTCAGATAGTTGTGACACAGACATCCTGCAGTGAAATTAGCAATGCACAATGGTCAGGGTAAGCAAAGAGAGAGGAGACAGCACTTGGGAAATGTAATTTGGCAAGTACAAAGGCTTTCTAGTCCTGTGCTTGGTTTAGATGTGTTTTTAATATCTTCAATTGCAGTATACTTTGAGCTGTGAATTCTTCGAAGAGGACTCCAGAACAGTACAGCTCCCTGTAACACATCTTTTTTCATTTGGTAAGTATAGCACATTGCTTTTGAAAAAAATGGAATACTAATATAACTAACCTTTGGATAATAAAGTTGCCTAAAAATGTCAGGTCAGGAAGTTTATGTGGGTCGTTTTTCACTAAAGCTAACACTGCTTTTGTTAGTAACAACGAAACAAGAAACATGGGGATTTAGACTAACAGATACGAAATTATGTAATTCTGGAAAAGAAATAATCTGAAAATGTAGTGAATTCTCAGATAATTTTATCTAATATGTAAAAATATTACATCTTTTACAGGGCTTTCTTCAAGCAAAATTCTGTTAAATTCAACTGGATTACTTTACAATGTACAGCTCCAGCACTTCAACCAAGTAAGAAAGCTACTTAAATTTTTAAGGTAATGTAATCCTTGCTTTTCTGGAGGAAAGTGTGTGACTTCTATTTTTTTTTGTGTTCTAGATATATCAAGCTTTCAAAATTCATATAAACAGCCACTGCCAGTCACTCAAAGGTAAACAGAAGTCTTCTAAAGTACAAATTTATAAAACAAATTGTTGAAAATTTGTAGAAACTGAAGTCTTCTTCTACAGTGGAGTTTAGGCAATACTGTTACACTGTTCAAATGTGTCTGCTAATATATCTCACTTCCCACTTTAAGAAGGATGCATCAACAAAAATCAGGAATTAGTTTTTTAATGTTTGTTTTTCTTACTCCCAGCAAAGGGAAGTTGAATTTCCATCAGGATTCTGCTTTATATTGAAAGTGTTTCTCAAGAAAAGCAGATTTGGCTAGGATTTTTATTTGCTGATAACGGGACACAAATGTTGAGCTACATAAACTTAAGCAGGATGGGTTGCTAAAGGACCCTGTTCCAAAAAAACAAGTGATGGATTTTATTAGACTGAGATTTTGTTTCATATTGAAAAACAGCACTCTCTTCCTAACTGTTCTTCCTTTAAACATTGATGCCTCACTGTCTTGTCTTTTAACAGCCTGAGTTTTAAAATGTCATTTTTATTTATTGCTAAGTGCTCTGATCTGCATTGCAATGTCATTTGCAATGTAACTGCAAGCCCATGATTCTGTGTAATAATCTGTATGCCAGCTTTGTTTTACTGGCCCTGCAGTTTTTAGAGACAGTTGGCAAGTCTGGTTCTTAATTAAGTTTGTATTTTATAATGCTGTTCCATTTCAGAAAGAAAACCTAGTGTTTACAGACTTCATATCCCCTGGTCACATGAAGACTCAATAACTGTAGCAAAGTAAGGACTTTAACAATTAATAACTTCTTGATACAGTTTTTGAATAAAATTTGCATCCTGTTGTGGTAATATTTCTGATGCAAGACAGTTTGTCCAGTCTTAAATGTTTGACTTCTGCACCTTTTCCTCATTTACCTTTCTGCCCTTGTTGACAAAAGTGGTTTCGACTTTTCCTTGAATAAGAATTCCTACTAATCATTACCTTCATGATCCTCACTAATTTTCTTAAAAAATAAGTCAGATATGCTGAATTCTGAGGATAATTGTTGACA
Organism: Regulus satrapa; assembly: GCA_013396955.1. NCBI lineage: Eukaryota > Metazoa > Chordata > Aves > Passeriformes > Regulidae > Regulus > Regulus satrapa. The sequence goes on along the minus strand of VWZN01010524.1, from coordinate 721,278 downwards.
CCCCGTCCCATGAGTGGAGAACAGAGCAGCTTCCTCCTGGAAGCCAGGGTTTGGATTACACAGCAGGCTATGTTCCCTTTGGCAGCCTAGTCCTGACAAAATCAAATTATACAGCTTGAGCAATATTTGTTACTTAGGAAGTTGAACAACCTGATTGATTTCCTACCATTTTAGATGGTAGGAAAAACTGTATTTCTAGCTTATTTTAGAAGTCTTAAGGATACCTCACAATTTCCAACCCCCTGTATTTTCCAGCAGCATAATATTTGCAGGAAACTGAATCGTATCCTTGAGGATCTGCTCTTCCCATTGCTGGCACTCAGCATATTTGCATGCTCTTTGAGGCAGTGTGTTCACTGAACTTGTCTGCTTTCCTTAGTGCCCTGTCCTCCTGTAGCTCAGAGGAGAGGGAATTGAGGACATTAGGTTGTTCTTTGTGACAGGATAAACAAGTTCCTTGCACCATTTTGCTCACAGCTTGTGGTGACACTTGGTGTGGTAGATCTGCTTTGTGTGCACTTGTTGAAGACTGAGACACATTTGGTTTTTCTGCTTGCTTATGAGGACAGCAGTGACCATGTAAGTTGCTGTTTCAGAGTTCCATCTCTTGCTGAGATTTCTGCCAAACTGCACATTGCTCAGCCTCCCAACGACAGCAGCCTTCCAGAGTTAAACATCTACTCCTCCCCAGACTGTCAGTATGAAGTGAGTAAAACAGTTCTATTTTATAGCTAGTTTGCATTGCTGGATATGTTTTGCGTAATTCAGTCTTTTAAACCATAGCTAATTAATGTAAATAAATACTGAAGGTGGGCTGTTTGGCCTTTTTGACATGTAGTGTGTGTTAACAAGTATTTTGCAACATTTTGGTTGGTACTGAAAGCTGGACTCTAAAATTTTAAAGCATTTGCTTTTAATTGTCAATAGTAAGGTGGGATTATTTTATTTAGTTGTGGGATTGATGTATTCTAAAACTTAAGTTTGCTTCTTAAAAACGAAAGTATTTTGTACTAAAGCTTACAATTGTATGAAACAATATATGTTTTTTTCAAGGTAATTCTGAAGACATCACTTCTCCAGGTTCTTGGGCAAGTAAGAAAATCTAAAACTAAATTTTTTTTTTTAATGTCAGTAGCGTCTATAGAAGTTTTTGCTTCCTCCCTTCCTTACTGTGGCCCTTCAGATTCCTTCTTGATGCCAAGAGGAGCACTGTGCAGTGAGGATTTTGGAACCTTGTCCCTTGGCAAGGATCCCTCCTGGGTGAATGTCAGGCCCAGTCCTTAGAGGAGCAGAAAAGCTCTGTAGCTCTAAAGAGCTGCTGTAATTGTGGAGCATGTGGCTTCGTGGTGAGCTCAATATCTGTAGGTCACTTCAACTTTCTTGCCTGATGAGTCAGTGGTGTTAAAACTTTAAAATGCATTTGGCACCAATTAAGTTGGGGGAAAAAGTCTAAGTAGGTCCATATGCTGCTCCTTTTCAACAAATCTTCTTTGGTTATCAATGAAGAATACATTTTGACATGGGGATCAGTAAAAATAGACTGGCCATCTGCAGTTCTCTGGATCTAAAGAGTAATTAATTTGCAAGCACCTAAGTGTAGTGCTGGAATAAAACTGGCAAGGTTTTCTACATGAATGTATGCATTTAGAGCAAAGATTTTTCATTTGGTTGTTATTTTAGAATGTATAGGCTGTTGGTATATTTACCATGACTTGGGAGAGTGGAAGCCAATTAATACATGCATATAATTGCTTCCAAAAGTTCTTTGCCTAAGAGCATATATAACTATATGCAAATTTTGCTTGGAAAGTGGCCTTTAAGTTAGTTCAAATTTACTTTATTGAAACATGATACTTTATTTTTTCATACTTGTCTTGACTGGGAAAAACCTCCCATTTGTTTAGAATTTGATCATTTATCCAAACCTGTTCCATTTGCTGCTTATGAGAGATTCTGGTATTTTCCACCTATAACATTAATTGCTGTTGGAGATTATCAAATATGCATTAAAATTACAAACTGGATTTTCGTAAAAGATTTTCTAATCTCACTGTCATTATGGCATCATTATAATATTTGTGTATGTATTTTTAAAATATATTTTTATAGATAGAAATGAAGTTATCCCTTTTATCCTTATCTTTCAGATAGTAAGGTTCCATGCTGGTGCATTTCCAGTCTATATTGTTTCTAATATTCTTCTTACTTATGGAGGACAACTGAGCACATTGAGATCAACAGGTAGCTTTCTAAAAATCCACATATTTTTCTCTCTCAAAAGTGTTTTTAGAGAAATTGCTTATGGAATTTACTGATGAAAGACTAGCTAGATGTAAATTTTTTAAGATAAGTATCATTCAATTTGTGGAAATACTTGAATCTGTGCTCTTCATTTTCATTTTTCTTGGCTGGTAGTTCTTCAAGGTTGTGTTGTAGCAAAATATTTCCTTATTATTTTAAATTGCAGTCCCTTCTCTTTGAAATATTGCTTTTGCACAGTAGTTTAGAATTACCAGAAGTCTACATAAAAATACACGTAGAAGTTTCAAGTACATTGTTAATGTGCAGGAAACACTGTTTTTTGCAGGAAGATGAGATTTGCCTAACAGCTTTGAGCCACATCTTCAGACAAAATACATTTTTATTAAAATTCAGGGAGTGTTTGTAACAAACTCCATAATGTCTCTAGAAGCTCTTGTGCCAAATTACCTTAATGTGGGTGGCCCAGTGGAGAAGGTCCTTGGAGGGAAGTGTGAAGCCTTGCAGTGCTCTTACAAGACATGGTTATCTTGTTTCCAAGTCAACTCACCATGGTCTGAATTTATATTTTGTTTTGGATGATCTTTATTCAAGTTCACGATGTGATGGTAACTACAGTGCTCTCTGTTCTTGATTCCAGGCCAGTGTTCAGACTTCTCCCTTCAACTAGTTAGGACAGCAAAGCCCTACAAAGCAGAACCTCTTATAAGCATTGTTGTGTTTCTGCAGGGGTGAGTTTGCATCATTTATTTGTTTAAAGCAGTTTCCAAAGCAGAAGTTTCAGTGAAACTGTTGCTTGGGAGGAATATTATTTTATCTGTAGTCACTGTAAACACCTGACTGTTATTTTGCTTGAAAGACTGTAATAGAAGGAATAGTTGATAGCTATCTAACTGTAAGAGCAATTGGAAGTGATAAATAATACTGCTTTCATGTTTTTGGCAGGTTTAACTGGTTTAGAGAGATATGGGAATCACTGTCACTACCAGAGCTGGATGCTGCTGTACTGAGTAGTCAGGATGCATGGTTCCCCCTTGTGTCCCTGATTCTATTTCTTTTTGGGACAGGCATTGCCTACTGGAGTGGAGTATTTTTCTCTACATCTCTGAGACTCTTCTCTTCATTATGGTTAACTCTGATTAGGTAAAACAACGTGATGCTATATAATTATGCTCTTCTAGGTGACACTGACCCTGACAGTTGTTGGTTTGTTTGTTTGTTTGTTTGTTTGCTTCTGTGCGAATGCTTGGGCAAGATTGAATTCTGGGCAGATTGAATTTTTTGCATGATTTTAGACATCTGGGTTTGAAAGCAAGCAGAAATTGATGTCTGGGAAGAAGTGCAACAGGAATTCTGTTTCTGGTTTTCTGCTTTTTCTTTTTAGACCCACTGAACTTCAAAAAGATAAGTTGATTACACCCAGAAGACTCTGTGGGATGATATCTCTTGTTTTGGTTAGCTGGACAACTTGTGGTGCATTTGCTGTACTCATTATTTATCTTCAATACTTGTTCAAGGTACTGAAAGGCTAAACATTTTGTATTTGTAACTGAATTGAAAACTGTAGGTGCTTTGAATTAACCCCAGATAAAAGCAAAAATCCAAATTACTCTTTTTCATACATAAAAGAAGCGTTATTATTCTCATACTTGAAATAGCTATTTCTAATTTATTGGTGTCATAATCTTGTAATTTGTAGAATTTTTCTTCTTCTTTTGTTAATGCTTCTTACAAAGAAATGTGTGGTCCTGTGTGCCCACTACAACAATGCAGATAATTGAAAATGTTTAACTTACAGATAAGCAATATTATAAAAACAAAGACTAATAGCTTCCTTCAAGAGTAAGGAGTCCTCAATTCCTTTTCCTATACTACAGCTTTTGTGTGAAGAATCCTTCCTAAACAAGCAATGTTTGTCTTACAGGTTGTAAAACTGCATGTGACTGTGAGAGCAGAGCAAAACATGCACTACAGGGTGAGTCTGTTTCCTGCTTGTGTTGCAAACTGTGGCCAAGAGTTGTCTGGCAAACTTCTGCCTTGGCACTCTTGGGTTGTGCTGCAGGTTCTGGGTAGCTGTAGTTCACTTGCTGCATGTGTGATGTGCAAGAACAACCAGGCCATGAGCAGCCTGCTCCATCACACGTGACTTCTGTTTGAGGTTTCTGCAAGGTGAACTTGGCACCTGTCTCTGTATGCACACAGAATTTGTGTAAATCGTGATATTTGATTTGTGATATACGTGGCTTATTAATAAAAAACAACCCAAAACAACAACAACAAAGGTAATAATCTATACTGTAGGTAATAATGTTTTTTCTAGAGAGGCAGCATGTGCAGTTCTAGGTTTTTTTTAGTCTAGAGATGACAAATAGGATGTATTAGATGAATATGGACTGAGACTGCAGTTAATAGGGAGCTGTTTAGAACACAGTGAAGAAGTGTTGGGTTTTATGCAGTGTGAACTTTATTTTCTGGGTTACTTTAAGGTATGGGATCAAAGATGTAAGCAGGTGTGGATAACAGCATATGATAACTACCTGTTCTTTTTTGCAAACATAGAACAAAGCAGTCTGACAGAAAAAGTTGTTGGAAGTTTCCTTTGGGTGGATTTTTCACGTGTTGGATAGAAAATCCTGTCCTTTAATCTCTGTATAATTTTTTTGTTTCATTTGTGGTATTTTTTTCTGTCATTGGAAGTTAGTATCTGCCAGCTCAGTCATTTATCTTTGCTATTTATTCCTACAGGTAATATTTTACTCCCAGTTGCATTACTTCCTATATCTTTCTTGTGAATGATCATCTGTGATTTTTCACCCCCATGCTTTATTACTCCTTTTATTTTGTTCTTTCCCCTTCCAGGAACTCATTTTTATTTCATTGGTGTCAGGGCATCTACACTCTCCATTCTTTTCTCCCGTAGACATATAAACTACTAGTGTATGAGAAATTCCTGGCTAAATTTAATACTTTAAAATTTAACTATTGAACTTTGATTTTGATGGCTTTTTGAGGCATAAATTTCAGATTTTCTTCCTAAATCACAGCTTGTGTCATCCTGTTAGGATATTTTTCTCTTCCTCTTTCCCCACTGTGGGTTCTTACAAGCCTGTGCATGTTTTTGTGACTTCTGTCTTTCATTTCCAGGCTTCAGGCCACTCAAAAAAAACTTCACAGAACTCCAGTACACATACAGTCAAAGCCCAGCGTTCAGTGGACAGCATTCCAGAAGAAACACAATCTCCTTCCAACAGCAAAACACTTGCTGAAGCTGTTAACAGTCTGAAGATGCACATTACAATCCTTAATTTATTCACGTGGATTTTGCTGCTCAACTTGCCATCTTTAATTTATTGGTTAAAAAATCTCAGGTAAATTCTTAAATTGACACTGAAGTAGAAGAAAGTTACACTTAACCTTTGAAGATAATAAAAATTATAAATGTTTGATTCTTTACATTATTAATTACCTTACAGTTTTAAAGACTTCTGTTAATTATTATTGTTTTCTCTATCCTCTCTGGTTTGTGTTGCAATATAAATAGGTGTTAAGTGAGTCAGTGATATGCTGAAGAAAGTAACGTTTCAGAAGGGATTTAAAATCGGGCTGGGATGCCATCTAGATTTCATGTATATTTTTTGTCATCAGCTCATAGATATTATTTGGCAGCCTAGTGTAGAAGTGATGTGCTTTTTAAACCATTTCTTTGCAGGTACAATGTTAGACTTGATCCTGATCCCTGTAGATCCACAGCTATTATCCTCGTATGCATTTTAGAAATTCTCATGAATTCAAGGACTTCTGAAGTGAAATCAAGGTACTGTAGCCCAATCTCTAGTTTTGCTTTCCTGCTTCTTCGTGAATTACCATTTGTGTGGTAAAAATTTATGCTGTAATAGTTCAGCCTCTCTAGGGATTCTTGAACTCATATGGTAAAGTCTAAAAGATGGGCTAAAATGTGGGCAGAGTACCTCTAGTTCAGCTAAGAGGAAAGAATCCCCTGTGTTTGCCACATGGAAATAAATGAAATATGTGCAGTCTAAGCAATTGGCTGCATAACAACTTCTTGAAATGTGACTTTTTAACTCAAGATTCATTGAATCCTTTCAAGTCACAGAATCTAATTACATTGAGCAGTTCTTGTCAGACAGTTGCAAGGAAAAGGAAGTTCTAAAGGAATTATAGCTTTGTTCTTGTAACTCTCCTTATGGGAGTAGAAATACCATGTGTTCTCTACTGGATATTAAGAAGTTCTGAGAACTTGGTTTTGCTGACAGAATATTTCTTGTTGAGCTGAAATTAGCCAATGCCTCATGAATGACAATCAGTGAAAACCAATGTCATTTATCCTCTTGAGCAGTACCTGTTGTCTCAAGAGATCCAAACCATTAAGTCTTCCTATGTTACAGCGAACAAATTTCTAAATTAATATAGGATTTTTAATGACAATAACCTTTTTGAGTAATTTCTCTTGCTTATGCATCAATTTTTATGGCCAATTAGACCTAGTTGTTCAGTTTTAAAGATTAACAAAGCCTTGAAATAGAAATTATTTTACAACGGAAAATGAAATACGGCATTTGCATACTTCTGTGTATCTGGCTACAAAATGATAATATTTTTTCTTTGTGTTCTTACAGTAAGCTCTTGAAGATTGCAGCCAAAGTTCCACTCCCTTTGTCTGTTGCAATGCTGGCCTTTGGACGAATGCATTTGTACAGAGTCCCACACTTTGTAACCCTTTCTCTTCTTCTACATGTGCTGTGCTGTTTTGTGTAATGTTCATTCTGTATAGGACATATATAGGACAATGCACCCTAGAAACTTAACACTGCAGATGGGAAAAATTACAACACAGAAATGCCTACATTAATATGACCAGTAGTTTACATTATGTGGGAAAGAGGACAGAACTGTGAATACTTTACAAAAAATTCATGATTTTACTCATGTTGCTTAGAAAACCTTGCCTGGTGTTTATTTCGTGTCTCTGAAAATGGAGTGATTTAACTGTGTAAAAGCACATGACTCATATCAGTGCAACATCTCAATACTCTGCCTTGTAGACACTTGGGTATGTCACCGTACTGCTTTGTGAAAACAGACCTTTTTTACTCACTGTGCTATGCAGTGTCCGTGTTCTGAACTTGCATCTCTTGCTGGTCTAAAGTATGCTGGTTAAAACTCAATACATTTCAAGCACACTGTGACTATCACAAGAACCACACAGCCAAGTATACTTGGAATTATTTTATGTTACGTTCAAAAGCTGCCACATTTGTGTCTAGACAAACTAGAATGTACTGCTTATACAGAACTGTTATTTCTATCAAATCGTTTGTTCAATCAGTGTGTGTTGAACATTTGTGAGATTATTGCAAGTCTTAACGCATTTTACTTTTTGTGAGAGTGAGAAAACAACAGTATTCTATGTAGCTTTCTATTCAGGAAGGATACCAGCAGATTCATAAACAATTTGCTGTAATGTTGTTTTAAAACATTGTCAGTTTTCTCTGGAATTTTGAAATTAATCCTTGGACTTTGTCCATATGTAGAAGCTAGCAAACACTGAGATATGTTGTGAGTTAACAGTGCAGTTGCTGCACTTTCTAAGTAGACAAGGCAGGCTTTTTTCCTATTATAAACAGAGAATCAACCATCTCCTAATAAATGCCAATGCATAAAATGAATATGGAATAGTTATAGCCCTACAAACTCCTGTCCTGCCATACAGTGCTGACTTCTGCATGTGGGCAAACTCATTAATAGTGGGAAACACTCACCATGATTATTAGCTCTGTATAAATTTTATCTTAGTGCCTAGATGCTACAGTGACTGCCATTTATAATAAAGCCTACAATAGTTACGTGTAAGGAATTCTGTCCCCTGGGCATGTGTTTTGCCAACAGAAGAAATCTCAGCGGTCCTTAGGTTTAAATGATGTCTTGATTCTGTGTAGAGATGAGCTTCCTACTTGCTTCAGTGTTAGCTGTCTCTGCTGTGTCTGAGATACCAGTTACCTTCCTCTGGAAATACCAGACCAGCTCAGTCATCTTATAGGAATACCAAGAAGAAATCTGCTGCTCACAGTCAATCGAGTGTGCTCTTGATACAGTAGTACAGCCAGCCTGACCCATTAATTCCATCATATCTTAATAATCTTGCCTGAAGTGCCTCAGCTATTTCTAATGTGTTGTTAGGGTCAGTTCCTTTGAGCTGGCTGGAAAGAGTCAATTCACACAGGGACTTTCCAAAATGAAGGAAAAACATGAAGAAAGCCACGTGTGTTTTGTTTGCTTATATCCAAGTCAGCAGTTCGAGTTAAGTTAGTAAGTCATTAAAAGTGCTGTAAATGAGTAAGGATGTTGTAGTTGGCCAAACCACTGTCACTGTTATCAGTAATCTATGTGCTGGTATTCTGGTCTTAACCTTTTGAAAAAAGAATGTTGGGTCATATAGATTGTTTGTAAATCAGAAAAGTTATTTGAATAGATTGTATCTTGATATTTTCTAATCAAGTGTAGGCTACAGTATATGTATATGAGATAATTTGTGTGACTTATTATACTTGGTAGCTAAATGCCCTAGTTGGTTTAACTAGAAATTGCTGTTCAGCCATAAAAAAAAAGAGTTGTTGTACTTGCAGATGGCTGTGAATGAAAGATGGTGGCAGAACTGCATTAGGGCTGGCAAAGGGCTGTGAAATGTGCAGGGTCTGATTTCTGTGGAAGATGGTTTTCCTTGGCTTTCATGGTCTCCATTGGTCTTCCTGCTTTATTTTACTTCTGATTTTGTTTTGCCACCTTAACAGGCTCTTTCTGCGTGAATCCGTTTGTTGGAACTGTTAGAAATGAAACAGACTCAATATTTAGTATCTTTGATAGCTTTCAAAATATGCCATAAAGTGAAACCTACTGAATGACAGCAGCATAGTGTAACACCAATTTTTTATTTTATTTAATAATTTTTTTTTAAAGCTGGAGTTCTGTTGATGATTGTTAGCACTCTTCATAAAGTGGGTTCCAGTGTCTTGAGCATATTCCTGCCTGATGTTTGAGTTGGAGGTAGGAGTAGGTGATCCTGAGTCTGAGATCCCAGATGGCAAGAGTTCTTTACATCTCTCTCAACACTCCCTTTTCTCAGGGATGGTTTACCTCTGCTGGGGAAAGGAGGGGAAGTCTTACTTGTGTTTTGAGTTGGAATGCATTGTGTGCCCTTTAATAGCTTTAAACTCTTGTCAGGGATGTGCATCTGGATTGTGCAGTGATCGTGGTGGACTGGACAACTTCAGCTGTTTGGCAGATTAGGAGTCTAATCCCAATTAGACTTGCCATATACTCAGTGGATGGTAATAGGATTAGAGCAAGTCTTAGAATTCATCCCATTCTAAGAGGAGATGACTTATCCTACCTGTCATTCGGAAAAGGACTAGATTTTGTAACAGTCTGAGATGGTTTTTCAGGTAAAATATGATGATTGTTTATTGTTACTTCTGCCACTGTTCACTGTTCAACATAATTTCAGCAGAAAAATAGGAAACCCATATATATATATATATCTACTGTTAATTGCATATATAGGGAGATGTAAATACTACTGAAATATCCTTTATTATGAGTGGGCTGCATTTATAAAACAGCTTTTGGCAAATACATTATAGTGTCTCTTACTACCTTTAATCACATAAAAATTCCACTTTTTTCTTCCAATTTTAGATTATCTAGACTATGTGGGAAGAGATCAAGGCACGAATTCTAAAGGTTTAGACCTCAGGATTCATCCAAACTAAGAACTATTTACGTGGATCTAATATAATTTTTTTAAAATAAGTTGTCAGAAACAGAATGGGGAAACAGGGTAAGAATTTAAAATATTAAATGCCACTAACGTTTGGTACAGCAGAATCTTTCTTTGGCAGGGAGAGAAGGTTAATGAGAAGGTTTTTGTGATAGCTTTATATCCTGAAATTAACTCTTGAAGTCTATAATCTTTTGCGCTTGATGTCATCAAATGTGTTCCTCAGAGTCTCATCATGCTGCAAGGCCACGTGCAGCTAACACTTCATAGAAAGTCTCCGTGTGTCTGATAAGGAAAATCTCACAACTTCACTGGAATGACCAAATGTAGCTTGGAACTGAGAGAATTAATGTTGTCCAAAGCTAATCTTTTTAGTGGTGGTTTAAAAGTTGGTTGCACTGGGTCGCATTTCAGCATCCTGTTGAAAGAAGATAGGTTTAGGAGGTTTTGGTGAGAGGTTTCTTCGTATGTTTTGTTTCCAGGAAACCTGCAGTAGCTGGAATTTAAGTTAATATTATTTCTGAAATTTAGAGTTCTGCCCTGATTTTGGTTTTGAGTGAGCAAATTGATGTAACAAATCATTCCTTAATATTAATTTGCTATGTTTCAAAACAAATAGATGAATAATGACAAAACCCTAAGCAGTGCAGTAGTAATACATTGTAGAAGACATTGACTTCTGGTATGTCCAAGTTAATTTTTCATCAATAGCCTAATTGGGCTAACTTTAAAGTCAGTGATTAAAAAAATAAAATGTATTGTCATTTAACCTCAAGAGCATTTTATATTATCTAAGTGTTTGATACATCTCATTTTTCATGTGTTTGCCAGTAACAAGTGATGAACTCACTTGGTGTTTTTCTGAAATCTGATAAATCTGATACATCTGACAGCACAGAATAAAGTCCATTATGTGGCCATTAATACATGTAAACATTTGAGAAACTTTCATTTGAATCGAGTTTATTCAATATAGGGTTGAGTGTGTTTAGACTTGAGTTGTATTTATACTGAGATAAAACCAGCCATTTACTGACCTTTGATACTCTGAGCTATGAAAATGTTTTTGGAAGTAGTTGTAGAGCCTGTACAAAATTATGCTGCTGTTCTAAGTCACTAAGCTACTAGAAAAGTGTTAGTTGTAAAGTAGACTGAATTCTTAATGCTTATTTTCCATGTAATGTTTTAAAAGTGAATGTTTCTCACTTAATTTACAGCTTTGACTTTTTGCATCCCTTTTTTTTTTTTTTTCTGGGAGATAATCAGTCTAGCTTTTGTAAGCATTTAGCACTGTACTGTAAAATACAAAATTTTCATCACTGTTCCTTTAGGGGAGACATACTTTTGTCACCAAAGCTACGTACTGCTGTTGTATAGCCTCTAGGAAATGTCTGACAGTGAAGGACAATTCAAAACGAATCTGTTTTTTATTTTAAAGTACAATTTCTACCTTTTTTTTTTAGAGCCAGAACTTTAAACTAGAATATTAGAATCCATGAATAAAGTCTTTAAAACTTTGAAAACATTTTGCAACGACTATACTTTCTGATGTATACTTTTATTTATGGAATAATGTGTTCAAAGCTTTTAATCAGCTCATCTATCCTCAAACTCAAGTTAAAAGTATACACTTTGTCTTATTAATAGACATGATGAATTCTATTAATTGCTCTTAAAAATTAATTTTGAGCATTTAAAGAGAAAATTCTTATAGCTCTTACTTAAGCAAATCTGCTCAGCCCTCAATTTTTTAGCTGTTTAAGCACGTTAACTGCCTCAAATATGTGCTTATTGCCTTGCAGGATGAAAACACAAGATATTTTGACTTTAATTTTCTCAAGATTTAAGGTTTCTTCCTGCATTTTTAAATGTTGACAGATTTTGCTGCTCATGCTGTCACAAACCTCCTAAAGCATGGCCTCTCTACAGTTTTGGGCAGGTTATGCTCTGGATTCTGTAGGAATGTATGGAGTCAGAGCCGAGTTGGTCCCTAAAAAGGGATTCACCCCCAGGAGTGGTGAACGTGCTGATGTGTGTGGCAGGCTTGGCACTGCAGGGCAGGGACACTGCAANTAAAAGTATACACTTTGTCTTATTAATAGACATTATGAATTGCTCTTAAAAATTAATTTTGAGCATTTAAAGAGAAAATTCTTATAGCTCTTACTTAAGCAAATCTGCTCAGCCCTCAATTTTTTAGCTGTTTAAGCACGTTAACTGCCTCAAATATGTGCTTATTGCCTTGCAGGATGAAAACACTGAGTATCAGATGTGCCAGCGTGTTGGTGTTTATTTTTACAAAAGGCTAAGTTGCTTGGTTTGGGATCAATTCAGGCTTCAGTATTTTCCACCTACTTCAGTCAGAGTTTGGAAATGGGATTTGAGACCTGCAGCACCTGACAGCTGGAATATTTTACAAAAGTCTACAGGCAGCAGACAGGATATGTGTAATTAGAGTGCCAGACCAAATCTGAAACATGAAATTCCTCACTGTGACTTTAAACTTGTAGCTTTTTAGAGAAAAAAAATAATATATTCATATATTGTGCCTTAAACCAGTAAATGAATACACTCTAACTGTAGCCTGTGGACTTCCATAGCCTTATATTTGATTTTTGAAGTTGACCAAAAATACATGTGTGGATCATACTGAAACTTGATTTGGAGAAAATGCTTAAAAAAATTATTTTGACCCCATTTTACACTTAGAGAAATGAAGATTTATGACAAGTACAGCGTATTTTTTGTTTGGAATCATACCAATCAAAGTCAGAAACCTTCAGCTGACCTGAATTTTTAAAGCCTCTCTGTTGTGACCAAAAGAAAAAGAAGGAAGGAAAACTAGTCATAGATATCTGTCTCAGCTTTGAAGTCTGTGTGTCAAATTATTTTTAAATATTTTGATCTTTTGTCCTAAAAAAAACCAACAAACCCTCTTAATTGTAGTTTAAGCAAATTACTGTATTTAAGTCATTGAATAGCAAAATCTTCACCAAAGTGAGAATAAAAATAGACAGGGGAGGGATTGTTTATGTTAAGGCTCCAGAAGTTTTGAATACTAAATGTTACTTTTTAAGACAAATATTCATATGTAAATCCTTGAAAATTCTAATGTAGATTCCCATTTTTGGAGAAATAAAAGTGATAATTCACTAAAGAAAACTAGAAATACTTAAGGTCTTTTAAGCTCATTTTAATGTAGTAGAAGGGTTTCTTACAGAGAGCTCAGGAAAAGCCACCACGGGCTTTCCTTCTTTTTTTTTTAGAGGATTCTGTGTTTTGATTTCCCCCCCCCTCCCATATTAGCAGTTCACACCGTGCTGAACCTTGGCCAGTGAGGCCATCTCAGAGCTTATTGTTGTGCTGGGGGTATTCACACATGCACACAAGTGACTGCACATCACAGGGCTGGTTTGAAGCAATACCCAGCAACTAAAAATAAAAATATTCCTTTCACTGAGCGCCACCTTCAGTCTTGGTGCCACAGTGCTGCTGCTTTGTCTTCCCTGCTGCTTCCTTCGGTGTGCTGGCTTAGGACTTAGACAGTTCGTTCCTGTCACCTCACTCTTTATTTTGTGGCAATGTTTCAGCAATCCTAGCCACTGGTGATTTTCTAGCTACTGGAACATTCTAGCATTGAAACCATTGAGAAGGTAGGAATACCTTTAAAGCCTTTATGTATGGTGATAACTCCAGAAAAAACTGCAACTTGATTGCCCACTGACATTTTAATTGGTTTTTCAAGCACAAAGACAGAATAATGTTGGTCAAAATACCTGGTTTGGGTGATTAGTGGGGAGGGAAGGACGTTGTAAAAGAACATAAAATTTTGAAAGAAACGTTTAATTTTGGGAAAAAATCTTATCACTTCTCAAGCAATCAGTCTTAGATGTTTTTAACTCTTCCTCTGTTTTCAGTTCTTACATAACTACTGTAAATCTGATGTTGTACATGGGACTATTAATATTTACAGGTTTCTTTCGATGTTGGCAGGGTCTTATCTATCAATGTTTGAATAATGCGATAGCAAATTATTGTGCTTATAAAAAATGTTTATAACTAAATTCTTACATATCATGCCACCTATCGAAAGCTTCGGCAAACTCCTTGTCTTGTGAGATGCTGAGAAAAACTTGGAGTTGTTTTCAGATAATGTCGTCATTGCTGAAAGATGACATCTCCTAGTCTTTAAAAATGCATTTAGGTACTTTTTTTTGTTGTAACTGAGGACAACTAGGTTGGGAGCTACTCTGGGATGTTCCTGTTTTGTTCCTGTTTGGTGAATTCCCTGGCCGCAGTGTGTACTTTGTCTTTTTAATTTTTTTTCCCCTCTACCTGAGCGTGCATGATTTAAAGTACATTGTATAGCAAATCCCCTGCTAAGGAAACACTTCTGTATATTTTTTTGTATGGTATTCCAACGTGCTTGCATTGGTCCAAATGGTTGTGATTCCCAAAGAAGTGCCACTCGCCAGTGCTGCCCTGTGGAGTGTTTGTTGTGTTACGTGTGCTGCTGTTGTACGAACACGCTGCTGGGTGTCCTGAGCAACGTTGGCCTTCAGTCGTGGCTCAGGCACTCGTGTGGAGCATTTTGGTGCTTTTCCTTCTGACCTGTAATACTTGGGATTCAAAGCAGAAAATAAAAGTAGTCAACAAAAGCCTTGTGGTTGGAGCAGTGCTTTAATAGATGCTTCTTTCACACCTCGAGTAGAATGCAATAAAGGTGGTAGAGGATGAAGCTTGGCTCAGTGTCTTAACTCCACCATCTTAGGCTTCATGAATGGGAAATGCAATCATAATCAAAGTGTTGGCTGAATAATGCAGTTTGTATAGAGCATCATGTGTATAAAACTTGTTCTCAGCTAAACCAGTATATTTAAAATTTTTACCTTTTAGAGGTGAATTGCATGGAACTGAGCAAGCAAAGAGCATTTTCCTCTTCACAGCAATTTAATTCAAACATACATTACTTACAGTGTCAGAAAGGTTATGAAATCAGTATAGATACTTTGATTTGTTGAAGATGTTTATCAAGGAAATCTGATGCTGAAATTTGGGTGCATTAAAAAGGCAACACCCTGACATCTGGCTTTGACAGCATTTGCTAAACTTAGCTACTGTCCTCAAAAACAAGGATGTGATTTAATTCAAACCATGTAAGTATACAAATAGTATTTTAATATGAATGTGTTCTGCTTATATTTGACTTTCTCTGAAGGAAAGAATTGAAATTTCTAAAAAAAGACCAACCCACACATTAAAATGAGCACTAGGTCTCAGCAAACTTTTTAGCTCTAACAGTTTCTCAAAGCTTTAGCTCAGAAGCACCAATACAAGTGTGCAAAGATTAATTTTTTTTTTAGACAGCTGACAGAAAATATATGCTAATTGAATCTCTTGCATATCTGCATGCTTCATCAGTCACCCAAATTGCTTGGGTTCTTCCAGTAATAAAGCTTGTTTCATATTTGCAGATGACATTGGTAGGTTTTAGTAGCTGAGTTTACTGCACATCCCCATTTCTTTGTCAAGAAATCAAAGGAATAAATAAATTGAAGGGGGTGGGGGGGAAGAGGTAGAATGAAACTGCGAGCTCTTCTGGCCTTTCCCCCCCCCCTCCTTTTTTC
>VWZN01010524.1:660265-705573 GCA_013396955.1 Regulus satrapa | reverse complement strand
CCCCTCCTTTTTTCAAAGCTAAAAAAGGAACTGAAATCTAATCCCAAACTGTAAATCTTGCCTTTCCCCCTTTCTGACATTTTCTCTACAGGAGCATATTTCTGCTTTTAGCTGAAATAACTACCTAGAAGATTGAGAAAGACAATTCCCTTATGCTGGGACCTGCCTTTTTCAAGGTACTCTGGTGCTACTTCTCTGTTCTTGATGAACCCACTATCTGGAAAGTTGAGTGTAATGAAACATAACTGGTGGGGCTTGATGGATTTTCTTTTTTGTGTGTATGTTTTTGGTTTTTTTATTTTAATCCCAATATGCAGAATAATAAACAAGCTTGATAAATTGTGTTGAATTTTTATATGCTACTGTAGTTCATGAAAATAACTAGGATTTTGTTTACTGTGTTGCTAATGATGTTTGGATGTCCAAAACTTCCTGGAAGGGTGGTGGTAGGTTTTTATTTTGCTTTCTAAATTTAAAGAAAAATGTAAACCTAGTCAGACATAAATATCTGTACTCTGGAGTAAGGTGATGGTCAAATATTTTTAATTTAAACATGTCTATTTAGGGATATATTTTATGTGATACTAAATCATGTATCATCTATATAGTGGAGAGAAGAGTGCAGTGAAATAATAAAAAATATAAGCAGCTTTGATATGAAGACTCCTATGTACTAAGGCCAGGGTAAATTAGCAGAATCCTCCTTACAGCCTTTGTCTTAGTTTCTAGTGTGACAGGAGGATATTAACTGCTGATAAAATCTGGGTAGGACAGCAATGCTTCCATTAAAGTGTTACAGTTTTGGATATTGAAAGCAGACCTTACTTTTCCCTGTCTTTTTCCAGCATCAAGAAAGTGATCCATATCTCATTTGCTTGAAAACCATAATTCACCCTTCTAGAGATATGGCTAATTATTTTTAACTAAAAATAATATTTTGATAAAGCTGTGCTATTTCTCCTGGGAATTGTTCTAAACTTCCTATATGCCTACCACCAATTTTCTGCAATACGGCTCGGGAGGAATTTGTACTGCACTATTCAATAGCAACAGGTCTGAAGAGTATCAGGGTTGAAATTCTCAAGGGTCTTTATGTCATGGATAGAAATGGAATCATTACTGTATTTTTGAACTCCTGCTAACGTCATTGACACCCACCTACAGTCTAGTAGAAATATAAGTGCAGAGATCAGGTTGTTCACAGATTACGAGGAGACCAACCAAGAAGGGGCAAGCCAAAGCCAAATTCCCTGGTAAGCTCTATTTTAAACAATGTGAGAGGGAGAATTCCTTATCTCCCTGAGTCAAGCTGTGAAATGGATCTCTAGTGTGTTAGACCGGGCTGTATTAAATACCATTGCACTTATTGCTATATGTTGTAAAATTTAATGCAGTTTTAAAAACTGAGCTCTCTGGATCTTGAGCCATATTTTTATACTGTTCTCGGAGCACACAGAGTTCTGGTGCTGTATTAGCCACTGAAAGTGGCTGTATGTAACAAATGTAGACTTACAAATGTAATCTTTTGTGCTGAGTGTTCTACTGGTCCCTCAGAAGAGAGTCCAGTGTGTAGAAATAGCTTTGGTATGGGAAACACTTGTTTAGGATAATTTGTTCTTCCAAGTACCTTAGTACTACGAAAACAAAGAGTTGACAGCACATGGGTGGAATTGTAATCTGCAGTAGGCAGACTTTCCCTGGACTCACATGGTTTGTGTGTTCCCAGTGACAGCTGTGTAGGAGTTAAGGAGCCTGTCTGTCCATCTCCAGCATGTGGAAAGTGCTGCTCCTGGGTCTGTATGTAGTACTGGCTGTGAGAGGACTGGCCAAGGGTGCTCCTTTCCAACCAGAAGAGAAATGGAAGCCTCTTGATAACCCCAGAAACAGAGATAAGGTAAGGAAATCTTTCAAGAAAGAGAGATGAAGTTCTGTGTGGTTTTTATGTTTTTCATGAAGAAACTCCTTCTCCTCCAAATGTAAAGGCAAGAGGGGCCCATTAGATGGAATGTAAGGAACTGTGCACTTTGTATAGTCAATAACCATTTCTCAGTCAAGATGTAGCCCTTATCTGAAGAGATCTTTTCAGAGCACAGTAGTGCATCAAACTTCCTTCTATCTCCATCCAGCAGCTCTCATTTTTAAAAAAATTATTTTGATTATACAGCCACTTGTTTTATGAAACAGAAGAGGAATGATTACTATGTTTCTTTCAAATGTGTGCTCTGATTGCATGTTGTTTCATCTCATGGAAGTACAAATAAGTTTGCATCTGACAGCTACAAAAATACCACTCAGAGTGCATTTGCACAATTTAAAAAAGAATTTGTGAAGGAAAAAGAATCGGGTTTCCCGTCCTTTTTCCTCAGTGTTTTCAGAAGCTTTTATTTCTCCTCTGGAGCGATTGTAAGGGGACAGTTCCAATCACTTGCCCCTTGTTGCTGACTCTTACTGAAATGTTTACAGAGCTGTCCTGTTTGCTCTCAGCGGGGCTCTGGCTGTGCCTGTTCTGCAAGGGGTGCAGTTATGTCGCAGCCCCTGGGCTTCAGGGGGGAACATAAATGAGCAGAAACAGTTCTGAGTCCACATAAGATGTACAAGCCGTGGAAGGAGTGGGAGTGTCTGAATTAGGTTGCCTACACTGTATCAGGTTCTGATCAGAATAGAGGATTTCATCCCACAGAGGAACAAACATTGCATCTTATTTGTGCCAGTAGAAATAATTAACCTCCACTGGTCATGCTTTTATTTATTTTCACATCCTCAATATGTTCAGTTTTTCAGAACGCTCCAGGCCTACTTCTCGGGCAGGGGTCTCGATCTCAGAGAGTTCCCAGCTGCTCTCACTGGGAACAATGAAGGACCAAGGCCTGTCGTGTTCTACCCAGATCCTATTGCTTCTGCATTTGCAGATTATGAAGAAAGGAAAAAATCTTTTCAGAACTATTTCAAAGGCTGAAAGATTCTGCTGATGAAGGTAAAAGAGGATGCCTTGTCCTCTAATGTTAACGTATAACCAAGAAAGATTCTGACTGAAGTATAAAAACAATTTCTTTCTCAGAAGAATTCGAAGTATAGTACCTTAACCCTTGCTTGAAATGGGTTTTAACATTCTTGAGGCAGACATTTATTAGGTACTTAGAAAAAATAACACATGGTGCTTGTATAGACCTATATATAAGCCATGGTGGTTTTTTGTTTTCTCTTTTTTCCTCTCCTGCTTCATATAGAGGAGAATTCTGAAAATGTATAGATAATAGGGGATACAAGTTTTATGTAAGGAATTGCAAAAAGTAAGATTATAAATTGAGATCAGTGGTTTCTTGGGATATATGTACATTAATAAAATTAATATAGGCATAAGTTATTGCACTAACAAAGCATATATTATCTTTTATATTCACAATAAATATTGCTTTCTTCTGGTTTACAAGTAGTTGAGAATTTCAATAAGATTTAAATCAAAGCATTTTGGAATTTTACTCAGTATCTTAAAGTGCTTCAGCTGTAATCAATATTCAGCTTAGGATTTCCAGCTCTGTCCTGTTCTTGGCCTGCTTAACCCTTTCTCTGTTTATAATTAAAGTCGAAGCTTTGTTCTTTACTATCATGAATGATAATAAAGACTGCACACAAATTTTAATACTAAGTTCTCTTTTTGCTGCATTTTTACATCACGAAAAAAAGAAACACCACAGAATGTGTATTTTGTGCATGAAAAAAAAAAGGTAATTCAGAAGGGATGCTCTGCTATAAGTCACAGCAGCAGTGAGAAAATGACTGGTGGAAGTTCTTTGTCCTGCATAATTCAGGACGGTCATGGTCGTTCTTTTCAGTGTTCAGAACTGTTTTGTGGGAACAGAGGTTCAGGCAGTGTTTTCACTTGGTCTTGGTTTGCATCATACCTTGGGTGCCTATGGATATTTCTGTATTTGTCTCACGTATTTGTATTTTTTTTTTTTTTTGGTCTCTTTTTAGGCATTAACTTCAGAACTCCATACCGAGTGGAAACCTTCACAGCAAAATGTTACTGTTTTGACTTTTTAACTGTTACCTGACCCTTTGAAAATTTTCTTCACTGTCCCCGTTCCTGCCAGTGGAATCTGGTGTTGTGCCGTCACGAGCATTATTCTGTCTATTGACAAATGCGCGCTCTCCGGCTACTGCCGGGTGTGAGCAGAATTGTGCATAAGTGTGAATAAACGAGGAGTGCAACAGCGTGCATTTCACCACCGCCGCGTGTCTTTGTCCAAAGCTGCTAAATAAACGCTCCCTTTCAGTTTATTAGAACGAGATGTGCCCAGGCATTCTGTGACGACTTTTTCAGACCCTCTTTCGGTTCCCCACCTTTCTCGGTGGCTCTGCGGCCCCTTGTGTCTCACCCCGGCCGCGCTGATTTCGCACCCGCGTTACTCGGCTGCGCTCCCGGCCGGGCTCCGCGGCGCTGAGGCCGCCCTGGGCTCGGGGCCCGCCCTGCGCTCCCGGCCNGCTCCGGGTGCGGAGGCGCTGCCGCCCCGCAGCCGCAGCTCTGCCCGAGGGCCCGGCGGGGTGGCCCCGGCACAGCTGCGGGTCGGGCCGAGGAGCCGGCCGGGCTACAAACCTGGTTTGTGCTGCTGCAGCTCCCCCGGCAGCAGCTGAGACCTAAGGGAGAGAGCCTCTGCGGCTCCTCCTTGGACTTCTTGGCGGCAGGAAATATTGGGAGACAGTTTTGTGTCCGCGGTGTGATTAAAAAAACCCAAAATCTAACCTGCGATTTGTAGGAGTGCTGCAGTTCTTTTAAACTTTGCTATATTTGCGTCAAAGTGCTACTGAATTTCTGCATTTCTTGGTCTTGAGAGACCAAATTCAGTGGAACTCACCTGTCATGGAAGGATAAGTATTATCCCAGAGCAGCATTCTCCACGGATTAATGAGTGCTGGTTTGATTCTGGCAGCCTTCTGGAAGGATTTGTCACACAGATTTTAATTTTTTTTCTAATACAGTCAGCCCACTGGAATGCCAAATAAGCAATGGACTGGTCTCTTCAGTCAAAAGTAGTGTGAACAGTCACCCTCTGAGTCAACCCGCCTTGATAAGAATATAAGTGTCTTGAAAGCACGTAATGTTGGGTTTTATTCACTTTAAAATGCAGTGCTTATCCCACCTGTTTCACTGGCAAAGGCAGTGCAAAGGCTGGAAAGCCAAATGGTAACTCCAAATATATGGGGGAAATAAATATGGGTAGTGCCACAAAGGAAATAATTTGTATTTTTGGTGTGTGTAGGATGGTGAAAATGCATCTGCTGAGGAAAATGAGGAAGATGTAGAGGCTCCATCTTCATCCAGAAAAGCATCTGGGAAATCCCAAAGTCAGGATGAAACTGATGGTAGGTGTTTTTAGCATAATCATTCATATTTTGAAAGATTGCTGGAAGCATTTGCACTTTGATAACTGACTTCATAAAAACCTGA
The DNA here is from genome assembly GCA_013396955.1 of Regulus satrapa. Lineage (NCBI taxonomy): Eukaryota > Metazoa > Chordata > Aves > Passeriformes > Regulidae > Regulus > Regulus satrapa. Next base: position 700,124 of record VWZN01010524.1, on the reverse strand, counting down.
CTCCATTTTTCCCCTTCTGGTCTCTGAAGGGACTGAAATAAAAGGGAAATTCAATTAATAATTATGGTATTTTTCAGATTGGGGTGGGGGAAGAAAAGTCTTGTGTTTAGATGCTCATTGTCTCCAAGTCAGAATAAAAATAACCAAACATATCCATGTTAAAAAAAACCCCATAAACCCAGGTGTGGTCCCTAAGTCTGTCTCCTATACAGGCAATACATGATAGATTTGTTTTTCAGTCCCAGCTTGATACTGTAGTTATTTTAAAATCAAATCTTCAAGTGTCCAATCCCCCAGTTCAAACCTTTGGACCCTACATATTTGGAGCTTTGTATATAGATCAATGGTCAGTTATAACCCTGGGTTCACTTTGTAATGAGAAGTTGTAAATAAAAAAATGGGAAATTAAAAAAAAACAACAAACATTAAGCATATTTATTCAGAGTACTTAGCATAATTTTCTTACTTTTTTTAAAGAATTCTGTTCTTTTTCCAGAGAAATGCAAATAATCTGGATTTTGCATTTGCACATGTTAAAAGGTACTCGTTGTCATAGGTGGAATGGTTACAAGATCTTGTTTTCAATTACTTCTAAAAACTGGTTGCTGGATTGTTGTTTAGTAGAATTCTCTGCTCGCTTACAGCCTCTTCAGCTGAGAAGCTTATTGCAGTCAGCCAGCTCAGTGCTTGCAAATGGCTTAATAATCTTTTGGACTAAGAAAAATGTTGGTTAAACTGTGGCTTCATTCTGTGTGTTCCTGCTTTCATTTCAGATATGCAGAGGATGTTACAGGCTGGGCCCTACCGAGCATTGGTGATGAATAATGCAGTGCTTTAAAACCAAAGAGGCTGTTAATAGTTTTTTCTGCATTTCTGCAGGCAGCACTCTTCCAGAATAGCTGCTCCAAGTGGGCTGCTGTTCTCTCTGCACTTGTCCAGAGAAGCGGCGTGCCCTCCTCGTTACATGATAAACCTGTTTTACTTCCATCTCAACCAGGAGAAACAGCAGATGGGGTCAGTAAATCTGTCCATCGGGTCTTTGCATCCATGCTTGGGGAAAATGAAGAGGAGGAGGATGAAGAGGAGCAGGAAGAAGAAGAAGAAGATGATGAAGAAGAAGAGGAAGAAGAAACTGCGGAGCAGCCTACAGCTGGAGATGTTTTTGTTTTGGAGATGGTTCTTAATCGAGAGACCAAGAAAATGATGAAAGCAAGTATTTAAATTTTCATATAACTTCCATGTGTCCCCTGACCATAGTGCATAAATGCCACTTTGTGTGACTTTTAGCTGCTTGCTGAGAAATTTGCCTGAAAATTGTTCCATGTAGGATAATCCTGCTTATGCTGGTGTTTGTTATACTTTGTTTCCTATAAAAGCAGTGTAGTTTACTGTTTGAAAGCTTTCAGAAATCAGTTTTCCCAGTGTCAGAAAACCATGAACGTTAGCAAGTGTTTCAGTCAGTCATTTAATGTTGCTAATACTTAAATAACTTGGTGTTAGGCGGTGGTGTGCACGACAGGGTGTCTCCCGAATTTGGGCACAGCTCAACCTTGGGCAAAAATAGCATCCCTTTTCCATCTAGGAGAAAAGACCTCGCAGCAAACTTCCCCGTGCCCTGAGGGGTCTGATGGGAGAGGCCAACATCAGATTTGCTCGAGGAGAGCGTGAGGAGGCCATTCTGATGTGCATGGAAATATCCCGGCAAGGTACGGGAGAACGGGAGAACCTTTGGGCTTTAAGGATGGGATGCAGTTTCCATGTGCAGGAGGAGGATTCAGCGTGGCTTCACTGAAGATGGAAATAAACATACAGGCAGAGTCAGGGTATAAGGAGTAGAATCAAGAATATGTGGTGCACTTCCTTTATTTTTTAGCTTATAAAAAGAAACTAGCAGCCCAGTTCTGCAGAGGCCTGGGCCTTGGCTTAGCTTCACACAGTTTGCTTTTATTGCCTTTGTAGACGCAAGGTATAAGTATTAGCATGACTTGCAGTGTAGAGTAATGCTGTAAGTGGTTGTTGTTAGATTCAGTCAGGCCGTTTAATAATTTACAGAAAGGAATCAGAAACTTGTCTGCAGGTTTTTCCTGAATTTAAACAGGACGTGTGGATGTTTTATAGAATTCTGATACCTGTTATTGGAGAAAGGCACATTATTTGTATCCAGTGTGTATTTTAAACAATAAATCTTAGTCATTCTTTTTGTCGTTTCACAGCTCCTCTTGCTCACGAGCCATTTTCCACTCTTGCCATGATCTATGAAGACCAGGGTGATATGGAGAAGTCACTACAGTTTGGACTGATTGCAGCTCACTTAAATCCTAGCAACACTGAGGAGTGGGTTAGACTGGCAGAAATGTCACTGGAGCAGGACAATATTAAACAGGCTGTTTTCTGCTACACAAAAGGTAGTGTAGCAAACATTTTAATAATTTAAAATCAATGCTAGGTGCTAATGGCAATCGTTTTGTTTCCTTCTCCTTTCTAGTTTAGCTTGCTTCAGGGTGCTAAGATTCTGAGATCTCTGTCTGGACTCGGGTAAAAGATTAATGAATCTGTAATGTAAGATGTCCTTGCAAAAACCTCGTGCGTGTCCATTAACGCGGATCAAGAGAGCGGGTGTGAAATCTGTTGCTTTTTCCTAAACCCCTCCTGTGCTGCTGCTTCTTTCTGTAGCTCTGAAGTACGACCCGACCAACGTGCGCTACCTGTGGGAGAGATCCAGCCTGTACGAGCAGCTGGGGGAACAGAAGATGGCCATGGACGGCTACCGGCGCATCCTGAACCTCCTGGCTCCCTCCGACGGCGAGCGCTTCATGCAGCTGGCCCGAGACATGGCCAAGTGAGCTGGGCTTGCAGCACCGGGATGGGCTTGGCCACAGGAGCCTCGTGGCTAAAGTGTGCGGCTCTCCCGCGGTAGCCTTCACCACCTGGTGAACTCTGCTTTCTTGAGGAAAGCTGTTACTGGCCTGTTTCAAAACAGTTTAAGGCTTTTGATCTTTGCGTGTGGGAAATGTGCCAAAAGATGTAAGGATGTGTATTATAACGGTATTATTAGTGAGGGTTTCTGAAAGCATGTTAGTGTGGGACGTGATGGATGCCTGTGATGGAAACTCCAGTAATGTCCTAACAAACAGAGGAGGAAAAATTCATTAATTATTTGAAACATGCAAAACTTTTCAACAGTTGTAAGGAAAGGAAAAACACCTCCTTTCTCACTGTCTTTTATAATATCCACTTGCTAATGAAAATCTTTGCTAATAAGCAAAAATAAGAGAGGAAAATCCTTTTGCTTGGGTTCAAATTATATATTGTCAGTTATGTGAATTACCTGGTATCTCCTGTCTGTCTCTTACAGGAGTTACTACGAAGCCAATGATGTGACCTCTGCTATTGAGATAGTGGAAGAGGCCTTTTCCAAGCACCAGAGCCTGGTGTCCATGGAGGATGTTAACATTGCAGCTGAGCTGTACATCTCCTCCAAGCAGTACGACAAAGCTCTGGCGGTACGGACAGCTCAGGGCTTTTGGGTGTCGTTTCCAGAACCTCTTAGCCAGCCAGGGTGGATGGTTTCTGTTCTGTTCGTTGTTTATGTTCTTGCAGTGCTCAAATGGGGTCTTGCTTCTGTAAATTAGACAGAGCTCTTCAGGAACAGACTGTTTGCTATTGGTTCTGTAGTAATTAGCATTTAAATTAATGGTTGGAATGAGTTAATTGAAGGCTGATAGATTTCTAAGTTGTTCGAGGTTTAAAATTTTGGGATCCTTCCTCTCCTTCCCTGGAGTGACCATAATCTTAGTAGGCAGAGAAGACCCTCAGGCTGGTTTTGTAATACCAGCAGAGGTCATTCTCTGAGTGGAAAGTTAAAATCGTGACACTAAATACTCTGATGGCTCAAATGCAGATTGTTGTGATTTATGTGGCAGACTTCTGTTACGAGTTTAAGCACTAAGCATAGGTTCAGAAAGACAATACATCTTTACACTAAGGCATCAGGAATTAGAGCATATTGCTTATCTGGTCCAAATTTTTTGACTCTCACTTTTGAGGCATATTTCCAACTTAATTTGGTCTGGCTTTGAGAGGGAAGATGTTGGTGTTTGGCCATTGTCATGCTTTCCAAGATAGATTGAAAAGAGTTGGGACTTTGGGGTTGGGGTAGATTGAAAATAAGTTGGGATTTCTCGTGAATATTCTTATTTGTTGTTGTTAAATTACTTAGGGTGTTTTTGGTTTTTAGGTTTTATTCAGCTCTCTGTCAGAGCACAGTGTCATGAACCTGCAAACAATTCCTCTGATCATTTTTTGTACTTCTTCCCTCCTTAAACGTCAGTCTGTCCATTTTTGTGTAAACAGCATTTAACTACTGGATTTATTAATGCAGTAGAACTGCAGGCACAGAGCCATTTCCCTGTTTCTTTTCCAAGGTTCTACTTTGGTAGATGAATGCAGCTTTTCCTCTGCTAACTTCTGTGATGTCTAAAACTCTCACATAGGCTGGTTGTTCCACTTAGGCTTTAAATCTTTGAAGTGGTCCAAGTTACTTTCCTCTTTCAGGTTATTACAGATTTTACGGGAATAGTACTTGAAAAACAAGTACCAGAAGGAAGTGCAGCTGGGGAGAAAAAGGGTAAGTAGCTGTCAAGTGGTTACTGTGACCCTGCTGTTGATGTGATATGACATCTTTCCTTTACCTTTTCACCTCCTGGGTGTATTTTTGCGTTGTTGACAGGCTATTCTCTATTGAAATCTGTGGGTGCTCTTAGTGAGTTACATGGCACGACCTCAGCCTGCTTTAAGAAGTTCCTCTGGTGTCCCCATAGTCCTGATGACTCATTGAAGACAAGGACTGCTCTCCAGGCAGCTGGAGGCCTTTTAAAGTTCTAAACATTCCTCTTAGTGCTTACATCAGACCATCTATATCTACCAGCTAAATAATTTCTTAAAAAAAAGATGAAAAGATGAGCTTAAGTGGCAACCCTGCTCAACTTCTGACCTGAGGGCAATGTTCTTTATACATCCTGCATCTGTTACTAGCCATCTAACTGAAATCTAGGCATACTGGCTTGTAATTTATTGAAGTAGGTTGTCTTTGAGCAGTCTGCTTTATCAGAGTAATTTCATCTGAAAATGTAGGCTGTAGAATGGAAACAGCACACCAACTCTATAAGCAATCTGTTTTGTGATGAAAGCGGTTGTTTCAGCAATCTGATCCGAGCCTAGTACAGGTGTAAGATAGTTCTGTTGGCTTTTTGCTCTGATTGACCAGGTAAAAATACAGTTGATTTATGAACAGCTGTCCTGATAGACACTTTCAGCAGATAATTTATAAAAACCAAAACTGTAATGAGTCTAGGAATTAGAACACAATGTTTCCAATTTTTCTCCTGTGTGCCATGGGTTGAGAGAAAGCTTCTAAAACAGAGCTTGGTTCTCCACACTCTGTTGCTTTGTAACTTTTATAACTGCTTCTTGCTCTGCTGCCCTTAAAAACAAAACAATACGACACAAAAAATCCCCAAACCAAAACAAGAGAAACCCAGTCCACTTTTCAGAGTAATCTGCCAATCAATTATGGATTCATAGGCAAGTAACTGTGGGCTTAGCTGCTGGTCCTACTGGTTAATCTGATGACCTTTTAAAAAAGATACAGGTGCAGCAGTAAAAACTCAGGAAAACCAGGAGGCAGTGACTGACAACCAGAGTCATCCAGTTGCTGAATCCGCTGCTCCAGGTAAGTAATTCAATTTTTTTAATTTCAGACTAGTCTGTGAACTGATCATACGGTTAGGAACCAGCTTGCAATCATATAACAGCTGGAGATTTCTTAGAGCACAGAAACAGGGCTTCGTCCAGAAAAGTATTCTTCTGTACTTTTCCTCTTTCCCTTACTCAGAACTTCCTTCTAACCCAGGCCAGACAGTTATCATTTTGTAAAAGTACATCAGTAGGGGAGTAGTTACCCTTGTGCTGGGTATTGCAGTGTTCAGAGAATGAAAGAATGATGGATTAGGCTGCATGTTGTAATTTGCAGTAAAGGGATGTGGATGAAGGAGGCAAAAGGGAAACCTTAGGCTGGAAATAGGTTTTCTCAGGTTTCAGCAATCACTCTGAATGTCTGGTGTAAGCATTGAAGGGAAGGAGAACTCAATCAGGACTTAAGGAGGTGTCATTACTGTATGTGGAGACCTGTGATAATGGAATTTTATTGTGTGACCTGTCATTTGCTGGTATTGTCATGGGTAGCTGCTGTGCCTCATGTTTGCATTCTGATCAGGCTGCAGTCAGGCTGCTTGTTGTGTGAGGTTCTGTGTTTAACCGTGTGTTCAGGCAGCGCCTCGTACACGGGACTCAGCAAGAGCGAGAACCTTAATACAGGGCATTTCCTTCCAAAAAAAAGGGAGAGGAGAATACAGGTGCATAAAGTGTTAAAGGAAAGCTTTATTGAACAGATACCCTTAGGTAGGCAGAGGATCTAAGCACATGCTGTGGAGTGCTGCAGTTGAAGTCGATGCAGACTGACAGCACTTGGTACCTCCCGAGGAATTATTAATCTCAGAGACAGTAGGAAGATGTTGCTCCAAGTCTTGGAAAAGATAGAGGAGGAGGAAAAGAAGGGTAGACAACACTTGCTAGAGCTGATAGGAATATTTTCCTGAGCATGGCCTGGAGGGGATGTGGTGCTTGAAAAGTGCTTCTTTAAAGCCTCTGGGTTCAAAAGGAAATTCCTTATCTTGTCCCAGCTGTGGAGAAGGTCAGCTGCTGCATACCCGAGGGTGTTCCCATAGACATCACGGTCAAGCTGATGGTGTGCTTGATTCACTTGAACATCCTGGAGCCACTCAGTGTAAGTAGAAACCAGCTCACAAGGGGGGAAATGTTCTAAGAAATCACAAAGGCAAGTAATTGTTCCTGTTTTCATAGACTGAGGTGGTTGAGGGAGCTGTGGAAATTTTCTGCTTTTCTCACAGTCCAAGAAAGAAACCTCCCAGGTGTGGAATAGCAGAAATAATATCTTTGCCCCTAGAAATTATGCCGGTGTAAGTATTACTAAAGCACAGTAAGGCATAGCCTGTGTGCTGTGACCAGCCCAGGACCATATTACAAAGTTGTTGAGCACTAAGGAACACCTTTTGCCTTTGTTTTAAAGCTATACTAAATCTGAAGACTGTTCTTTCATAAAAGGACACTCCTCAGTGATGGACTCTTTAACCCACTGGCTGTGTGAAACATTTAGAATAGAAAAATGGGGCTTCTTCAGGAATTCTGAATTTCAGATCTTGTATTTTTCACTTCTAAACTAACATTTAAATAAAGCATAGTTCAGAATGCAAAAAGAATAAAAATCATAAGATAAAAATGTAAGCTTCCAATAGGCACGCCTTAAAGAAATGTTCTCATTGATTATTTGTGCTTTAAATGTTGGTGTGGTTTTTCTTAAAGCCTCTTCTGACTACGCTGGTGGAACAAAATCCAGAAGATATGGGAGACTTGTATTTGGATGTCGCAGAGGCTTTTCTGGATGTTGGGGAATACAGCTCGGCCCTGCCTCTCCTGAGCTCCCTTGTCTGTTCAGAGCGATACAACCTGGCTGTTGTGTGGCTTCGGCACGCAGGTGAGAAGAGCCAGGGCTGCTGAGCATGGGGGACTGAGAGATGGTAACACAATGCTGAGCATTTCCAGGGACCATTATCCAAGATCACGGGAATGTGAGATTGACTGGTTGAATGAGAGCTGGTATTTGCAGAATTAAGTTTATCGTGACAGCTCCGTCGAGCATTATTTTTTGTTATTCATATACCCTGAAATTTACATCAGTTAAAAGTATTTTATGTTTATGTAAGTGTAACAGCATCTATTCTGCATTTCATCCTGTGTCAGCTGCTGATGTTTGAAGTGAAACTGTGCATGCATTAGTGCATATATCTGAATATTTTTTACTTAAAAATACACGTTTGGAATGATTTTACTGAGAAGGCATGTATTTACCGTCTTGCAAATTTTCTTTGTCTGCCACTTAAGTGTCTGGTATTGCTTCTGGTATTTCTAGAGTGCTTGAAGGCTTTGGGACACATGGAGCGTGCTGCAGAGAGCTATGCCAAAGTTGTTGATCTTGCTCCGTTGCACCTCGATGCACGAATCTCACTTTCGACGCTTCAGCAGCAGCTGGGCCGGCCGGAGAAAGCTCTGGAGGCTCTGGAGCCGATGTATGACCCAGACACGCTGGCTCAGGATGCTAACGCTGCGCAGCAGGTGGGTGTTCTGCGCTTCCACTTGGGATGCATTATTCTGCCAAACTGTGCTAGTAGTCCAAGCTGTCTGCATAGGAGCAGGGGCTCAGACTTACCTCCCCATGGGGAGCTTGCGGAGCGCAGTGAGTGGTCTGTTACAGTGTCCAGGACAAGCCCTCCTGACTTTCTCTCTTACTGTTCTCTCAGCATTTCCCCAGTCCCACCTGATAACTTCTGTGCAATGCACGAGCTTTTGACCACTGAGGGCCAGTTGTGACTCTCCATGAAGTTGATCAGCGGGTGCTACATGTGAGCTCCATGGTTTGGCCTCTGTTGAGTCTAAGCAGAGGTTTGAATCCCCTCTGTAGAAGCACCCTCACCATAAGGAAGAGTCAAGCCAGATTTCTCTAAAATCGGAGAATTTGGAACAGTAACTCCTGAGAGCAGTTTAGGGAGAACTTACCTGCTGCTGCAGATTCTTACAGCTTTCTGGAAGCTTATACAATCCTATTAGTACTGTACTGAGTCAAAATTGTTTGTTTTATAAACTCAAGTCTGTGCAAGAGGTTGAATAATAATGTTGTCTGTTGCCCAGGAATTAAAGCTGCTCCTGCATCGCTCGACGCTGCTGTATTCCCAAGGCAAAATGTACGGTTACATTGACACGTTGCTCACAATGCTGGCAATGCTGCTGAAGGTAAGCCAGTCTCTCCAGCTGCACTGTAAGAAATTGGGCAGCTGGGACTTGGGTCAAGACAAACAACAAATGAACTCAGGAGGAGAGCTAGTGGGTTTTCATATATAAGTGAGGGCCTAATTTGTAAGGTAGCAATCTTGCAGGTGGTCCTTTCACGACAGTTCCTGCCTGTAGTGTTTTGAACAGAGAACTGTTTGAGTATATAGTTACTGATACAGTGACTTCAACTCCCTGTTCTCAGTGTGCTTACAACCCACTGAATCCTAAAGCTGCTTCTTGCCTTTTTAACAGTATGCACAGAGCTTTTTTGAGGTGTTGATGCTAGCTTCTATTTAAACAAAATTATTAAAAATTTCTTTACTGTTTTCTTGTGGCAAAAGGACAAAATAAGAATTTGTTTAGCCAGTAAATACAGTGGTGGTGGTTTTGTGTTAATTGATTTTTGTTTATTTATAAATAGGGAGTGAGTTAAGTCCATTTTATCCACTGGCTCAGCACCTTCACAACCCATTATACTGGTTGAAGAGCTGACTATCCACAGACTTCTGAATGATAAAGGCATTGGTCTTCTTATACTTCTGTGCAAAGAGTCTTGATTTCAGTATATCCAGGGATATACTCTAATCCCAGGAGAAGTCTTTTTAAGTCTCTTGAAGAGTTTTCATCTTGCTTTTGCCTAGCCCAGTTTGCTCTGGAGCATGAGACAATGCAGAGATGATATTCCTGTTGGGAATGTTCTCTCTGATGACCTTGCTGTATGGTGGTGTCTCAGACTGTTTGGAGATGCAGCGTGAGCAAGATGGATTGGCCATAAAGCTGCCTTTGTTACAGGATGTTATATTGTAATCTGAAATGCTGCCCTTAAATTTGTTTCTAGGTAGCAATGAGCAGAGCTCAGGTGTGTTTGATATCTAGTTCCAAATCTGGAGAGAGACACCTCTATCTTATTAAGGTGTCGAGGGATAAAATTTCTGACAATGATGACCAAGAGACAGCAAATTGCGATGCGAAAGGTAACAAATCACAGATTGTTTATTAAAAACAAAGCAAGGTGAACTCCACAGTTATGAAAAATGATAAAAATGCTCCTACTTTGCATACTAAATCCCTGCAGTTCATGTTAACATTGCTTTATTTCTAGGGCAAGGAAAGCAGCAAAACTGAAGATAATATATTTTAAGGGAACAATCCCCATTCAGAGAAGAATAGTAAGATTACAGAATAATCTAGATTGATCTAGAGATCTTATGGGCCAGCATTCTCCTGAGGGAAAATTTCATACACGTGAATCTAGAATGTAATACAAATGCATTGTAAAAGTGGTGTGATTTTTCTTTTTTTAGCTGGCCCAGGCTTGGTTGAGCCAAAGTACATGTTCTTAAGCACTGCTTGACAAATTAGGGAGAGGAACTCCATTACATTGATGTAATATCTTCACAGCTTGAACTGAGTGCATTGTTTGCCCTTTGTTCCCACTTTGTGTTTTTTGTTGGTGTTTTATGAACTGCCCTTGAACTGAGCAAAAGTAAATATTTCGTATTAGCTGTTAGTGCTACAATGTCTTTGAAAATATCAGTTTGATGCATGCATCTGTTTTGTAAAAATTTCTCTTTCTTATTCTAATTTTTCCCAACTTTCTGGCTCCGATATTTTTAGCAATTTTTGCTGTTCTCACAAGCGTTCTGACAAAAGATGACTGGTGGAACCTCCTCCTCAAGGCTATATATGCCTTGTGTGATCTCTCCCGGTACAAGGAGGCAGAGCTGCTTGTGGATTCCTCACTGGAATATTACTCATTCTACGAGGATCGACAAAAGCGCAAGGAGCTGGAGTACTTTGGGCTCTCTGCCGCAATTCTGGACAAGAACTTCAGAAAAGCTTACAACTATATCAGGTGGGCTGCTGAGAAGGCAGAGCAGTCTGTGCTGTAATTGCCTCCCCTGAGGCTGTAGTCACACTGCTGATGATACTGCTGGGGTAGGCAGGCTGATGCTTTCCAGCCTTGGCTGAATGAGAGAAGGCTGCTGAAACTGAAGGAGCTTTCCAATAGCCTCCGATCCCAGAAATGCACGATGCAGTAGGGTGGTTGATTTGGCAAAAACCAGTGGTTCTGTTTTTCGCTCTCATCTTTGTCTCAGTCATTGACCTTCTCTTTGAGTTTCTTTTCTTTATCTTCCCTGAACTGCTGAGATTTTTATTGAAGGTACAGTCTATACTACATAGCATTTACTGATTTCTTGCATACTTCTCCTTCTGTAGAATCATGGTCATGGAAAATGTCAATAAGCCCCAGCTGTGGAACATCTTCAATCAAGTCACTATGCAGTCTCAGGATGTCCGTCACCATCGCTTTTGTCTCCGCCTGATGCTGAAAAATCCTGACAACCACGTGCTGTGTGTGCTCAACGGGCACAATGCCTTCGTGTCTGGCAGTTTCAAGCATGCTCTTGGTAATATCGTTCATGTTCTAACATCAACAAACAGAACAAGTGAAAGTTTATAAAAAGAGGAAGTTTTTTTTTTTTAATCAGAAAATTATAGGTTCACAATGCTAGTCTGGTGTTTTAATTATTCTGTGCACAAATCAGAGCATTGCTGAAGGGTTTTGCTAATAAAAATTAAGCTGGCGCATTTCAAGTTGAGCTCACATTGCAAATATAACTAACTTGCAAAGATAATTGGAGGCTAATGATGGTAATAATGACAGAACCAGCCCAATTTAAACAGCAAATACAGCTGGTTGCACGTTTTAAGCAGGCCTTTGAAATAAACCTGCTGCTTTCAGTCAAGTCCTCCAAATGTCACATTTAAATCTCAGCAAGGACCATGTTTGCCTTCTGTGTCTGATCATTTACTGCTTCCATTTTTACATCACAGTCTGCATTTTTCCTTCAGAATCCAGTGGGTGCTGAAAATATGCTTTTTCCTCCTTGTTTTTTCTTGTGTATTTTGATGTAGGTATATGAAACTGTTTATTTTCTTAGTTCACGCTTCTAATTCAAATACTTTTTTTCTTGTCCTCAACTTAGTAAGGAATGCTTTTCACAGCCAACATCTTGATTCATTTGTTTGCTTTAGGTCAGTATGTGCAAGCCTTCCGTGCAAACCCAGATGAGCCTTTGTACAGTCTTTGTATTGGCCTGACTTTCATCCACATGGCCTCTCAGAAATACGTGCTGAAAAGGCATGCTCTTCTAGTACAGGTGAGGCAGTGTGATTCTTGTCACCCACAGTGTTTCCTGGCTTTGTATTTTGCAGATGGTTATGGCTACAACACACTCTGTTTAAATAATTTTTCATAACTAAGATGGCATTTCTAAAGATGGATGAGGCAAAACATGAGCAGAGATGAATGTGCTTTTGAACTATAGTTACACCATAAGGTAGCTTGTGACTCACCTTGATATTAACAGCTGCCAGCTGTTTGTAAAAGTATTACTGATTTATTTGGGGTTGTAATCTGAATTTTCTTTCAAGTTTTTTTGGCCTGCATTGCTGTAGAGTGGAATCTATGCTACATGCCTTTCATAGATAAGTCTCATAAACTGCCTTCTTGAAGAAAATTTTACAGTCTTGGAAAGTGGTTTTTTTCCCCTGTCTTCCTTTTCTTTGTAAAGATCTCGTGAGCTTCAGTTTAGCTACCTTTGAATTTTCAGCTTCTTTATTTGCTTTTTTCTTTTCATCTGTAAGATCCATTTACAAACCACGGACTGAGCAGTCCCAAACAGAATCCTGATAGTAATTTCCTCTACTTTACACCAAGTATTTTCATTAATTTTAAATACATTTTAATTCCTGTAGCTGCTGAGCTCACTTGGCACAATATGGTGAGGATCCTGAGCTCTTGTGACTTCTGAAATTGCTGGAAGGCTGTAGCTTGCACTGATCTTGACAAAAGCTACAGGTCCCTAACTACTGTAACACAAAATCAGTTTTGGGTGTCCAACTTCAAGACATTTTGAACTTGCAAACTTGGACCTAATTTTAATATTTTTATCTACTTTTTTTCTGTAACCAGCCTGCTTATTTTACGGGGACTGCCCTGTTCTCCTTTTATAACGTTCTTGAAGAATATCCAATTTATGTTACCCCCTGGCAGTAAAGTTCCCTGCGCTCTCTCCTGCTTACTATACTCAGGGATTTTACATCATTTCTTGCTGCTGTGGTGGTTAATTAGCAATTCAACCACAGTGACCTAAATTATGGTCATTAGCTGCTTACATCTGAACTAATTTCCCATACTGAAGGAAGTACCTGCTTTGATTACCAGCATGGTCCCTAGAAAGATGGTCCTCTGTTTACAGCAGAATCATCACACTCCAGAATGGTAACAAAATAAAATGCACGGGAGCAGAGGAAAAAGTTGTGTGCTCCATTTCTCTTGCAGGGATTCTCCTTCCTCCACCGCTACTTGGACCTGCGTGGACCCTGCCAGGAGTCCTTCTACAACCTAGGCCGTGGCCTGCACCAGCTGGGACTGCTACACCTGGCAATCCACTATTACCAAAGGGCACTTGAACTTCCTCCCCTCACCTTAGAGGTAATGTACCTTTGTAAGTGGTGGACAGAGAATAAAGGCAGGAAAATGTGAAGGATTTCTTAGTCATAGTTAAAATAGGTGCATAAAATCTCGGTAGTTGCGCCTCCTTCGATTTCTATTTTAATTCCTTGTCATTGGAAACCCAAATCTGATTGTCACCTGATAATGTATTTAAGCGTGTGTTAAGTTCAAAGATGTATGAATTTTGAAGGATTTACTCATAGGCTGAAGCAGCAGCAAGAAGGGTTGCTAAACAACTTTTCCTGATTAAGTAGCTTTCTATATCTTACATGCAATGAGTATACCAACTGGAAGTTGTGTTTACTCACCCCTGCTCTAAAACAGCATGCTGGAGTGAGATGGACCAGTATTAGGAATGTCTAATTGCATCTGAGCCATAGTTTAATGCTAATTGATCTATACTGGATCCTAATTGACGTCGTACATTTACAGGTCTGGTCAGTGGAATGGGTAGGTGGGAACATTGGGAATGTGTTTAGAAAGGGTTGGCAAAGTGAGAGCTGGGGGTGCGAGTTCTGAGCAGCAGTCTTGTGACCCTCTACAAGGTGCAGGCAGTATTCAGGTTCTGGTTGGAGAAACAAATAGGTAAGAAAAGACAAATTAAGGTAGTACTTTGCTGGATTATAAGCTGGCTGTTGAATTTAGAGCTAATGTTTTGAGTGTGAAATTTTATAACTTTGGTGATTAACAACATTTCCACATTCCATGATGTGGAAACTCCTTAGAGAGGGAGAGCACAAGGAATACTTGGATATGTTGAACAAATTCCATACAGCTGAAAGCCTTTATTTGCAAAATAAAATGAATGTGTAATTTGATGATATTAAACACATGAATATGTCATTTGATTCCACTGTAATGGCTACTCGTGCTTCAGTTTTACACTATTTTTGCATCTTGATAATGTTTTTTAATAATTATTTTTACAGGGAATAGAAACTGATCAAACAGACTTGAGAAGAGATACTGCCTTTAACTTGTCACTCATTTACCAGAGCAGTGGGAATACCAGAATGGCTCAGAAGATGTTGTATACCTACGCAGTTGTGTGATGAGGTTTGTGCAGGTGGAATTGATGCCCTTTGGATTGACCTTTGCACTACGCAGTGCTGGGGAAGCTGGTTTTAAGTGCAGCTTTTTCTGCAGAGGGTCAGAGACGTGGCTGGTGCTGTGTTCTGGCTTTGTGGACTTCTGCTTTTGCCATTTGCACTGTATCACGTGTGAGTGGGAATTGGCCATCCTGAGCACACCCTGAGGTGCTCACAAGTGGCTGCTTTTTAGCTCTTCTCCTTTGGTGCACTGCTCTCTAAATATGTTGTATATAGAATCAAACAGTGAAAACCGAGGCCCAGTGTGATAAGCTGAGGGTTTTTTTTTTTTTGGGGGGGGGAAATGTACAGTATGCAGTATTTCAACTAATTACCATTGAGGTTGCTGAAGAAGCCGTGTTCACTGGTAATGAGGGTATTTTAATGTGTAGCATTAAGTTACAATAATGTGGAGCCATCCTAGAGGATGAAGAATTCATTATTTAATGTTTAAAATACTCAGAGTTTTCATATTCTTAGCAGTTTTTGTATTTGAAAGGGATTGATCTTTGTTTTACTGAAACCAATGTAACTTTTGTTCTTTCTCTGAACTTGTTAATAAAAAGGTTAATGATGTTTACTTATTCTCAGCTAACATCTCTCCTACTGAATAGGACAAACCTAAAGCCCCACATGGTACACACCTAATTTTAAGCAGCACAGTTTAATGAGGCTCAGGGGTGTTTAGCTTTGCTGGTGTGCTGAACCACCCCTTTGTTCTCAGAACAGCCATTTTTCTCAAGGTTGAGAGGCTCTTGCATTAGTCTGTGGTCCCTACTGTATAAATTACAGTTTGGGGCCAAATTTCTGGGGGAGCAGAAGGAAACAATTCCAGTTGGGCTACCCTGAGGCTCCAGAGGCATGCAAGACTTTTCTCCCTACTATACTGACCAAGTGTCCCAAATAACATGTTTAGGTCCCACAGAAACAGTAGTGCCGTGGGTCAGAGAGGAGGTGGTGAGCAGCTCTGCTGAAGCAGGTCAGAGTGCAGCACCAGCTATCCTGAAGCCAGCTTGTACTGACACCACGAGGAAGAGTAGGCCGTGATGAAGATGAGCTGATCTTTGGTCTTGAAAACTGTCCATGCCGTAATTGTTTTCAGCGTATCTTGATGGAAGTCTCCTGCTAGAACTAACTACTCATTCCCCAGTTCCACTGTAGGATAGGTTGAACAAATTCCACTAATTCTTAACAAAGGTAAGGTGATGTGTGGCATAACACCACCCACCTCATGAATTCCTTCTATGCTCCTGAAATAGCCCAAGGCTTATGTTCTCTCATGACCCAGATATCATCTCCCATTGTAAGCATCCAGTCCTGCCAGTTCCTCCCTGCCCCAGTCACGTCAGCATCCAGCCACAGGCACATGACTCTGCCTTCAGTAATTCACCGGAACCCTCTGCAAACCACTCTTTGGATAGCACCTGCCAGCTCTTAGTCTAAAGCTGCTGAAAGAGAAGGGATAAAAGCAAACATGTAGCCTATTGACAGCATATGCTGCAGTGGTTACAAATAAAGAATAATTGTTATAAATAGTAATTTTACTATCAGCCTTATACTGCAAAGAACGTGAGTCAAAAAGACAAAGTGACAGGTCTGAGTTAATTCAAATCAGCCGTTGGGGTTTAAACAAGAATTCCGAGGTTCCCTATAGATGGGTGCCCTGTGAACACCTTTTATCTGCAGCTGGCCTCAGCACTGCACACCTTAGTAACTGTCAGATCAAGTAAAGTACCCGGTTCTTCCATACCTGGGAGCTAGCAGGGAGTTCTCCTGGCAGCAGGTGATGCTCTCCCAGGGCTGGGAATCACCAGTCAGGTGAGCTCATTTCCTGCACAGCTCACGTGGGGCTCTCTAGGGCTGAGCTGGAGGCCTGGTGTTTGCCCTGTGGGTCCAGGGAGGTTTCATGAAGGCTCCTTGCTTTTCCTCCTGGGAAAAGATGTACTGTTTTATGAATGACGTCTCTTTGGGAAATCTTTGACTTTACTGAAGAAGAGATGAAGTTTTAGCAGTTTAATACTGACATCTTTAAAAAGCTAATTACAAGAACTAATAATGGAGAAAGCTGAGGAGCCGACCCAAAGAAGGTAAGCACGGCTTTTGGAAGGGTGTCTTTAGAGGGCATGGACAAGGGAAGATAAACCACTGATGTGGAGCTCAGTGCAGAGGAAAATAGATTAGCTGTTAGCTTTCAGATCTGTGTTTGCTTAATGAATATCAACCAAGCATGAAGTGTGTATAAAACACCTTTTCTAACTACAGAACAGTCCCTTGAAGCTCTCCTGTACCTGTAATATTCTCTGCTCCTTCACTATGTCTTTCGGCAAAAGGGGAGGAAGCAAACTAAACCCAAAGAGGAGATCTGCTCTCCAGCCCTGAGTGTAAGGAACTACTAAAGAAAGTCTAGAAAACTGAAATCCTGACTAATAACAGCCTGCAAAATGCCACTCAGGTAACTTTTCTTTGCTTACTTCTTTGAAATGAATTTTGCTTTTATTACCTCCTTTTTGGAGCTGCTCTCTTCTTGAGGTTTTTCAGAACTTCTAGCTGTAGGCTGTCAGATGTGAACCACTGGTGAGTTGCTGCTTCTAGGCCAGCTGTGACCCAGGCAAGGTGGTGTAAGTAGAGCTGCAGAGAGAACGGTGGTCGCGTGCTGTGCTCCACACGTGAGGGGCAGGAGCAGCACACCCTTCACATCTTTCTCCTGTACTCAGGAGTAGGAGCTCTGTGCTGCTCTCCTGCTATGCTGGGGAGGAAGAGTTGTCCCTCTCTTCGAGGGGTGGTGAAATCAGCACGGGTCTCCAACACAGCATGAAATACAGAGGCATAGGAAAGGGGAAAAACAGATGTGGGGTGCCACAAACTCCTGAGAAAATGAGGGCAGACTGACTTTACCTGACACGTACTGAGGAAATATTCTTTTGCTATTGAGATCTCTTTCTAATCATTGAATAATACTTGGACTGATAAAGCAGCATGTAAGACCTGAGGCACCTTTATAACTTTAAAAAAAAATTATTTTATGCTGGTTTGTACTCTATAAACATCTAATCTCTTACATTTTCACCAAATTACTATAGTAATCCATGCAAGCTATAATAATTTGGATTTTGTGCTACCACAGTGCAAGGACAAGGTGATGCAAGGACAAATGATTCTGGGGGCAGGGGGTGTGGTTTTGCATGATGTCACATCCAGTGACATAACAGCAGCACAGGGCCTGCAATTTACTTGGCCACAACACTTCTGTTTGGTTGGGTAAGAGAGATATTTTGTGCCTGTTAAAAAAAAATAGGCTGCGGGGGACAAAAGCTCTTTCTGCAAGCCCCACTAAATTCAAGTGATTTATAGAAAAAAATGCAAACCTTTTCCTTTTAAGGTATGATAAATGCCACTTAGTTGAAAAGGCCACATGTGCACCTCTCTCTTCACCAGAGGGTTATAGTGGAGATTGAAAGGGTTACTTGGTGCATATGCTCAATTAACCCCTTGTTATTCAGCTTTTGCACTTCAGTCTTGAAGAAAAGAGATGTGACAAAATAGCTCAGCTTGCTTTTAGTGCAGAAACAAAACAGCATCGTTGGAAGTGGAACACAGAAGGGAAGTGAGTGTCTCTTTACCCAGAGCAGCTATTTTCTTTTCTCTGAGTCTCATAGCAGGAGAAGCAGGAATCGCTTCTAATTTATCTTTCCATTGAAATAATTCCAAGATAACAATTAATTTAGCTTTACTCTAAGTACAGTGTCTTGATCACATCCTATTGTCACTGCCATCAGGACTGTTGCATAAATACAGCTTTCTTGCTCTCTTAGAATCACTACACATTCTGTGCTGTTGGAAGAAGGCTGGAAATCTTTCCACCACTGTTCCAAATTCTATGACATAGGTTACCATGAAGTAAAGTTTTATTTCCTGCTTGTTTTGCATTACCACTACAGTGTGCCTCCCTCATTTCTAATTAGGAATTTTAAAAATAAAGTTATTTCATATGTTTCCAATCTTTCAACCAATTTTTAGCCATCTATTTTGTTTTAATGCCCCCTGGTGGCTCTTAGCCGTTCTGCTATTTTCACACATTAAGCAGATTAATTATCCCAAATCCTAGAGATGCATCTTGATTCCCAAAGGCAGTGTGAGCAGAACTGAAGATGACTTTGATACAGAACTCTCTTAGTATATGTTTGTCACTACACAAATAAGTAGAGAAAACAAGTAAGCACTTCCCTCCAGATGATGCACCAAAGAGCTTGGGTTAAACAACCCTATCTTAGATTAATAAAAGCCAAGTTTCCCCTTCGAGGTGCAAAATAGGACTCTGGGAGGTACCTGTACTTTGTCAGAGGTCAGTTTATTCTCGTGACAGTCAGCTCTGCCAGCACCAGTTGCACCTGCTGCTGGGCACACTGTGGGAAAAGGAGCAGAAGCCACCATGTTATAGGAAAACAAAGCAAAAAGCAGAAAAAACCCACAACCAACCAAAATTTCTTGGTATAAAAATTGCTTCAGGTACAATTTTTCAGTAATATGAAGGACTAAAACAGATTTAAAAAATCAAAATGTCCAAATGGCATAAATTCCTGCAAGGCCTGCTTATTTTTAGGAGCAGCTGCTCAAATTAGTACAATTGTCCAGATGGCCACAAGAAGGCCACTGTCCTAGAAGCACAGCCAACAGAATTGGAGAGATGAAAGAAACCTTTGACAACAGGGAACAGAGAAGCAAAAAATAAATAGAAGAATAAGAAGACATGGATAGAATTAAAATAACTTAGTGTGACTTTTTTAATGTTGTGAACACTCTCTTGATTCATATTCTTTATCTTTAGGAATATGACAAAAGAGTTCTGTGTCAAGCAGAAAAAAATATATTAATATGTTACAGACTAACTACTGTAGAAATGAAGATTTGCTTATCAAGTTTCACACATGAAAAAGATGTTTCAACTAATTTGTTTTACCAGTGTGATTGTAGGCCCTTATCAGCAGCTAAGTGTTTCTTAGGATCTCCAGTGGATGAAAGTGGTTATCACATCCAGTCTGTAAAAACTAAATGGTAAAAGCATTGGTAGCACGGTGTTACTAAGCTTTTACTCAACCTTTCTGGAATGAGTTAAGTATCCTGATCTAGGTGACTGAGACTAGCGAGAAATAATGGAATGGGGGAAAAAAGTTAAAAATGGGAATGAAGTGCCAAGTGCAAATGAGGAGGGAAGTGATAAAGCCCCTTTTTTACTACCTGCATTCTTTGGATTCAGTTCCTTTTCTGTCTGTAGCCATAACAACACTCTTTAACTGATGGGTGGTTCACCAGTGTTTCACAGTTCTTCTGCCGTGTATTTTCTCCCACACCTGCTACCCTGGCCTGTGCAGGGCTAATGGCTGGGTGACTAGCAGGTGTTCCTGGGATACCCGAGTGGAAATCTTGAGTAACTTGCTCCAGGTGACCCTGCCCTGGCTGGGGAAGGGGTGGAGGGGGGCATTGGACTAGATGATCCCCACAAGTCCCTTCCAGCTGTGACTATGAAATGATTGAAGCTGAAAAGGAGGAAAGACTGACCTACTCTGTGTGTGCTCCTCAGGGACCTGCAGCAGCTATGGCTGAGGCACAGCCCATGGTGGCCACTCCAGGGCATGGCTCCTGCTGGTGTTCCCCTCACATAATCACGGCATGGTCTCAGTTGGAGGGGACCCGCAGGAGCTATCAAGTCCAACTCTTAGCCCAGCACAGGACTAAGAGCCCACCCTGTGCCCTAGAGCTGAGAGTTGTTGAGCTCTGTCAGGCTTGGTGCTGTGACCACTGCCCTGGGGAGAGCCTGTTCCAGTGTCCAGCCACGCTCTGGGTGAAGAACCTTTTNCCTATGTGGGGCACTCCGCTCCCCGGCCGGGCTGGCGGTGCTTTGTTCCATCCCCGGGCCGCCGCATCCCCGCCCGGGCGGCAGGCCCGCCCAGCCCGCGGCCCCTCATGAGGAGCCCCGCGGGGCCGGGGCGCGCCGGGGCTGCTGAGGGGGGAGCTGGGCTGGCCCCGGAGCCCCTCGGCAGGGCTGAGGAGACGAGCTCCGCCTCGGGCTGGTGCTTAGATGGCGCTCGCAGTGCAGCGTTTCGCAGCGGAACGCGGAGGGCTTTCAGCTCCGGCTTGCGGAACGTGGAGGCTCTCGCCTGCCCAGGGAGCTGCGCCGCAGGAGCCTTCTGACCTTCAGGCTAAGGGTTATTTTCACACGTGATTAATTTATTGCATATCAAATAATATCCAAGAGTGAATGGCCGGAAGCTAGAACACGGTAAGCTTAGATTAAATACTAAGAAGAAAACTTTGCTGAGGTGAGGGACGAGGCTCTGGCACAGGTTGCCCAGAGAAGCTGTGGATGCCTCATCCCTGGAAGCGTTCAAGGCCGGGCTGGATGTGGCTTTGAACAGCCTGGTCCAGTGGGAAGTGTTCCTGCCCATGGCAGGGGATTGGAACGAGGTAATGTTCAGCGTCCTTCTCAAACCACCCATTCTGTGCTCAGTATGGGCCCTAAGCAAGCAAAGTATTTCATATTTATAGCGAAAAGGCTCGCAGTCGTTTAACACAGATACACAGATCAGCAATCGTGCTGCGTTGGGCTGTCTCCACTATGCATCTGAGGTATGGGGGTTTTAAAATCGTATCCTTTTTGGTACTGGATTTCTTTTTTATGCAGAGAGGGAGACTGATTTTGTAGCCTTCTGGTTAGAACATACAGGTGCACAGCTGGGAAGTCTTCTATCTGAAATAGGCAGCGAGTAGTAATGCTACAACCACTAAGCATTAGATGCTCTGGGAACTCAAGCAAAGGGGTTTAAGCTGTCTATCCTAGAGATTTAGAATCTCCTTTTCAATTTTGGCAGCTCATATGGCTTCTGAGAGGGACATCTGTGTGTGACTCAACTCCTCCTTTGCGTTGGACAGGGACCATGAGCCACTAATACCCAGCTGAGGATTTTGCTCGGGCTCATCATGCAGTGTGAACACCATCAAAGTACCCTTCAGGGATCCATCACTTGGGCTCAGCGTTTCCTGAAGCTTCTAACATGTTGAGGTAATACTATTCATATAATATATGTTTGGGCTGAACTGTTTAGTAGGGCATGTTGAGATGCTATTATTAAATATAGATTTGGAATGGAAAAGTAGATTTCTAAAAAACCCTTGACGTCTGTCTGTAGATGGCAGCAGAGAGGAACGATATTTATTAGGACCACTAAATACGGTGACTGTGCATTTTATAATTTGTGCAGCTGGTGGCTCTCCATTAATGCTGAAATTTTTGCACTTTACTGATGAATGTAATTATTTTGATTTAAGGATCTTTTGGCACGACTGTTTATTTTGGAGGAAGAGTTGGAGCTTTTCTGAGCAGAGGGTGACTCTGCAGACGGGGCAGCACTGCATTTGATCAGTGCTGTGTATGTAATAAAAAGATCCTCAGCTGACGTAAGGATGTCATTGCTCCACTTGAGAATTTGCTCCAGAAAGCCTTTGCCTGGGGGATGTTGCTAGGAGGCTTGTGAAGAAATGTAGGATGTGAGGGAATATAAAAATCACTTGGGAGAAAGGAGATTAAAACAAGAAATTAAGTAACTCTTAAGTTTCTCACCTAAGGAAGGGATGCATATATAACATTGTTTTTATTGTACAGATTCTCAATAGCTGTTGGTGTGTTAGGCTGGTCATTAATGGGAGGATTTTGATATAATGGCCATGTAGGGATGGATGCCTGGTTTATGCAGTAGAATAAGGAGGTGAGAACATAAAAGAGCAATTGATATGTGGGTCAAATGGAAACTGCATTTCAGAGATCCTTTCATGAGCTGGGGTAGGGTAACACTGACAGAAAGATGGCTAATTCTGACAGCACATGATAAATTTTGAAACAAACAAATCAAACGCTACTCTTAATTTAGTGTGCATTAAGAGAACTGCTTGATTTGAGCTTTTTGTTCCCATTTGTTACTTTACATTCAGTAGCTGGTGTATAGTCTGATAAGAGTTGCTTTGTATTAAAAAAAATAGGAATAAAACGTGTACATCAAAATATCTGTAGCATGTTTTCCATGGGAAACTTTTAAGATGATTGTGATGAAAGGAATGAGTGTTGAAAGTTGAAGTTAAACAATTAGATGTTCTTTTCTGCTCCAAATATCCTGTCCAACAGTTTCACAGGAGTAGTCAAAATAACCTTAAAAATAGTATTTTCTTTTATTTTTTAATGTTGTTTCTATGGCAGTAGGAGATGGGGTGGGCAGGTGCATTATGATGAGAACCCACCTACTTTTTTTCTTCAAAGCAGCATCATTTCCTCTATACTTTTATATACTTCCTCTATACTTTCCTCTACACCTACATTTATGCCTGGTGGAATCATGTACAAGGTTGCAAACTAAAATGGGATAGAAGGATGTTCTCATGTGTCGTTAAAAACACAATTGTACCTCTGTTTCTTACACCTGTGCTTTGTGTGATGTGTACAGCAGCTCACATAACTCAGTAAAGCTTTCATGTAAGTTATGTGTAAAAATCAGACAATTCATATGATGCTTTATATTATTTCTGCAACGTTATGGCTCTGGGTTTGGGGTCTTTTTGGTATTGTCTCCAATTTGCTCTGATTTGAAATTTTCCAGGGAATGGGTGTTTCCCTGGGGAGTCTTTCCCTGTTGCAGTAGAGCTCACTGCATAAAGGTGCTTTTGCCTTTTCCTTCCCTGCAATGACATGTCTTTCAGCTATGGCTTGTTTTGCTATTCTGACAGTGCCTTTTAATTTCTGCTTAGGTTTGCCATGTGTTTGGAGGTACTTAAGTGCTGCGACTGTCATTAGTTAACAAAGTTTTATTCCAGCATAGGTAAAATACTTTCCTTGCATTGATCTCCTTTGAATTCCTTCTCCTGTTTTGAGTTAGAACTGAAGTCTTTGTTCAAGGTGGAGTCTGAGCTGCCAGCACTGTGGCAGTGCTTGTCTTTAGAATCCTTTTCATCTCACTTGCTTATGCAGAACACTTTGGTGTGAAGGTAAATCAGAGACCAGACTCTATTACAAATATCTCTATTTTGGATTCCATGGGTGGCATGAAACCATGCTGCAGCAGTAGGTGGAACTTTCAAGTTTGACTTGAGAGGTGGGATAAATTAAATCTGCTAAATTGGATCGGTTTGTCCATTCAGGTCAGCATTCTGCAAAGGTACTTCTAGGAGTAAGAGGCTCAACTATTGTGTCGCTGCTGTAACTCTGCTTTCTCTGAGCATTGCTTCAATTAGTTTATCCCATTCTTCCACAATGGGTTTTTTTTTTGGTTTTTAATTGCATAAGATACAAGTTTTGGAAATTGTGAGCTGAAAGTTTCCTTTCCAGAACCCTTTGTGATTTTTACTTATCCTGTCTGCTCTGTTTTATCATTAATGAGATTCTGAGTTTGCTTGGCCCATGCTGAATTCCAACCCACTTGAATTTAATTCTTGTGGAAGCACATATATGTATTTTTAATTTATTCTCATCACTGAGATCGGTAGCAACATAAACATGCCAGAAGAAATGCTCTTTGATCTCTCCTTAAAACTCTTCTACGTGGTCACATCTGCAAAACTTGGTGAGAATTCAGGCTATCAGGATATTTCTACCACCGTGGTGGTTTCTTGGCACTTTGTGCTGCCCAGTTTGTTGGCATCTGTAGCAAGATGTCAGAGCTTTGGGAAAGCTGCAGAGCAGCTTCTGAGTAGGGTGTCATGAAAAAGATCATCCCTGGATTAGGGTTCTTAGCTGCTCTGGAGTTTTACAGTAAGTATATTATTAGATATTTTACATGATAATATAACATTCTAAGTGTTCTATGTAAACTCGGTTTTCCTCCTTATTCTGAGAGTAATACAGAATCCTTATTTAGTATACCATGGGAAGAACAATGTATTGGTTTTAATCTCTCTATGCTTGCTTGTCTCAGGTTTGCCATGCATTTTTAGAGAATTTTTAGGGCATTTTCAGGAGTTTTAAGGTATTTCAGTGCTTTTAAAGAACTATTTAGGCTATTTTTAGGACTTTTAATGGTTTTTTTGTGGATTTTTAGGAGTGTTTTAAGGGCTTTTTTTACAAATAGGGTTTTTTAAGTGTATTGTAAGGATTTTGTAGGGACTTTTACAACATTTTGAGGGTTAGGACTTTTAAGGGAATTTTTTGAGTGTTTTAGGATCCTTTCAAGGCCTTTTAAGGATTTTTAGGGTATTTTTAGAGCTTTTAAGGACTATTTAGGGGTTTTTTTTTTAGGAATTTTAAGGGTTTTTCAATTTTTAGTGGTATTTTAAGGGCTTTTTTACATTCAGAGTTTTTCAGTGTATTTTAAGGGTATTTAGGGGTTTTTAGAGCATTTTGAGAGTTCCATATATCATGTGGAAAATTACCCTGATAGGTGGTTTTAATCCTCTTGAATAAATTCCTTGTTGTTTACACCAGTTTTATGAAAACAGAATTCAGACAAGTATGAGTAATTCATTCTATTTGTTTTCTTGCCTGAGATATTTTCATAATAGCTTTAGCATCTTTAAAAGGGCAGATGTCACACTGAGAATTATGAGGTTAAGGACATAGACACTAAGACCAAATAAACAAAACCCAGATTTTTTATGAAGATTAGGCCTTTAACAAGAAACAAGGACTTGATTTAGTCTGTATCTATGTGAGTGTACATATATATGCAGAAAATATAGGTATAAATTTGTACCTAAGTTATTATTTAACTAATAACACTTCTTGAATTACTTAGTACTTTTCTGTCCTGTTGCTTTCTCTTAGAAGACTTCGGGTTTTTTGTGTGTTGCTGAGCCAAGACTGAGAGCTTTAAACAAAAGAAGTCTTGAACTTTGGCTGTATATAAATACTGATCTGATTTATTCTCACATGTAGTTTATTTTCACAGTAAACCCCAGTAACTGTAGCTCAGAACACTGTCAGACACATTTGAAATATAAATACAAGTTCTGCAGCTGTATATTCTCTTTACCCTGTAGGCACATAAGCAGTCTCAAGTTAAAATATTGCAAAAATGAGACTGATGTCTGTCCTGCTTTTATTTTCCTTTCAATGTCTTAAAACTTCAGTAATGAAACAGTTAACAGGTTGTATTCATCCTGTACAATGTTCTGGCTCTGAACATTCATGTTCTCTAAAACATAGAGCACAATTTTGTGAGCAGAATAAATAACCTTCTCCTCAAACTTCATTGTAATGAATATTCCAACAGATAATCTTCATATTTCTGGTGCGTAAATGCAAATACAAGAAGTGGGGAACACGTATACACTAATTGACATTTTATCTGTATTCTCTTTCTACCTGAAGAAGGGTTGGGAATAAGATGGCAAGGTAAGTGGTAATCCTGAATTCAAAATTCTGATTTTGAATCAGAACTCTCACTTTTGGAAATAGGAGCCAGGCTGTAAAGCACTAGACCAAGGGACAATCAACATCTTGAAAATGTCTCAATTTACCATTCAACTCTTCTCTGAGAAATCTACAGAATATGAAGTGGCATCTACTACTTTTAGATACTCCTCTGGGAGCATCTAAAAGTCCTGTTGTTTTCAATAAAAATATTTCTATGGCTCTCAGGTTTACCTCAGCAAGTGCAGTGATTTACCATTTTTAGCTTTTCTGCAGTACTTAGAAATTAGAAGCAGAAGAAATAATGACAACAGTTTTCACTCCAAGAGGTGGGAGTGGGACCAGCTCCTACCTTCAGATCAGTTTATCAGACCAGCTAGGGCTTCAGGCTCTAGAATTAAAAACCTAATGTGGCACTAGACATTCTTTCCTTTTTACCTTTCAGAGACAAATATCTTCTTTTCAGGCACCGAGCTAAAAGAATGAAGAATTAAAGTGTCACCAAAGTGTCATTGTACCTGACAAGTTGATGCATAAATTTCAACAGATTTAAAGATACATTACAAGTTTAAATGAAACCCAAAGTAGTCAAACATGGTAGTCCTGCAGTGATAGAAATGTAAAATTGGTAGAAATGTCATTATTTTAGTTGTTGATATTTGCAGCTCTTTCTGAAATCAGAGGAAATCACACCAGAACATTTGGTGCACTTAGAATATAGAACAGTGACCTGCACTCCTGCTGAGAAACAATATTTCATGTAAGAAGAGCAGAGGGAATTCTGCTGGGTGTTTGAATCTGTTTTAAGCAGATTGTCAGTAGTACTCCTACCAACAGCGACGTTACTTCTTTACATCTGTGTAATTCATCAGTGTGAAACAATTGAAAGCATTTTGTGAGAATGAAGGGAAAAAAATCTGTTCTTTACAGAGTTCTGTCTTTTCTCACGCTTTAGGGGCTGACAGTGGTTATGTTGAGATTTAATTTAAGAAAAAAAAAAAACCAACATTGCAAGGATGCTGAAAAGTAGAATATAATAGCTTTTACTGATTTCCATCATGACTTTCTACATGTTCTGGCTACCTGGCTGAAAATCTCCAGTCAGAGTAGTAACATCTCAAGCTCCAGTTGTTAAACTGATAACAATGCTCCTAGTAATATTTTTTCCTGCTTTTAAATTTAAAAATGGAATACTGTAAATCCTATTGAAGCGCTTTTCATAAACAGAATTACATTTTGAGTAAGGGTTTGCCTCTTGCCTTGATGCCAGTGACACATAAGCTTAATGTATCTGCTGGCCTATTTTTGAGGGGAAGAGTCTCTAAGGGTAAGACACTGACGTGATAGCCGAGGTAAATGACTGCTGTGTTTACTGGAAGAATGATTTCTCCTTCAGAACGAGATCCCCATTAATCAGTAAGATAACCAGCCTCAGATTTAAACCAGAGATGCAGAGCAAACAAAGGCATCACGCAGGAACATGAAATTTTAATTAACATCTTATATTTGAGCCCAGGCTTTGTTTATGCAGCCCTTAAAGGAACGCTTTCTTTTTGCATATAATCAAAAGTCGGCATGTATTTTTTGGGAGGGATTTTGCCTTGTTATATACTAAACTTGCATTTTGCACTCTTTGGAGGGCTGTGCTGTTCTTGTGTGAATAACCACAGACTGCTGCATGGCTTTGGTGAGCGTGGCTCTTGTCCTGGGAGTTGCAAACTGACGTGCTGTAAAACCAGATGTGTGCACAAAATGAGATTACAGCTTGCCTTTTTTCACCTCGAATTCTGGGCTCCACTTCGTACAGAATTAATTCATCAGTGGGAGGGAAAGTGTTGTTGGCCCGCTTCAAATTTATGGTGGATTTGTGGGGACTGAGCCACAGGACTGGGGATTTGAGCCTGGATTTATGCCAGCAGCAGGGAAAACCAGGAGGAGCATGGCCTCCATTGTTAGCATCCATTTTATGCTGAGGTCTAATGGAGCACACTGGAGCACAAAATACCAGTTCCACACAGAGAATCCAGTCTGGTATCTCTTTAAACAATCTCCAGCAGTAACAGGTATTAATGCAGCTAACATGTTGAGCTATACTGAGTAGAAGAGTTTGAGTCATATTCAAAACTTAATACATTCAGCAAAATATATATAATGTAAATAATAATGCTTATTATTTTGAACATCCTAAAGTCAATCTTTCTAAGCAATGCTCTATCATTGTTTTATTTTTATCTCTTGGCTGTAATTTTTTTTTTTTTGTCGAACAAGGTTTTTTTTTGTTGAAAAGGTGATGTTCTGATTAAAAGGCTTAACTGCATCAACAGACAATGTAGGGTTTGCTTTACTTCCAATGACACATGACTTAATTATGTTAAAATGCAATTGCCCTAAATACTGCTTTATAAACCACTTTTTCTCTCTCCTGACCTTGTTTCCTTATGTGCTGACAGATTTTATGTTCTTAACTCTCTACGTCAAACTGCAGACAATATCCTGGTTGCAGCTCATAACAAAGGGTATTGATGAATAAACAGTACTTATTTAGAGAGAACACTAAAACCCTTCTGCTAACATTTACCTTTGTCAGCCTGCTGACACCACATGGAATTTGATGTTTTTCTCCTGACTTTTTTAAAAAGACTGATCTGTACAGTAGCACCAGAGTCTTTGTAAGGAGCTTTTCCTGACACTTCTAAAGGATTGTGTGATTATGGACAGAATGCATTCAACAGGGCAGTGTCAGACCATTCAAGAACTCTCAGAGGCATCTTCTGGTAACTGGGAGGACACGAGGAACACAGATTGTTACCTGTATGGTCAGGGAATCCCAGGAAAATTAGGCTGAATGAAACACTGGCTCTTACTGAAGTCTGTAGCACTTGCTGAGTTTACAAGGACAGATTTTTTTTGTTCATAATATTTTGTAATCAGAGTTTATAACTGTGTACACCCAAAGTGTATAAGATGCTACAATCTTACTGCATGTTCAAGGTAATCACTATTCCTTACAGAATTTGTGGCCGGAGTTGTGACCATGTACTCTGATGTCCTGTGTAAAATATCTCAGAAGTGGCTCTGTCATAATTCATTTTGTCTTAGAGCAGGAGGATGGACCAGACCTGTATGAGTAAATCCACAGCCTGCAGACTGTGGGGATATCCTAAAGAAGAGATGGTCTCCCCATCATGTGTTAAGACTTGCAGTCACAAAAAGCAAAACAAATATAATACAAACACATTTTTTTGTGAGTTATCAGCTGTATGATATTCACTTTTGACAGGCTAAGTCAGGAATTAGGCCATATTATTACTGTAACTTTTAATGGATATTTTAAATTAAAATGGTGCATATGATAACATTTAAATTCATAAACTTTTGTTGCCTAAACGCTAAATATTTATCACATGCCTTCGTACCAAGAAAAAGAGTACAACATTTTCCACAGATTTTTCTTCCTGAAGCACTGTCTGGTCCTTCAATATTAAAAAATGTTCTAGATGAACTCTCTCTATTCCTTCCAAAACTTTCCAGACAACAACAAAAAAAGGGAAGATCTGAAAATACACAGTACAAACAGACTGAAGAAAGAACACGGTGTTCTAGCTGAGACTCTGATAGCTGAATTTTTGGGTTCCAGCTAAGGTGCTGCTTTGTGAGTAATTCCAGATAAATTGCTCATCTCCTCATTCATCCCTGGATCCACCCATAGCTAGGAATCCTGACCATCTCCTACATGTCCTACCAGTGTAGCAAGGCAATGTTTTGCCCAAGCAATTGAAGCTTCTTTATTGAACTATACTCTATGGGTAAAATAATTATAATAAAAGCACTCAATGCCAGAGTAGCAGGCAAGTTTTATTGAGTCCCTCTGTTAAGATAATAAAGTTTGCATTAATCTGTTGAATCAAGAAAGAGCATCTTCCCTGATGAAAGTTTGGTGGAGCACATAGAAAAAGTGATGGAAGTAGAACAGCCATGATTTGCAATGCACCAGGATGGTTCTGAGATCTTTGTGAATACCTGTAAATATACTTATTTTCCTATAGTGCTGCTAGTAAATTTACAGTGGAAGTTAGTTTTAAGTTCTGTTCTCCATGCCACAGTTATGCTCACTATATTGGAAGTTATTTACTGTTCCATGACGTTTCAGGGGTGACCTAATTACAGCCTGACTATACCTGAAGGGAGCCTACAAGGAGAAAGACTTTACTAAGAGCACACACTGACAGGACAAGGGAAATAGCTTCAAACTGAGAGAGTGTAGGCTTAGATGAGATATTAGGGGAAGGATCTTTCCTGTGAGGGTGGTGAGGCACTGGAACACATTGCCCAGAGAAGCTGTGGCTGTCCCATCCCTGGAAAAGTTCAAGGCCAGGTTGAATGAGACTCTGAACACCCTGGTGTGGAGTTGTAACAAGAGGATCTTTCATGTCCCTTCCAATCTAAACCATTCTACAAACAGCAGGACTACGGAGAGGTCTTATAGCATTATTATAGCAGAAGAATATTTTCCCAATCTCTATGAAAAACTACATTGATGAGGTCACACTTATGAACAGGGGGAAAAAAACCACCAAAAAAGCAACCAAAAACTTTCAAAACGGATTGAACCCTTCAGTTACATTTCCCCCTCCCATCATAAAAAATCAACAGGGAAAGGTTAACCCCTTTGTAGCAATAGTGACAGTGGAATTGGTTGCTACACTGAAATAGCAGTTGCAAAGAATTAAGCCTTGTGGATTAGAATACTGCATATTATGTTTGCAGGGTTTTTTTTTTTCAGTGAATGGAATAGATGCACTCTAGTACATTTATAATAAACAAGCAAAGAAAAACCCTACCATCTGTCTATAAAATCAGAATTTAACCACAGAGTCTCACATGGAATTTAAAATTAAGCTTTTACAATTCAGCATAAGAGCTTTATGTACAACTGACTTCATTATTGCCAAGTTTTGAGTTAGGATTTTTACTGTAAACAACTTCCTTATGACATTTCTATGGCCTCAATAATCTGTTGGGGTGAAAAAATGACCTAATTCTGTCTAATATTGTATCTATGTTTTAGCCCATTATCAAATGAATGAAATACACAGTCTTGAATGAAAAAGTTGCATCTTTTTCCATGCAGCTGCAACATTTTATGTTCCAGCTCTTAATATTCTTTCCAGTACTCAGATAAAATTCTGACTGGGTTAATTTGAAAGTTCTTATTTCTTAATCCACCCTTAACACTTTCAGACTTAAATCATGGACTTGCCTATTGTTCAGGAGTTTAGTGCTGTCCTTGGATGTGATGAAAATGTACTTACAAAGCAGACAGCTGAAAGCAGAAGCCAAGAGTGCAGAGAGCAGAAAAGAGTTAATATTTAGATCTGAAGTCAGAATAACTGTAAGTCAGAGATGGAACTGCTTGAGGAGAGCTGGTAGGGGTTTGGACCTCACCTTTTTGATGGTGGTGAGATGTTGGCTTGGCTAAAGCATCAAACTGCCATTTTGTAGCTTTTATAGCACAGTTATATTTTAATTCTAAAACCTAAAAATGCATACCCCTTAAAAATACATTAAAATTTCCTCATTTCATTCAAATATTTGAAAGTGTGAGTCAATAAAATTGTTCAGTTCTTGTCCTCTGGTTCAAAGATTTGAGAAAATAGCGAGTTCTGGACATATTCCAGTTGGGGACTGATAAATCTTTGCTTAATTGAGCGGCAACCATATGGTCCAGCTCAAAGGTCTGTGGAAAAATTTGCTGCTGCTGCTGCTTAATTTTTAAGCTTTACATTAGTGTGCTTGCTGTGGGAGAAACAGTATTTCTTTTTCTGCCACTTTCTGCTCGTGTGTCAACCTGTCACTTCTCAGAAAAAAACGTTCCTAATACATTAAATAAATACAAGCTTCAGCAAACTTCTCCAGATCATGTACACTTTGAGGCAAATGAAAAAGTTTTAAAAATGCACAGTAATGGTGTTCTCCTGTTAAAATACACTGAGTTGTAATCATGATGGTTTTAAAATAGCTACATTACCTGGAGTGTTTTATTTTCTCATTATGTCATACTTACTTTTGGGGAAGTGATGTTAGAGCTTTGTGCAAAAGCAGTAGCTTGATGTCTAAATGGCATTTGTCATTCATAGGAATATTATGTGCAGATAATGTTTTCTGCAGTAAGTTGTTCTAGAACTTCACTGAAGTTATTCAGACACCTTTGATACTAGTATAGTAAAGTACCCTAATTAGCCAGCAAGGCAAAGCTAAGTAACCTTTATTGCCTTTTTTTTTTCCCTTGCTACATTCAGCTTTTTGCTAGGAAATTAATTCCACTCATGCTCATTGAGATGCATTAATTTAGAGTTAAGTGTGCTATTCAAATCTAATTAGAACAGACCTCCCAGAATTTAGAGTTTTTTCCCTGTTCACTGGTAAAAGGCAGGTGCAAATATCCACCTTGCAGTAATCTGGTCACATAATGCCTAGCTCACATGACTGAAAGTCTCACCTGGTAAGTAAAGGAATCTTTGTCTCCTCAACCAGGGCCCTTAGAGTGAGATTTTTTTTTTGCATGTATGGACTGCACTCTGTAGCTGAAGGATTTTTCTTCATAGAATACTGAAAGCACTCTCTGGAGCCATGCTTTAAAAACGTGTATTTGTGATCTGTACCACACACTCGGACTTCATTAAATCTGGGAGCTGGTGTTTCATACAGGACAGCAGGCAGTGGGGAACTCTGGAAATCTGGGTATCTCAGCCTCTCAGCATCTAAACCCACGTTTCAAAATAGACGGTTTGGTATTTGCTTCAGGGATTAGACAATGGGTCATTATTAGTTTCTAAAATAGAATATAAGGGAAGTTTCAAAAGTTGCCTTGTAAAACAACTGCTGTAGTAAAACCAACATGTCTACCAAAACCAGCAGCAGGGTGTTGACATGGCAAAATTCTTTGTTCTGTGAATTGTACCACATAATAAGGAGGACAGAAAACATTTCAGTTTTTATATAAAGCAAAGTAGGCAAAGACACAAATGTAGAACATTTGTGCTGCCTACCTCAACTGCTGCGTTGCTATAAAAACAAACCCACATTCCTCAGTGGAAGGAAAACCTCACATTCCTCAAGGAACACTTCTATGTTGTTTCTGTACTCCTGGGATGATTGCCATGGGATTCCTGCTCCGAAATCACATACCAGCCCAAAACCATGCATGGAATTTAAATGGTTGCCTGATCCAGTGATGTGAGCTTAGCTGAAAACTGACAGGTATTCCTGATCCAACTATGCCGGGATAAGAGTGACTTTGATGTGTTTCAGCTGCACTCCAGATATCCTGGAGTAAGCAGTGTGTCATCTGCTTATCAGAACATCTAAAACTGTAAATGCCTGTAGAAATTTGTTTTCTCCATGCTAAACTTTAGAGGGAACTTCTGCAGCCATATTCCAGACAGGTCTTATTCTACCTATTTTTTCCTGTCCTTCGAGGCTGTAATGTTTCAAGGATTTTGTTCTTGGCTCTGCTCTTCCAAAGCACTTGCAGAACATCATGTTTAGTTTCCTGTATGGAGATGGCATGAACAAGAGTTCACATTCAGCAGGATTGAGCAGTGTACTGCACTTCTCTACAGCTAACACAGCCAGACAGAGATTTGGGTACAAAGCTCAGCAGTTGCCTGGACTGTTCATCAGTCTGGGCTTCTTATTTGGGCCTTATTTCTTATACCCTGTTTTTATTTACTCTGTGAACCCAAATACTTGTTTGTTGTTCACTTCTAGTGTGAAAAATTTAAGTATGGTTCCTTCTTCTAATGTTCTTTGCTACTGTAAGCTCTTCTCTGTCATCATACTCTTCTGGAAAATTTGTGAATTTGAATGTGATTTCATGCACTGGTTTTGCTTGTTGATGTTTGGCTTGAGGTTGACATTCAAATTTGTCCCTTTTCATTTAAGGAGTTAAGTTTGTGTTTAGGTGCATGGTTAATCTAAAGCATTTTCACAGGATCTTAGAATGGCCTGGGAGAGAAAGGACTGGAAAGGATCATTCAGTTCCAACCCCCTGCTATGGACAGGGACACCTTCCACCGGAAAAGGTTGCTTGGATTTTGTGGCATGTTATTGTGTGTCATTGTGGCTTTAGTTTGAAGCCCTTATTTTTAGGTGTTGTTCACATTTCAAGGTGGTCGGGTAGTTTATACTTCATTAAATAAATAGAATAACTTAGATATATGTTCTTGTAGAATTAATGCTGGCATTATTGTGAACTGATAGTTTAACACTGCTGTTTTTTCCATGTGATACCGAGGGAAAAATGCCAGTGGAAACTAACATGGAGGTTGTATAACACCTTGCAGTAAGAACAAGGTAAAAAAATAAAAATACAAGATCTTCCTTTTGCTTTGAGCCTGAGCAGGGAGTGAGATTATATTTGTGGCTGTTAGGATTTTGTGGTTATTTTTGTAATTGTGCTGGATATGGTATGGTGACACTTCTACACAGAAATCTGTCTGAACACCGGCTTTAAAGTCACCATTATTTGTATATTTTGCACTCAGTTAATATCTTCTCTCTCTTCATTTGGCAAAAGTGTTTGGGAAGGTAAAGCCCTATTAATTTTTACCATTCTGAATTGAACTCTTAGCCAAAATCATAGTTCCAGCATCTGTACTTTAGATGACTCTGTGGTTTCGTAAATACAAATCTATAGTCCTTTCATAAATGGAAAAGGATAGAATGTATAAGAAAGCTATTGTGGATGGAAATCATATCAAGTGTCTATTTTGAATGGGACTATAAGAAGGTTTAGCTGGATTAGGCACAGGCAAAAAGCTTCTTTGTTGATTCCTCAGGCTTTCAGAGTGGCTTTATTTTTCTGGCATTAATGTTTATTTGTTCTGTGGCAGGATGAATGTGGCTCGAGTGTTTGAGAGTTCTCCTTTTAGTTCATGATAAGTTGAATTTCCATTGCTGATCATGGCTCTTAGTGAAATGTATATTCACGTTAGCCTGTCTGATAAAGAGCATTGAAGCTCATGAGTCTCCTGAAGAGAAGCCTCCATTTACAGTGAGAAGTGAATTATTTCTGCCTGAGCTGCAGGGGCATTTTCAAGCTCTGCTAATTCCACATTCAATCCTATGCAGGATGCAGAAGGAATTAATGTCACTAGGGTAACCTGCTGCCTAGTTGCCAAAGAAGTTACTGCTTCCTTCAAATTATTTAAAGAAAATTCACTGGTAGTGCAGCTTGCTCACGTACTGTCTGCTCTATTTGCTTACCAAGTGCATCTACATGCTAAGTGTTGCTGGTGTGGTAAGCATTAAGGTTCCTAAAGATATAATTTGAAGCTTTTAGCCAGATTACTGACTAAATGTGTAATTCAAATACCCATTGTCTAGAGGTGTCAATGAACATGAAGAGAGGCATCAGACAAATATTCTGAGATTTGAGTCCTAGTGATAATAGTGATGTGGCAGTTCAGTACCTCCTGCTTGAGCCTTTTCTGCTCTCCCTTCGCTGAGTAAAACCAAGGATTGTTCCACTACTGTCAGTACAGATCTTTAAATTCTCTGGGGTTCTGATATGTGATTGGAGGTCCTCTTTTCAGCCTCATTAATGTCGTGATGCCTTCACCATCTTTATGTCATTTGTCTCATGATGTTGGACTGCTTCCCCACAGACTCTATTTACTTGCTTCAGCAAGAATATTGTAATGAAACAATGCAGTCATTTTCTTCAGTTGGGGAAGATGTCTGATTTTACAAAAGCATGATCTATTGATATTACCTCACTAGGGCCTTGTGCAGGCTTTCTCTGCAGGTCTGACTGACACATTTATAAGACAAATAGCAAGATCATGAAAGTATGTTTTACAAGTGACATTTCAGTATTATTTTTGATACAGTGTCTAAAGGTCTAATCCTATATTACTTGCCTGAGGGTACAGTTCTAAAATTAAATCTCTGCAAGCACCAACAGAAACCGAGAATTGCTTTTATCATCATGACTTCAATTCAGTGATCTTTATGCACATTTCAGTAACTATTTGGAAGCATTAGGAACTGCACCAGATTTCATTTCTGTACTCATGAACTATTCCAATAATTTCATAAATTGCTATTGATAGGATATTGCTTTAATATTGACAATTAATATACTATTCATTAAAGATTTAAGTGTTTCTAAATTAAAACTCAGTCATGTGTTTCTTTGCTCTCTGTATTAATATTCCTCTTAAGTCCAAGACTGGAAGACCAACTCAGGTAATGCTCAGGAATACTCACGGGAGTTCTGCCAGACTGGGGACTGTGGATTGGAGCTCTAAGCAGCCCAGCCCAGATGGGCTGGTGCAGTGGCTCCTTCTCTGAATTCCAGAGGAGCAGAGAGCTCCTGCGGAGCCCCTTGAGTCTCTGGCTGGGTGAGGGCCTGCCCTGGTGCAGTACCAGACGGCAGCACGGAGCAGCTGCAGGCGGCAGGAGCAGCAAACCCCAGGAATGCTTTCCCTCGCTTTGCTCTGCCCTCTCTCTGTCAGATTTAGGGGTGTGTGGCCTCCCGTGGGCTGGACAACTCCACGGTCACTCGGGGACTTTTCTATATTACACAAAACCTGCTGGGGAGCTGCAAATGGTTTTCACTCTCATTAAGTTTTTTGTGCAGCACAAAAGAGGTGGGGCAAGTCAGGGAATATGTCCTACAGATTTTGGCACCTAGGGTGGTTCTTTCACTTAATGCTTCCACCTGCTGAACAGTAATCTGTCCAGAAATCCTGTGAAAGATTACATTTCCATCTCACCATGAATGGTTCTTCTGGTTGATCATTTGAGCCTTTTCGTGTTTGGCTTTTTAATAGCCATAGCAAAGAAGCTCTTATTTTGGACACTGAGCTTGGCCCCTTGCCCAGTAAAATGCTGATTAGCTGAAAAAATACGAAACCTTTGTACAATATAGAAGAGTGTTCATTGTCTTTTAACACTTGTTGCTGCGGTATAGGGAAGTTACCCCCTCAAAGGGCATGCTCTTCATAGCCTGCTGCACTTCCCATGGTGGGTGACCCTCAGTACTGATTCATCAAGTCATTTTTGTTTCTTCTGAATGATAAAGAAATGAAAAAAAAAAAAGCAGAGGGGAAATACTGGAATATAGTTTTATTTTCTTTATACAGGGTTTGCCAAAATGTTATATTTTGCTTTTTCTGTACTTGTCTCCTCAGGATTTGTGTGGAAAATAATAAAGAGTGCCAAGCAAAATGTGTATTTCTTTTTAATGTTCATGTCTTATGAATTACATGAATTGTAGGTCCTCTTTTGCTAAGTTACCAATGTCTACAGTTAGAGAAGCTGAAAATATTGCAAGGGGTGCATTCTTACATCAGGATGTCATAGCTTTTTGCCATATGCAGGATTTTAGGGACATTAATTAGATATTTTGGATGTCTAATTTATCATTAGAGTAAAAGACTTCTACAGTTGATAGTATTTTGCTTTTTCATAACTAAATAATTTTTGAGAATGACCAAAAATTGTTTTTTCTCCACTGAAACTTTTACCTGGAACGTAACAAAAACATTTTTTTGGGAAGCTTTTGTATTCTAGTACTACTTCAGCTATTTTTATGTCCTAATCTCTGGGTGAGAGCAATTATAACTTTTTTCAACTTTCACCCAGTAGTATCTTTGCCTCAATTGCATTGTATCTTAACTTTGAAAAGACATTTGTCAGTCTGGAAAGGCATTGCCATGCCTTGTGCTCTGCCCATCTCTGTTACAGAATGTTAGAGAAGGAGATGGCTGAGAGCAGTAGAGCTGGGAAGAGGAGAAAAGACAGATGTCTGCTCCAGAAAAGCAGGCTGGATTTCTGTGGTTTTGAGTCTGTTGAAGGTAAATTGCCTCAGTGCACTGCTCTGAAAAGTTATCCTCTCTCTTGCTAGCGCAGTGTGCGAGCTCCCATCAAGGCTGAAGCAGCAATTCCTCTGCGGAATGTGTTTATTTCCTCGTGTGCACCCTGCTCTGTTCAGGGGCAGCCAGGCTCACATCTGAGGAAACACTTCTTAGGGAAGAATCCTACCTCACACCAAGGACATGGGAACTGCTCATGAGGGATGAATGTGCATGGAGCATCACACATGTGAATGTCAGGAAGGCACGCATGGGAATCACCAGGTTTGTAAGCGCTGGAAAGCAGGAGTGCTGAATTTCTACAAATACATTAGATTTTACTGTTAAGATCGCCGCTGTTTATGTTTGGGGGACATCAAGAGGATTCATATGAATTAATGTTTTTGCTTAGTGGACAAGAACATTTTCGATATCCATTTTGAGGGAGAGAAACATGAAAATCCAATGCATTGGATTTACGTGCTTTTTAATTTGACAGATGAAAAGTCTTAACTTACGGGAAGTCTTCACTCATGTCATACAGTCAAAGGGCTTTAACAAATCCACTGAGAATAATTCATTAGCTAAAGGTTTTCATCTTCTGGGTTTCTCATCTCAACATCAAAAAAAGTCATGATAACCAAAAACAAAGCCCAAATAATCATAAATATTATGAAACTCGTGGCACTGCACATCTTTTTTTTTTATATTTTCATCTTGTCTCAGAAAGTAAAGTAAGTGTTACATTATTGCAGCAAAGTCAAACTACTGCTGAAAAGGGAGATGTGTCTACAATGTCCAAATAGACACTAACTTATAAATGATCATCCAAACCAGATCCTTTAATGTAAATCCAATCATTTATTGCAATTGCACATCACAGGAGCACAGTCCTCAGTATAAGGAATCGGGGAGAAATTGGATAAGATGAATCAGCTGCACACTGATTATTTGCACGTTAAGCATGTTTAAACTACTTTGGACCAATGTGCCCAAAGGTGTGCAAGTCACAGAAGGGAAACAAACCAAAGTTTTAAAGCTTCAGGTAGGTGGAAGAGTGTCAATGACTCTTACAGCTTGACCTACTTTGGAATACAGCTGCATACACTCGTATCTGGAGCAGTTCCTCTAGTGCAGAAGGGCTGAAGAGCAAATTCCCTCCTTCTATTGAAGCTGAAGCCCACAGCGCCATGGGCTTCCATACAGAAAGTATTTGGAGCCCAGGGCATTGAGAATGCACTATATTTACTTTGTATTTTGACATGCATTAATTTAATAGAGTTGCCATCTTGTTATTCTGAAGAAACTGTGTCTACAGAAAGCCATGTAGTTTTCCATATATATATATGTGTGTGTGTGTGTGTGTGTGTATGTGTATTAGAAAAGATGTGGAATACAAAGTAGCAATGACTGATGTACTCCTTGGTTGGGGAAAATTTTATCTTGATATGATTTAGAAAACAAAGCATGAGGTGTTGTCTCATCATAATAACCATAACCTTGATAGTGTAAGACTATGTCCATATGAATTTTCCCCTGTTATTGACATTTCAGTGTTTTTGTTGGGCTGCGATTCTGGAATGTTTCACATTTCTCTTCCTCTAGATTACTCTGAGTTTTGTACATATTTAACGTATTTTAAGTTTTCATTTCATTTGTGGTTTCTTTTGTAAACACATTTCCCTACGAAAACAATCCTGAACGCATCGCGAGGGACAAAGCAGAAGTGAAATTGCCGAAAAAGTAGCGAATGTAGAGCTGCCGGCGCCTAGCTGCTTTGAACTAGACGAGTAATTGGCTGAGGGGACGGCGATCCTGGCTCAGACTCACGGCTGATGACACCGATAGCCGTCAGCGCAGCCAGCCGTGTGTGACTTAAAAGAAACCCCGGCGTTTCGAAGCACCACCTCGGTGGCGCCGGCTCCTCAGCAGCGCTAGCAATGTAGCAGCCGCAGGAGCGTTTCCCCAGCTCGGCGCGGGGATCGCCGCTCGCCCGCCCGCCCCGTTCGCTCTCTCCCGGGGGGGTGCGCACCGGGGC
>VWZN01010524.1:569790-660132 GCA_013396955.1 Regulus satrapa | reverse complement strand
GGGCTCCGCTGCTCGCCGCGGCCGCCCCGCCATGCGGGAGGCTCGGGCGCCGCGCTGCTGCCGCGGAGCCCCGCAGGGATCCGCTCGGCTTCATCGGAATCGGTTCGGGGCCGCTAAATTATAACTGGTTTCCTGCCCGGGGAAGGCGTTCGGCACTTGGTGTGCCGCGTTTATTTCCTCCGGGCCGTCCCCCTTCGCCGTTTAGTGTATTTATTTATTTATGTATAGGGCAGTTCTCCAGATTCTGTGTAGCACTGTTCGTGGTGGAGAAGAAGGATCACCGCAGTTTTTCGAGCGTGTTGTTTTCAAAACAAGGGGACTTCATGCGTGTTTCTATTCCTGTATGCCCGAAATACAGCACAATGACAGTGTGTGTGTGGGAAAAAAATAGGTATATATTTGTTGTCCTCACTGTTCTGTGGATTGTTTGTCGGCGTGAAGATCTTGTTATTTTCTTAGTAGGTTTTTGGTTTTTTCTTTTAACCTTTTCAGTGCACATCAGTACATACCGGGGTATTTGAGAAAAAAAAAATCTCTTTTGGCCTGTATGATGCTAAAATAAAAGAGAGCTTGGTATATGTAGTCAGTAATAGAGTTACATAATTTATTATCATTTATTTTGTCCCTGGATGTATGTCAGGAACACGGAGTGAATATTTATAGCGGTTTTCCCCCATGTTTTCTGGGGTGCTGTGTGATAGAGTCTTTGCACTACACTACATTGCTCTAGAATATTTGCATGAGATTCGGCCTTGAATCGCTCCTGTACCCGGAATACCATCAGGGGCCTTACCTTGCTTCACTCTGTTGATGTCCACAGCTGCTTCCCGTGCTCCAAAATTTCTTTTGTAGATTTTTTTTTTCCCCTCTGCCACAATAATTATATTATTTTCTTACTTAAAGAAAAAAAAAATAGAACCTTTATTTCAGTAGTAGTTGTTCACAGTGCTAAGGTACAGAAGGAAATCTGTGTCATGGACAAATTAAAAAACCTTCCTCCTATACACAGGTGAGCTGTTTGCTCGCATATTAGACTTCTTTGGAAAAAAATGTCTTTATAAGATGATAATGTATGGTTGCAGCATCAGGCCTTAAGGCATGATGTCATTATTAGCATATGAAAGGAACAAGCCTAATGGTGCCTTTCAATCAACACTGCTGTTTGGGCTCTAAATTTCCAAAAATATGGTGGTTGCTTTTGTGTCAGCTGGAGCTACCACAGTGGACGTTGGATGTTAAATGTGCGCATTTGTCTTTCTGTCCTTACTGAGATCACCGTAGTAAATGGGCTCCGAGATTCCATGGATCTCGTATGGTTGACAGGAAAGCACTTTTAAACTTCTGCTTGGTAGTAGTTTAACTTGACAGAATTGTAGTTGAAAAGCCTCCCTTCTGTCCATCTGGCTTTATAGAAGCAGCCTTCTGGTGATGCCAGAGCAGAGCCGTGGTTTGTTAGCACTATGGATTTAGTTTGGCTTGGAGCATTTGCCGGCCTCTGCAAGGATCCTCTGTCTTCCTTAAAGACCTATTGCTTTCTTGCTATTTGTTTTTAGAGTGGCTTTAGCTAATGGGCATCTCTACTTGTTTTACACTTCCAGTGTTTTTCCAAACCTGGCAGAATGCAGAGTGTAGCACCTTTAAGAAATTCTATGATAGTACAGTGGCTGCCAGCCAGAAACAATATACTGTTTTGTCAGATTTCCTGAGAAGAAATTGAATGAATTTCGTGTTTTCCCCCTTTATAAGATTAAGTAGTAATGCCTAATGGAAAAGAAATTAACTTTTCCGTTTTGTGCCAACATGCTTTAAACTGCAGCTAAACAAGGGGGACTTCTATGTATGAGACTCAATCTGCAGATTAAATTCTTGAATAATTATGTGTAATTCCTGTTCCTTTTCTTCTTTTTAATCCAGCTCAGCATTTTGTTTGTTCAAAAACTCCTTCAGTCAGGCAGTGGCAGGATGCTTAGGATATTGCATTTACTCCATTGGCTAATGAAGCACCTGTTCGGGTAATGTTACTGAATAATTGAAAACAACATGTAAATAATGTGCTTAAAATTTACTAGCATGCTCAAAATCCTTTCTTTGAGACTGTATCCAGAATATTGCCTTTCATAGCGTGGAGCGCTCTGAGCGACTGAGCCTAATTTTGTTTGATCCTGCTGACATTACACATGGCACGGTCATGACCTTTGTCTTCACATCGTCCCTTGCTGATCAGAGGGGGAGAGGCTGGAGTGTAGCTACCACCAGAATGAAGTGTATTCATTTCATGGCCAACACATGGAACATGACCGTTCCAGGTAGAAGTTCTCTAAGCTAATGGGCAAGGAGGCATACTCTCACAACCCTGGGAGGATGTGTTTTGTGCTTTGAAGCTTCTTGGTGTGGTGTGAGGTGTTTCCTAATCATATCAGGGCCCTTTGGCTATTGAGAGTGACGTGATCTATTATTTTGACATCTGAGTTTGGTATCTGAGAAAAGCTCCCTGTAATTTCCACTGAAGTTAACTGCATGGTTTATCTAGACAATGGTGCACGGCGTCTGTGATGTGCCCCCACAACAACTTCTTTGTGGTCAGTGAGAAAAAGGCTGAAAATACCGATATCTCTGGCAGGAGGTTAGAAAATGGTGATACAGCTTGGTGGAGCATGGATGCGTGTTACAGGGACACGTCTTTGTGGGAAGTAGGATATGATGCTAAAATACTGTATAGAAAGATTCAAGTAACGCTTTTTGGTTTTATATTTTTTACAGAAATGTAGGCATCAGTGCTTGAAACGTGTATTTTCTTAAAATTGGTTGTGTTCTTGAAGAAAGTAGCGCAGCAGTTGCGTGCTCTCTTCTGAGTAGTTGTGTTAAATGTCTGCAGTTGGATTGTGAATTCTCACTGGAAGTGCAAGCCCTGACTGTTGGTTTGGAGATGGTCACTCACATTACCAGTGGATGTGTTTCAGTCATCCCTTCCAACATCCAGGAATCCTGTTACTTGTTTTGGTGGTAATAAAGTTGGTGTTAGGTTTCCACGTTCTGCTGACAGGATGAACACATTTGGCTTTTGAAGGAAATGGGTAATCACAGCCTTCATTTCACTCCGTGTTCCCTTGGAGAGCTGTTTCTTCTCCTCAGGATACCCGGTATTGCTGGGGAGAAAATGGCAAGTGACCCAGGCTAAGTCTGGTTTGGATGTAGCCATTGGATTGTGCCACTGTTTTGATTTTTGTTACATTTGCACAGTTTTGTGTTACAACTGTATTTTTTTATGATTGGGGAGGATGAGCATGCTGATATGAGTTGCTTAATGAACAATAACACTTGTATTTCATAATTTGTTTCATAATTTGCCATAAAATAGGCAGTTTTGAAAAAAATTGACAATAATTATGTTTGAAAGAAAGAGAGGTTTGAAAGAGGATCTTTTCTTTGAAGTGTTGTTATCCATGTTTCTACATTGCACAGTTGCAGCTTGTGTGTGTGAAGCAGTAATAATTGAAATGAATTTGAAATTGAAGTGTGAGTCCATCGTTATTTTACCAAAAAGACCCAAGCAGCGCAGTCAAACACACCCTGACAGCTCAAACGGTGCGTTATTTATACTTCAACACTAAGGAAATAACCAAAAGTGGATGATAAATGGATCATCTGAATTGTTTGCTTGGGGGGGGAGGGGTGTTAAGGAGTCATGGTGTAATTAACATTTGGGGATTTTTTTCATTTTGAAAATGAAAGAAATGTTGAAAATAAAGACTAAGATGTTGAAATAAAAAAAGAACAAAATTATGGTTGAGCTGGTGCTCCTTGATGTTGCATTATGAGATCAGCAGACAAGCAGGGGAGCTGTTCGTCAAGTGTTTTGGTTCCAATTTCTCAACGTCTGTGCCTCCATCAATTTGTGAAGCTGTATATACACACATATAATTTAACTTGTGGATTTTCAGTCATAAAAACTTTAATAGCATTGTCAATATCCCTATATCCCATTGTCAATATCCTTTGTATTGACCACCAGAGAAAGATATTAGGTAACAAAAATTAACTTTCTGATAAGAAGCCCACCTAAATATTGCATGGAGGACAGTCAAATGTGTTTTGTTAAGTGCCCTGGTGGCCGGGATCCATTGGCTAGGATCCACTTGAAAAATCAGATTAAAAGTTTTTGTGCTTGACAAATCCAATGTCATTAGTTTAAAAATTCCCTGAAGACTGGTGTTGTAATTAGATGAGCCCAAAGCATACAGCAGTAAATTTCATTTTCTTTCAGGAATTACCAGCAGCATCTTTAAAAAAAAAAACAAGCATTGACTGATCCTTGTCAGATAGAGTAGCCACAGTAGGACAGAAGAGTTTTCCAGGAATAAAAGTGACAGCTGAAGCCACAGCACCTCATGGTGAGTGGAGTGGACCAGCCATAGCCTGGTGGGAAGCCGTGTGGTCTGTCAGGGTCCTGCTGAAGAGATGCTCAAAAGTGATAATTCACTAGGTGCCTCCTATCAAGGGCATTGGATATTACAGGCTAAGCAAAAGAGTGCTAAAAAAATGACAAAATCAGCAGGTCTCTTTGGATCCTGATTGTCACAAAAGTCCATCTTTGAGTGATTCCTTAACCTCGCTCTCACAAGAGCATGTGAACTTCACAGTGCTTGGCTGCAGCATTCCAGCTTCAGAAGTACTTGTTCAATGCTGTGTTTTCTTTATTTAAGGGGCTTTTTTACAAGGCCAATCTGCTTGGTTGATCTTATCCTCCTGCATGGTTACTGATTTAAGTTTGTTTTGAGCTGGTAGTTTGATAAAAGAGATTTCTTCTGCTAGAAATAAGGAGTAGTGGAGATTGTAAATGTATCATG
Organism: Regulus satrapa; assembly: GCA_013396955.1. NCBI lineage: Eukaryota > Metazoa > Chordata > Aves > Passeriformes > Regulidae > Regulus > Regulus satrapa. The sequence goes on along the minus strand of VWZN01010524.1, from coordinate 655,285 downwards.
TCTAAAATGTAGCCATAACTACATGAACCCCTATTTTATGTTGCTTGCTTCATTGCTCTAATAAAAATGTCTACATTGTCTTCACCAACACAAATATCACAGTCATGGAAATAATTTTCTTCAATATTTATATTGTAAAGGAAAATAAGAAAAATACAACTGTCATGCTCTCTGAGTCTTACAGAAGTTCTCCTGGGGGAGAAAGGTAAGGCTGGGGCTGTACCTGCTGTCCCTGAGTGCTGTTATAGGCTTGTGGCACTGGCTCGCTGGCCTGCCTTGGGCCAGAGCCTGCTAAGGGAAAGCCGTGGGCTAGGGACAGTCCCAAAAGGCATTAGGGACAAGACAGGCCTGTTCTGGGACACAAGAGCCTTCAGCATGGCTTCAGCATCTGGCCTGTTCTCACGCAGGTACAGGTGCAGTCACAGAGATGCTGCTGCACGTTGTGTGAATGCATAGAAGCTCCGGTTGAACGCTCCTAATCTAGAGAAAAACAAGAGGCCACTGTCACTTGGGAGAAGGCAACACTTATGGAAGTTTACTGGATACTGTTGTTTCGTATCTGTTTGACTGTATAAAAAACCATATATACACACATTTGAATAATGCCATGCTGAGCAATGCCCAGACCTTCCCAAAATGCTGTTAGGATCTCCTAAGTGTGTGTAGCCCAGTATCCTAATGGGAGGAAATGTCTGAGTTTGCGATTGCCTTACACGGTGTTTTTGTGTCAAATATTCTCCTCATAATCTCTGAGTGTGTAGATATGACCTCACTTCTCTGTTTTATTTCCTAAAATGTGTTTTGACTTCCTTGGAAAGAAATAACTTTCAGCAAAATACAACTTTGACCTAGCCCAACTTTTATAAACAAGTCTTATTAACTTGAGTGTGCGCCGCGAACTTGTTCTGAGCTCGGGTAATGTTTTATGTTGTGCAGTTGACAGGCTGATATTTTTCATTTTGAAGCTATAGGTTAGTGTAGAGAGCCTCTGCAAACACTGTGGTGCTGCTGCTCAGCAGATGTAAATTTTCACACTCCTTAATGTTCCACAGAACTCTTGAAGTTTCCACTTCTTGCCTTAGTTTCAATGTCATATATTTAGTTGCACTGAACAGTGTAGATGTGTTTTTTTTGCTCCCAATACCAAAGCTGTAGACTTTTTCATGCTTAGAGAATTTTTAATCTCCTTAGGCATTATATAAAAAATACTGTAAATATTGCAAATTATGGAAGGCCGCTTTTTATGGAATTGATTTACATTAAAGAGGTAAATAAAGTCAAATTATCAGACTTCTTGCTCTAAGAGGTGGACTAATCACTGGTATAAAATGCTATTCGTATTTTCATTAATTGAATTTGGTTGGATATTTTTTGTTTACTCTATTGGATATTTGGTTTAATTTTGCCTGGTTGTTTTAAGAATACTCATTTCCAGTGAGATCTTGTGTCTCTTAAAAACTGGCTTACTGTTTTTAAGAAGAAATATTTGCTTTTATATTGTTTCATTTCCTCTTAGTACTGATGTTGATACTGTGTGCAAAGGCATAGACTTAAGTACTGGGTTTCTGCTTAAGGTAAGTCAACAGGTAAAAGGCTTTGGCTTAGACACACTACAAATAGGTCTCGTTTTGATTTATGTTGAGCTTAAGATAGCTTGCCCCATCATGACAGGGTAAAACACTAAGTGCAACAATTAACTGCCAAGACTTTAAGAACATGAAGTCGGGTGGTTTTTAAACCTTACTTATGCTTATCTCAGTTTTTTAAGAGTTTGAAGTACTATAAATAAAAGAAGTGTGTTCAACACTTCTTGGCGTAAGCTTCATCAATTGTCAGCTGTACAAAGAGTATAAGAAGTCAATATGAGGAGGACTAATACATATATTTAATTTTTCTTTTAATGGGAGAACTGCCAAGGATTGGCTTGAAAGAAGCTTTTTTTTTCATATTCTGTTGGTCGTTCCTATACTGCTGGGTTTTGGTAGGTTTTTTTTTTGTTTGTTTTTGTGGTTTGTTTTTGTTTTTATTTTAAGTTATACAGTACACTTTGAATGTGTTCACAGAAGAAAATGTAAGTCTCAGGTCTTGTGCACATCGCTGTGTCTCCTTTCCAAGGTTTGTGTTGTTATTGTTACCACAGAAGTGCTTTTCTTTCTGGTACTTCGATAAAAATTCACCCAAACAAATGGGAGACTGTGGTGGAGGAACAAAGCACAGGCATTGAATCTGGAGAAACAGAAATACTTCTCATTACGTCTTTCTTTAGTGTGATTTCAGGAGTACTTTTTATTCTAATACGTGGACACTTTTCTGACAGATTAATGTGATTTTTAAATTAGTGACATCCCTTTGTTAATGCATAAGACAGTTTGGGCTCGGTATATTAAACAAAGATTTTGTTATCTGAAATATGCATTGATTAACCACATGTGAAATGCTGTGTGTTGCCTTTGTGTCTTAACTGGTTATGTGTCATTTGGAAATCAAAAAGCAGGATTGAAAGAGCAAAGGATTTAGCTTTCTACAAGATATGGTTCATGACTTGTGGCTGTAAGTCAGCTGCAAGCAAACTTCTTTTGTCAAAGAATTATTTTGGTCTTAATTTGCAGCCCTAACATAAATGGATTAATGTTTACTCATGTAAGTAACCCCATGAAAAATCAATATTGGAATCATTCCTTGTGAGCACAGAGCAGGTTGTGACGCCTCTCCCTGCCCCTGCAGTCTGGACAGCAGCAGAGCCAGGACAATTAGGATCCATGGAGTGTCACAGCAGAGGCTGCTTGTGTGTCTTCGTGCTGCCGAGGATGCCTTGTCCTTTTGATCCTCCTCTATCCAAAATACATTTGGAATGTAAATCTCATTTGTTACCTCTTGGGAAACCAGTAATGAAATCTTTCCTTTTCAGGCTGACGACCTAAGACCGGTGTGGATTGTTGAAGGCTAGAAGTTGTGTTTTAAGGGAGGAGAAGTTAAGGGAAGTTCTGCATCCTGTGGATAAAGAATGAGTCTTCTCAACTGAGTTCTGTGCTTAATGATTTGAATAAGGGAAACTGATCTTGTGTAGAATAATATTGTTATTTTTCTTACTGTTTTCAGACTTGCTGAGGTTTACTGAAAAAGGCTTGAACCAGGCTTGTATGCCTGGTTCCAACTAATCTAGATGGATATAATGCTTAATTGGGCTACTGTGATTTACACTTCTTAGATCAGGCCAAGTACAGCTTAAATTGTTAAGTGGATTAGCAGGATGTAATCTGCTTTGATTGGTGTATCTGATCAGTTCTCCCTCATTCCGTGCAATGTACTAAGCAACTAGTTGAAAAATTTGGTGAAATGTAGTTTGCTGCAGAAAACCAGCAGAAGTATTGCATGATAGATTCACATTTCATGTATGTGAGGGGAAAGTTTTCTCCTATGAATATTCTACTTTCTAAGTTGCTCATTGGATATCTCTTACTGCATATGCTCTCTTATCTTTGTAAAGTGTTAGATAGATTTGAGTGAAGTAATTTTATCTCATTAAAATGTAAATAGATATAATAATATTTTTCTAGGTCTTTACTTGAAAGTTCAGTTCTTTTCTTGTTTTTAGTCACTTGAAATTAAAAGCAGTCCATGTGTGATCTCTTAGAGCATGGATGTTCCAAGATGTAGTTAGATGCTACAGCCATATTTTCATCTGCAGGTGGTATTTCACTTATCTATAGTTTGTAACATGTAGCATGGCTAGAAATCTGAGGTGAACATAGTATCACCTATCTTACACTTAGCAGGAACTGAATTTTGAATTCTCAGCTGATTGAAGTTTTTATCCATTATTCGCACACGGAAAAGTCCCAAGGAATAAAGAGCTCCATGTGTTTATAACACTGCTCCTCTTGGACTGCATGGGAGAATTTTTTGTAGAGGCTTTTATAGTGGAAAGATTGAGTTGAACTGTGAACTGTCCCACGGGTGTGTGGATCTGGCACAATGCAGTTAGCAAAGCCCAGGATTAATGCTCAAAGAACTGGGGATGAAATGCCCTTGGTTGTAAGGATTCAGCTGTGGAACAGTCTTCCAGATCAGATCAGTGAAATCTGAACTCCTGCAAATGCTTCCAGATTTTGAGTTTTGAGGAAGCCCTTTCATGACAAGTGATGTCTCAATGCAAAAAGCTTCCTCTTGCTGTCCTTATCATAGAATCACAGAATGCTAAGAGGCTGGAATGGAACTTAAACTAGTTCCCAACCCCCAAATTTATCTCACTTTCAAAAAAAGCCTATTAGCAAAATAAACAATTATTTTGTTCCTTAAATGTGACAGCCTCCATTAAGCCTGTTTAGGAATTCACTATTGCTAATACTGTAGTATTGGTCTTGGGGGTGGCATAAAACCCAAACCCAGCATACATCTTCCTGCCTGTTGAAACTTAGGATGGGAATGTAATGGATCCCCCCAAAGTCAAATTTCATAAGTATTATACCTTCCTACAGTAGTGTTCTTTAAAGAGTTATGCCTGGCTTACCCTTCAGTTTTTGAGTGATAGTTCAACCATTATGGAACTGATTATGTTAAATTCAGCTTCCTTACTGTAAGAGTCCAAGTAATTTTATGTAATAATACATTGTGAGATTCTTTTCCTCCTAATTATCATTGGTGTGTATTTAAGGTGGTATTTTAATTGGAAAACCACAGGACTCTAATCAATTTAACCACAGAACAGGAACAATTAATGTTTTAAGACTGTGTGTTCTGAAATGTCATATATCCATTATCTTTAAATTATTCTTTTGATTACTTTCTTTGAAGTTTCCCTATCTTATCATCATATATGTCCCAAAGTGCTTTCTCTTCTGATTTCCTTCCTCTGCCACTCTCTCTCTCTGTTTTGTCTTCAGGCATCTCTGCAATTATCTTGTCATTCTCATCCCTCCTCAGACCTCCAGTAATTTTGGATTTCTGCAGTTCTCTGCATACACAGTCATACTCATGGCTTTTGTCATCCTTTTCTTGTCCTTTTTGGTTTAGTAAGGATGGGAGCCTAGAGAGTGACGCTTTGATTGCCCTTGCATAGGGTAATAGGAAAAAAAAATGTTCATTAGAAAGAAATATTGTAGCTGCTGGGGTCACCTCTGAAGACAGCCATGCTGGCCAGCCATGGGGCTGTCAAAATGTGAACTAAAATGAGGATTGTATTCACAAAACAGGGGACGTGATTAGAATTCAGCTCCATCTCCCTTTTCCCTGGTCTGTAGCAGATGCCGTGGGTCACCTTTTTTATCCGCCGCTGAACTCTGCTGGTGCAGTAACATTTTTTAAAGATACTGCATCTGAGAGACTGAAAGTCCTTGATGTCAAATTGTCTCCCGTGTGTCAGGAAAGGGTGGCACATGGGAGCCTTTGCTTTCACCTCCAGCAGCTCCTATGCATTGGCAATGAGGAGGAACATTCACTTGAGATTTTTTACCTCTCTTCCTTGATGGAAGAGTGGGATGCTGCTTTCCAAAACAAGCAAGTGGAGCAAGGACTGATCAGGATCAATCTGCAAACTCATTTGCTACAGCTATGCTTAGGGCTTTTTTTAGCAGTTGGAGTGAGTTTTACTGGTTTTTTATAGAACTTAGCCATAAAAGATTAAGGTTGGTACCAGGACTTTTTTTAGTCTCTTCAAAAAATTAAAAATATAGTGGTATGCCCACACACAGAATACTAATTTTAGTTCAGATTTTTTTAGCAAAATCATGAAATTGTTAGAGCCATTTATGAGCTGAGAACACATTTGTAGAATTTTTAAAATGCTTTCTGCATATGGTAATTTTAAGCTTGAGTCTAGAATGGTCCACAGTGCTTTATTAGATTTTGATAAGTAATTTTATCAGAAGCCAGGCATGTGAATAATAAGCAAATGTAAGCGATTTATATGTACTTTAGGCAGACATAAGTGTTGCAGAAATAGAAGCACCGCTAATGTGCAGCAACTGAGGTACCTGAATGATGAAAACCCTTATTGGTTTCTTTTAGGACAGTGATACTTCAATTGCATCTTCCCTTTGAGCTCTTTGACACAAACTAATTTGCTTGAATTTCTGGACAAAATCATTCCTCTGGCATTTAAGATGTCCAGAAACCTTTTTATTCCCTTTTGCTTTGTTAGCTTTGAATATCGTGATTAGAGATCAACACTTAGAAACTCTGCACAGTCTAACTTCACTGTCATAACTGATCTCATTGAAATGTGTTTGTGTCTCAAATTCTGCATTTTGATGCTTTTTGCTTTCCCAGCTAATGTTCTTGTTGGAATCAGCTGCTCAGAGCAGACCATTTTAAAAGCAGCTCTACAAAGATTTCCAGTCATTAACTTGTATCAGTGTTCTCTGTTCCTCTGATGTGCCCGAGTTCATATGTTGCACTTGGGCTGTGTTTGTCTCATTTGAGGCACAGAATTAGAGGTTGTGCTCTTGACTTGCTGTTGTGCTTGATGGGAATTTAGCACTGGGTAAAGCTTAAAGAGGAGCAATGGAGTTGCAAAATAACATACTGAGTATATAATTCATACCAAGAAGATCAGTTAGTAAATTTAGAATTGCCTTTCTTTTGGGAATCTGGGGAGGCAAACAAGCAGTTTAAAGGGAAGTGAACCACTTTTGCCAAATCACAGTTTCATCGCAGACACTTGGTGCTTGCTCTGCAGTTATACTTGGTTGCCAATTAACAGCTTTGCACTGGGAGATAGAAAAGTAGAAGGAATGGGAAGAAGAGAATTCTGAAAATGTCATTTAACAGAACGGGTTGGATCATAAAGATTAAAGAACAGCACAAGAAAGCATCAGGCTTATTGAAAAGGGGTGCAATTTAAGCAAGATTAATTTGTTGCCAGCCTTAACAAATCCGTACATTTTCATTTATTTTCATTAGAAAGCCTGGAGTGTAAGCTGCCTTCTTGTTTAACTTCTTAGGAAGTGGAAACTGCAATTATTTTGGGCAGTGGATGGAAGGTTGTCAACTTTTTAGGTTCCAAAGGAGCCTCTGAGATAAGTATCTTGATACTCTTAAAGTCAGAACATTGAAGGCAGTATATGTAATATTTTATAATTATTGTATTTCCAGGAGCATGACTGTTACCTTGTTCTTCTCTGTGCAGTTTTGTGAGGATAATTAAATAGCCTGATGTTTTGAAAATTCCAAGGAAGATGAGTAACAGCTCACATGTAGCAGACATCCAGGATTTTTTTTCTATTAGCATGCTCCTACTCTCCCTAGGGCTACAGGAGTGTATTAAACTTTTCCTAATGGCTGTGTTCAAGGACAGCTCTTATTACAAAAGTGAGAGAAAGTACTCGGGGGGAAAAGAAGAGGCAGAATTTGACTGGAAATAGTGTAACTGTTGGTTCCCCAAAGCTGCATGTGAAAACAAACCCAATTGCTGTTGTGGTGAGAGCCTTTTATTCTGCCTGTGCTTGGCTTTCAGCGTGGAGGTGAAATGACACTTGGCTTTGGAAATACTGTTTTATGTCAATGCATTCATGCAGTAATTCTGTGTAAGGGTAGACTTTACCTGCTAGAGGAAAGCTTTGGATAACTTAATCACGTTTCAGCCTCCTGACAAATTGCAGGTGGTGCTCTTCCAGAGAACAGTGACTCATCGTAACCTACAGCAGAGTTAAGGTTCAGGTAAACTCACATTGTGCTGAGTTTTAGATGGACTGAGACATACACTTGAGTTTTTTTTCCACAAAGTTTGCTAAACAGTTAAATGCACTCAGTTGTGATTCAATAAATGGTGGGGTTTTTTGACCAAAATGCCAAGCTTGTTAAAATGCTTCTAGATTCTTTAGGAGAGGACTTTAAAATACCTTATATAACATACTATAATTGTTTTATGGGGTGTTTCAGAATAAGGAAAATTGAGAGAGAAAATTTGGGGTGGAGGGAGGAAAAGCAAAAAAATAAGTAGCTACTGTGCTTGGAAGGAAGGATAAGCAGGGATAATTTTGCAGTTTTGCATGTAACAGTCTTCAGACTGTTCACTTTACAGTACTTTTGTGACATGCAAAAATTTGCTGTAGATGTGCGTGATTTTTTTTTTGTGTGTGTGTTGCAAATTATCTTCTATGAAAAATTCTTGCTTTGTTTCTCCTTGTAAACAAACCAAGCAGTCACAGGATACTTCTAGTAATTTGGTGGGAAACAAAGTTTGTGTCACTGGCTATGACTGAACAAGGCATATTTGGACATAAATACCTAATTGGTTTCCAAGGGATTTAGTCTTTGTAGGAGTGTGGAAAAGCAATGTTAGAGTTGGTATAGAATGTGGCTGTAATGCATGTTTTTGTGTTGCTCCTGTAGTGTGCACAGTATAAAGCATACTTGTTTTTGAAAAGTTAATTTCTTATTTTAACTTCTCAGGATTATCTGCTGCAGTGTCCAAGTTGAATTAATATCATTGGCTCCAAGTTAGGCTGACTTTTTTTTTTTTTCCAGGGGACACCTTAAGTACTATCAGACATGTTTGTGTTTTATGTCTGTATATGTATAATTTATGTTAATAGTTTTCAGAACAAGAAATTGTTTAAGGGAATCTATCTAAGTTTAAAAAATATATTTCTGTTATAACTGATTTTTAGACATGTGAGAGGAACTGAAAAGCAAAAATTAAATTTCGTGTCAGACGCTGAGATAGTATTGCAGGGCTAATTTTGCACTCTCTTAGACTTTCTTTCTCATTTTCACATGGACCTTACAGGCAGTGGCTTAGTGCAGGACTGGGATTCTCCATAATATTATTTATTAGGAAGTCTGTCTATCACCCTTCAAAAGGTGGCTACTTCTGTGGTAGAAATGTGGGACTGAAAATTGGGGTGTTATGGCAAAATCAGGTGAGAAGGAAAGAAGGTATTGTCCTTGTCTTGAAAAAAGTTGCTAAAGAATTGTTGGCCAAAATTGCCCACTAAGCAATAACTCTGTGTTTTATCATGACGTGTATTTAAGACCTGAATTGTTTTGAAGGTGAAATCCCAAATCATCGACGCATACTTTTCAGCCCAGTTTAGCAGAATGTTGAAGTGCCTGCTTAATTTCCATAGATGCTTAATCAGATGCCTGGGGGAGAGCTGCAGTTGCAGATGTTGAGAAATTTAAGTCAGGCTCCTTCGTCTTTTGAAAATCAGCTCTATTTTTACAAAACAGAATCCCTAGATTATCTTTTAAAAGCAGGTTCTTGTAAGGATTTTTTTTTTCCCCTAGAGAAAAGGTTTTAAATTAAAAAAAAAAAAAAAAAGACAGATTTTCCTTTTGAAATGGAGAAATATGAGTGTGGATGAAATGAATACTAGAGCTTCCCATCTTTGAAATTACTGTTGAAAACAAGCACAGAGAAGTTTAAGTGTGTTATTGCTCAGAATATTCCTCTGTTTTTTTCTTGTTGATTGCTGTAGATGCCTGTGTATTAAAATGCTAATTATTTTTCCAGATTAACCTTTATTTATGATGTGCACTTTTTGATTGACTCATGCTTTGTGTGATAGGCTTTACGTGAAATGCGGGTGGATGGGGTTTTTTTGTGATTTTTATATTGTTTGGGGTTTCACAGGATTACTGGGGCTTTAACCTGAGGGCCTGCAAGTCAGTGGCAGCCTGGTGCCAGGCAGGTACAGTACTGACCACAGGGGCATTGGGGTGAGCAGTCATGTGCTTAGAAACCAGCAGCAGAAGCGTGGTCAGCAATGCTCAGGCTCTGGCTCTTCTTAGGGGTGATATCCTCAGACAGTCTGTGTAGCAGAAAAAAGCAAAACAGTCCTTTATTATTCCACTCCCAGCTCCCTAGCCAAAACACAGGCTGAAATGCAACCCAAAGATTGAACAGTCTGACTGGGTGAAATAATCTGTTCTACACTGGATCTGAACATAGTCAAGTGGATCCCTGTTTATTTCTATGTTTGTTTAAAGCGTTCTGCAGGTCATCTGGGAACCTTTGTCTGAGAACCATGGCTTGAGTATTAAAAGGCACCACCTTCTCCCTGTGATTCACAAGAACGAGTGAAGAAATAAGTTTGTAGATCAAGAGATGGAGACTCCAGAAATAAATGCCGTTTGCTTCACAACCTTTAAATTCTTCCAGAGATAAGCAGGAGCCTTCTCTTTATGAACACATCATGTGACAGGGATTCGCCCTCTGTCTTTCCCAGTAAACAGTTCCAAGGTTCAGTTGCAGTTACTGCTAGGAAATTGCAGACTGTTTCAAGGTTGAATTGATGGAGCTTTAATTGTTAGCTGCTGGATCCTATTGCATTACTATCAGCAAGTTTGAAAAGGTCTTGCTACAAGATCTGCTTCTCAGGGAGTAAGTGCTTATTTCTGGTAATCAAATGACCCATCAGTCTTCTCTTCATTTAGCTGACATGGGCAGGGCTCCCTGAGACTTCAGAAATGGAAAAAGCAGATAGGAGAGGAAAATAAATGGCATATAATGATTAGAGCATAGGACGTGAAGCAAATAAGATTATATTTATGAAGCATGTCCCACTGCAGAGACGGAAACATTGAGAAAATCCAGATGACCTTTAGGTCCTTTCCCAAGCCCTTGAAGTCCTCCACGTGAAATGGTGCCTGGCGTGGATGGTGGTGGTGCCAGCGTGGATCTTAGCCAAGCACTGCATTGCAATTTTCCATGATTGCCTTTGAAGCAAGGACCATAAACCAGTAAGGTGTTAATACAAACTTACAGCTTGGCTGAGACACTGGGAATGATGTTTCTTGGAATTAGTACTTAGGATATTAATCCACATGTTTTGTTAAGAAAAACAGAAGAACTGTCCAGTGTATAAAAATGTTTAAATACCCTTTTTTCCCCTCCAACAGTATCAACTTCCCACATACATCTGCATCCATTGTTGATTTAAGCTCTAATTTTGGGGCCACTTTGGTGCAAATTTCCATTACATGCATTATGGATGCACCAAGTCTGCTTGCACAAAAAGAGCTGTAGTGTGTTGTAATCCTCTAAATTTAAGGATTTGTAAGGTAGCTGAGGAAGAACTAAGAATAGCTCTAGAAAAATAGTGATTGAAGGTTGCTACTACCAGAACCATTCATCCAGCCTGCAGCCCACTCCCTGTGTGCTCTGCAGCTGTGCCAGAAAATGTGCTGTATGAACAATTTGGACAGTTGTGGCCTGTTCCCTGTTTTTTGGCTCAGCTTCAGAGTGAAGCAGGAGGTGTGCACATGCTTTCTGGCAAAATACCCTTTTCAGAAGTGCTGGGGGAGGACATGGAACCCAGTAATTATGTCTGGACAGACCTTGCTGTGCCACACATGCCAGATCAAGGGACAGAGAGGAAATGCAGGATTTGGTCTCTCATTGGTACTGGAGGAGTCTCGGGTGCCTTGCCCGGGCAGGAAGAGTGGATGTGCTGCCTTCTCCTCCTGAGTACAGATCAAAACTTTGTCTAGCCGTGTTGGACGAGGTAATACTGAATCTCACCTCCCCAGGAGCTGTGTATTTGCTGGGTGCATTCTCCAGCCTGTGTCATGTAGAGAGGCAGAATGGTTGGATTGAATTCTGTTCTCAGAAGATTCTGTGGCAGTTGCTGCGTCCTTCAGGATCAGGAACTCCAAATGGAATTTGTAGTTTCCAGGTGTCATTTTTCTTTTCACCATATCTAAAGTTTATTTACTGCATTCCTTCATTTTCCTCATCTTTCTTTCTACCAGCTTTCCTTTTGTGTCCTTTTAGCTTTTTCCAGTAATTATTAGCTCTGATCCCGCTGGTGTAGAATTTTTTTAATTTGCAAAATAAGCAACTCGGCTGATGACTCCTGGAAGCAAGCCAGTAAAGGCTAAAGAATGAGTGGAAACAAAGTCTGCCCAAGTTTCCTCATTTGGAAAAGAAATGCCTGACTAGGATGTCATCAGTTTGAATTTTTCTTTGTTTTTTTCTTTGAACAGAAACTGGATTTTGACTGGAGGTGATATTGGTAAGGATGCAATATGAGGATGTGGGTATAACGCAGGCCTCAGATACGTGTTTTGCCTTGGCCTATGGAAATAATGGCACACCTTTTGATGCTGTTACGCTGTAGAATCATGGGGTCATTTAGGTTGGAAATTACCTTTACAATTCTTAAGTCCAGCCGTTAGTCGCTATGTACCAGTTCTGTATATCTTCTGAATACCTTCAGGGTTGGTCACACAAACATTTCCCTGGGCAGAGGGTTTCAATGTTTGACAACTGTTTTGGTGAAGAAATTTTTCCTAATATCCAATCTAAACCTCCCCTGGGACACCCTGGGGCATTTCCTCCTGGCTGTTCCTTATTACTTGGGGGAAGAGACTGACACCTACCTGACTACAGCCTCCTTTCAGGTAGTTGTAAAGAGCAACTCCCTGAGCCCCCTTTTCTTCAGGATAACCTCCCTCAGCCACTCCTTACCAGATTTGTGCTCCTCACCACTCCAGTGCCCTTCTCTGGACATGCTCCAGCCTCTCAGTGCCCTTCTGTAGTGTGGGGCCTAAAACTGAACAAAGGATTTGAGCCTCACCAATGCCAGTGTTTAAATAAATTCATGCTGCCTTCACTCATGTAGGATGTCTTGTCTTCATCTGTATCACCGTAAGAAAACAAAAAGCATGTTACAGAACACTGAAAGGAAGAAAAAGCCTTTCTTGTGGTTTTTTTTGTTGTTGTTGGTTTGGGTTTTTTTTCTTCTTTTTTTTTTTTTTTTTTTTTTTTTTTTTTTTTTTTTTNTTTTTTTTTTTGTGGCTTTGTGCTGTAAATAGTATGGCAGTGCAGCACTGTTTAAATTAGGAGTTACTTGCCAATTAGCTAAATATGCCCTAAGCTAATTTTAGTTCCCGTCCCTAAGTATGCATATGTTTGGTGAGGAGCTCTAGGGAGTGGAGGGTGAGTGTGTTGGGAAGACAGGCCAGGGAGCTGCCAGGCTTCTCCCTTGCTCCAGGAGAGCCCCCATCACAGGGTGGAGGCAAATTGTTGGATGGGTGTCTTTGCCTCAGAGAGGGGAGTGGAGCCCTAGAGGCAAACATTGTTAATAGCAGTGATTTGTATTTTATGCTGGTACTGTGTTTATATATATTATACAAAATAAGAGGCTCTGTGTTTTTAGGAAATCCTAAAGGTAGCAGGAAATTTAATGCACATGTAGCTCAATGAAGCTTTGTTAGCTGAAAGCCATTTTTTTGTTGAGTGGGAGTCTTCAGTGTTTCTAAGTCTTGTGAATTTTCTCTCTTTTTACTTGTATATCAGTAGGAAAAAAGGACATGCTTCAAAGTACTGTAACAGCTAATTCAGCTTGGAGAAAGTCACCTTTGTCTCTTGCTGCTTTGTTTTCAGTGAAATGCAAATTGGCTTTCGGGTTGATGGTAATACGGGAGACACATTGCAAATAGGAGATTATATAATAAAGACTGAGTGTGTGTTATTTGATAAACTTAAAGCTTTGGTCTAGAAGGAGTACTGAGTCAAGCTATATAAGTATTGCAATTAAATGCAGGTGAGATTTAACTCAGGGTTAAGTTTCAGAAACATTTAACTCAGATTAAGAATTCAGTGATTGTAAAGCTTAAGCGAAAACGTGTAACTTTGGTTAATGAACTGTTTAATCAACCTGCCAGAGTCCCCTTTACTTTCTTCTGGTATCATCCTAGTTTGTCAAGTTTCTTTTATTGTTTGGAGAAATTCAGGACCAGTGTCTAAGATTTGACAGAAATTTTGGATAACTCATTAGTCTGATAATAAGGGCATGCTGTAGGATTTGGTAATTGACTTAATTTCTGCTTGAAATTAGTATGTTGGGAGATAAAGGACTAATAAGTTTGGTATCATTGTAAAGATAAACTAAAACTGTGATGAGCTTTGAGCTTTGGTGTAAGAAAATACAGTTGTATTGAACTGAGGGAAGGAGACCCATCTCTTTTAAAACTCACACTAAAACTGGTTTTACTGCGCAATTGGTCCTGTTGGAGATTCTCATTCTGAGATTAATTCTTATTGACATGGTTTAACTAAATAAAACTCTTCCTAGACATGAAAATAACAGAAAAAATTTCTCTGTGGTGTTTCTTTTTTCTGTGTGTCTGGTGGGGTTTTTTTTGTTTGTTGGTTTGGTTTTTTGTCTTGTTTTGGTTTTTTTTTTTATTTTTGTAGGTGATGAATCACATGTAACTGTATGCTCCTGCTTGCAGTCTCTGGTAAATTTGTGAGAGTTTCACAGTAACAAGATCAGTCAGTGAATCAATCAAAGATGTTCTTGTATTGGGTTTGGCTTTTGCTGGTACCAATGATGTGGCTTCTAATCCATCAGAAAAGATGAGCTCCGCTTCTTTATCACTGAGATACCGGATAATTGTTTCTGTCAGGATCTCTTGATTTTCTGTGTGCTTCCCATCATTGAATGAAAGTCTGTATTAACCCTCACTGCATGTGATGTTAATTTTTATTTGATGTTGGGTTTTGATTTTGTACATGTCTGAAATTCTGTGGCATTGCTCTGATTTCTCAGCATTATATTTTATCATTTATTGAGGCTAATGGATAATGGTAACCTTGCAAGTGCCACTTCAGAGCCTCTACAACATCAAGCGAATTAGAGCTTGATCTAGAATGATACCCTTTGTCCTGAGGATTTAAAATCATAGAAACACTGAATGGTCTGGATTGGAAGGGACCTTAAAGGCACCCTGTTGCCATGGGCAGCAACTGCTTCCACTAGACCAGGCTGCTCAGAGCTGCTCCTCCCTGGCTGTAAATACATCCAGGGCTGGGGAGTTCACAGCCTTCCTGGGCAACCTGTTCCAGTGCTGCACCGTCCTCACAGGAAGGAATTTCTGCCCTATATCTAAGCTAAATCTGTCCTCCTTTGGCTTAACTGTCTTTGATTTGCTGTGAAAAGTCCCTCTCCAGCTCTCTTGTGGGCCCCCTTCAGGGACTGGAAGGCCTTCCCAGAGCTTTTCTTCTCCAGACTGAAGAGCCCCAGCTCTCTCAGTTGTCTTTATACTTGTTTGTGGAGCTGAGCATACTCTGTCTGAATCCAAATTTTCTGACTGATGTTGTCTTCCACTTTACTTTCTTTCCAGACCAGGTTTTAGGTTAAGTGATATAGATCCTGATTTAGGTACCTACTGGCCAATCTCGTTTTCTTTCTATATGTGGATGATTCCTGAATAATTTCTCATTAAAGTTTTGTTCTCTGTTCCAAGCAGTGAAATTTTAAGCCCACGCTTCATTTTTCTGTAAATCTATCCATACTTTTATTCTTCCACTGCTCGTGTAAACCCTTCACTGTACCACACAGATCCTGCCCCACTGCAGTTTGTGGGGCAGTATCACCATAAGTACTCCAAATTTCCTTGTTTGCCAGCATGAGGTGTTTTTTTTTTTTGTGGAGTAAGTACTATTTGTGTGGTACTTATGAGCATGCATGCTTCTTGGTGTAAAACTGTATTCCTCTAATACTGAATAAGCTTTTAAGAGTTATTATTAATCCATAAGCAAAGAAGAAGCTACAGAATTAAAAATTTTAAAATGTATGCCTGTGTCCTTTGTGGGAATGAGTTTCATCCTGCCTAACCACAAAAATTGTCTTCAAGTCCTTCTTAACCTGGATTGTGCTGCAATTCTATTAGGGATGCAGAAAATAAGCTTTCCACTCATAAAATTTAGAAAAGGCAACAGAGGTTGGGTTTTGCAGTAGCTGTGAGTAGCCCAGCATTTGTATCTCCAGGGTAGCTTTATTTGTGAATCTTCACACATCCACTCCTGTGTAAAACTGGGCTGCACAACTATTACATTAGGAAACAGTATTTCAGGCTCTCCTGTTTAATAATATTTTGTTAAAGGGAGAAAAGAAAATAAGAGGATAAGTCCTATGTCTGGAGAAACAGAAGGGTAGAAAGCAGGAGGGAGAAAGAGGATATGAATGGATTCTACAAGTAATAACTTTGAAGGTTTTATAAAAACAAGCATAATTTTTCAGCTTCCAAGATGCTCTTGGCCTTTTGTAAGCTTTCTGAACACTAGGGGAGCTGCTGAACAGCTCAAGATTTAAAAAGGCCTGGTACAATGGTAAAGGTTCCACAATGCTAAGTTGGCCTTTCATCTGCATTTTTAGCTGTCAGGTGAGAGCAGGATAATTAGAACCATTATTTGGGCATACACAGGGCTCTTCTCTGGCAGAGCTGTGGAGAAAAGATGGCAAATCCTACCCTGAATCAATATAGCACTTCCCACTGACTTGTGGAGAGCCCTATGCTTCCCAAAATGTAGGCTCTAGCAAATTGAATGTTATTTTGAGATTTTTCTGTGCTGTTGACTCGCCAGATGCTTTTTGTTTTGATGTTCATTTATTGGCTTAATTTTTTTGTTTGTTTGTTTGTTTATATTCTTCAGGGCAGGAAGGTTTGGTTCCTGCTTGGGGATGTTCCTTAGTATTTTAACACATGCATATTCCCTGTGCAAGAGGATAAGTTTTTTTCCCAAGCCTATTGAAGTTGGATAGGCCAATGTAAATTAAGCCTTACATGATAAAATCCAAGTAGGAAGCTTCTCAAAGATAATGCTTAAGGATGTCCAGTCAATAGTGATTTTGTTTGCTAAGAGATTTTTTTTTTGTGGTGCAGACTGTTTCTTCCCAAGCATCCAAAACATCCAGGGTATCCAGGTTTTCACTTCTATCTGCAGAAGAACATGGTTGGGTTTTTCTAAATTAAAAAATTCTTACTATATACATATTTTTAAGGGTTTACTCCCACTGCCCAGATGGCTGCCATCATACCTCTTCAAGGAATGGCAAAGTGAGGCATCTCTTCTGTGGTCTTTTGTGGCTCCAGGCTAAGTGTGAAAACTTGTGTGCAGCCCAACACTTCTGTGATGTTTGTGCCACTTGCAGGATGGGTGTAGGGTAGCAAATTCTTCCAGGGGAGCAGTCACAGCCCTAAGCCCAGCAGAGTTTGGACAATGCTCTCAGGTACACGGTGGAATTCCTGGGGATGGTGCTGGGCAGGGCCAGGAGTTGGACTCAGTGGGTGCCTTCCAATCCAGCATATTCTATGATTCTATGAAATTTTGGCATAGCTTTGACATCAGAATAGAAATTAAACCTTGAGGCTTGGATTTTTTCCTACATTTTTAGGCTACATTTTTGGCTACAGCAAGTGAAGCTTGAGACATGCAAAGAGCCAAGTCCACCACCTTCCATATAAACACATTCACCTTTGCAATCAGGGAAAAATAAAAAGATAGTGCTATTAAACCCCCCCTACTCCCCCCAGCATTTCTAAAAGATGGATGAATTTAAGCAGTGCTGGAAAAGTATCCTCTTGTGTAGTGTGTGTATCATCTGCGTTTTTTGTCCTTTCTAGTCTAGACAGTTTCAGATGCCATAAGTGAAGTTTCCATGTCAGTTGTTTGAGAGTGATATTGTTGAAAGGATGTGAATGAAGAGCAGGGGTCATTTCTCAAACAAAACCTGACAGCTTCTTTGTGACCCTCATAGTTTGTGGACTTCATGCTGAGCAGTTCTAGTGATGGATTCTGACGTGCAGTAAACTATGGTGCATCCAGAACTAGAAAAAGTCATTTGCACAGAGGTAAAAGGTGAAGTACCGGGTGCTGTCATGTAGTAACTGGCACAGCTTATTGAAAAATCAGTTAAGCTAATCTTGGTTTATGCCAGCCTCAAGTATATTCTTAAAATGTGGCTAAGACATGTTCTTACAAATTAAAGATTCCAGTTTCCTTCATTGATCATTAGTAATTGTAAATATCACACAAGTGATACACAACTAATTTTAAATTATTAATCTCCATAGGTTGATATATATGATGGTGATTGTAATATTTTTTCTTTATAGGTTTGTATTTTTAATATATCAAGGAAAACCATCAGAATCATAGTAGCAGTGTTTCATGTTCTTAGAGCACTTAGTTAATTACTAGTGAAGAAGCACAAAGAGAAGATGAAGGGGATGAGTTATAAAATGTAGCATATTAAATAAAATGGTACTATGAAGATAAAGGATTGTTACTGTATTGCAGTAGCATTAGCCTGTAACTGTATTTACCAGTTTGTCTTTCTCATAAGCAGCGTTTCTGCAATTTCGCTTTTTGATTTGTAACATTTTATTTAGGCATCTCTCCTTCCATCTTATTTTTTACTTGCATGGAAACAGATTATTGTTTTACTGTATCACATTTTTCTCCAACAATACATCTACAAAGGATGTCTGTAATTTTAGGGATCTTTTTTCTTCCATCATGATGATCTGTCCATCTGTTTCCATGTGGGGTTCTCGTGCATTGCCATTGTTATAAATACCAGTGAATGCAGATACTGCAATGACTCACTGATGGTACGTGTCTAATCTTTAAGTATCTCTGGAATATTACAGTGTTTCAAGCTTCATAAATCTATCAGATAGATGTTGAAATGTCTTCTCATGGAGGTCTTTTTCAAAACAATTATTAGCATGTGGTAAAAGTCAAACTGAGTGTATTCTACAGGAATAAAGAGCGATAATGAGAGTTTTAATATAGTTTCCACTACGCCAGTAAAACTTCCTGAAAAATAACATTAGAAGAGTTAAATAGCAGCTATCGAAAGTATTTATGTATGTCACTCACCGAAAATGGTTTTCCATTTAATCCTAGAAAAAATAGACAAGATATATCAAATTTGATGAGTGAAATTTAGAGTGAAGGCAAATCCCTCCTCAAAAGGAAGAAACAATTTGTTCTTCACAATTGCATTTAGGAACATAAACCTTGGGATAAATGACATTAAGTTGCATGAACAATTCTCCTGAGTGCTATTAAATATTTTTGGAAGCTTAATTCTAAGAAATTGGCTGTTACAAGCTTCTTCCTTCATCCTGGCACTAGTAAATTTAGATTATATATAATATCTAGGAGTCTGTACCTGTGTCCAACTCAATTTGAACACATGCCATGAGTTTTTTCCACGTGCTGAATAAGGATTGTACAATTAGACATTATAAGCACATTAGGAAACATGGATCCATGTAATGTTTGATCATCTGTTGATGGGCTTAATAGAGCAACGGTCTCCACTGCAAATAGAGAGCATCTTCATTTTTTCTTTAGTTGAGCTTTTCAGTGTGATACTTAAACAAAACAAACAAACAAAAAGCAACAAAAAACCAACCAAAAAAACCAGCTACAATTTCCATTTGTATAAGTGTCTGTATAAATCTGTATACGTGTATACACACACACACACACACACATCCTTTCCATTTTACAACAGAAACTGAAAATCCGAAATCCAGACACAGCAGAATGGAGCTGCATGGCAGCTCCCCTTAGTTACAGGGGATATGTTTTTTAGGGCTATAGAATCAGTGTTTCATATTTGAGTAGAAAACACGGATATTTTCAGGACAGTTATGCTCACGTAGCTATGATTTATCAGAGCACACTGTAGCCAACAATTCACTGCCAGTTCCCTAATGCTGAACTTACGAATGATTTGCTCTCCACAGCAGCCGAAGCGGCTCAAGTTAAGAGCAGTGTCGTGTAAGGGTGGCTTTGTCGTTGTTTTTCCCAAGCTCGGGAAGTTCCTTTGAGAAGAGTGAGTATGAGGAGCAGAGAGCTGCCATTGCCCCTGAGCTCTGCAGTGGGCAGGGAAAGCCTCGGGCAGCCCCGGGGCACAGGAGCCGGGAGAAGAGAGAGCTCAGGCACTGAACTCGGGGGCTCTGAAAGGAATTAGCAAAGCGTCTCATGACGAAAGCTTCTTGGAAGAAAATAGGAATATAGCTTTTCATGTACTTTAAACACCCCTGGGATTTCCTATCCGTGTCATGCCCTATCTGAAACCTCCTGAAATCTGAAAGCGGCCTCAATCTTTTATTCTTTGGCTTTTTTGCTACTCATGACTTATGTACTTGTGCTGGAACTGGAAGCCTGTATACATTTTTTAAAAATGTAAAATGCCTCTTCATTTTATTCATGAGTCTACTAACCTGTTGTGAATACAAATTTCCTTGTGTATTTGGGACTATTTCCATGTCTTAGTATATTTTATTCATGAGTCTACTAACCTGTTGTGAATACAAATTTCCTTGTGTATTTGGGACTATTTCAGTGTCTTAGTATATGACCTGAGAGACATTCCTATGTGGAATGGATTCCAATTACAGAGATCATACATCCATTGCAATCCAGCATGATTTAACTGGCTATTGTGAGCATAAACAGCTTTTATTGAATTGTGGCAATAGTGTTTTATTCTAGATTTGGCAGTTTATGCAACATTTTGGTCTTAACTGTACAATGATGTAAAAAAAAGATAGTCATTGAGTTTAGCTCTATGAAGGCAGGTGTTTTAGACAGCTTGCCATTGCACCAATACATAGAGATGCAAACAATATATATGGTATGCATTAAATAAGGTACTGTAATCCTTATTCTAGAATGTTTATCAAAAAATGACTAATGAAGGCGTTACCATACTGTGTGTTCTTTTCAAAGGCAATACACGTATGTACTGACCTAACAATGGGTGATGCTCTAAGTGACCTTAAGAAAAGATCAACTGCATTGAAAACACTTGATGGAAGTTCTGATTTCCAGTTCTGATCTGTGATGAATTAATGAATTGTTAGTGTTTTCATGACTTCCTCTTTCTCCTGCCCTCTTTAAATACATTTTTAAAAAATAATGTTTCCATGAAGTTAGATTCATTACTAAGGAAAGGACTAAGGCTAAAGAACACCCAACACTTGAGATAAGAGCCAAATGACTGCTGGACATCGTACTCCTCTCCTACCACCATAGATACCTTGATGCAGGACAGAACTAAATTACTGTTGATTTTTTGCTGATTAAGTTCAATTGTTCTCTTAGATTATAGTGGTTGAGTTCATTACATCATGCATTTACCCAAAGTAGAAAGGAGTCTTCTTAAATCCCAGCTACAATATGGCAGTATTTTGATTACATTGAAAAATTCTGTGGCAATTCACAATTAATATTTTGAGGTGGTTATAAAAAATTATCTCTTTCTAAGTAGTAATTGATCTGCAGTCACATCAGTTGACTCCCTGAGCATACTGTGTCTGCTTAATTTTCTGTTTTTTTGTGTCCCTTCCACAGAAGGGTGGCAGAGAGGTGGCAGGGGGTGGCTTCGATGGGGAGGGATAAAGGAAGCAGAAGGGCACTCAGCCCCTCTGGGGAGCTGCCTGAAAGCTGTGCCAGGGCCCTGAGAGAGCAGGGCTGAGAAGGGTTCTCCATCCCAGGCCTGTGGTGACAGAAAACAATCTGCCAGAGAGAGCAGCAGAGGAAAGGAAGGCAAAGACAGGCTGGGTGGGAGAGGCAGAGTGTTTGGTTTTTAGGCATATATTGTACTAATCTTTTTTATTTGTTACTCCAAAAACACGATTGATTCAGAATGAAAGACACATTGCATGTGAAGCAGTACAGTGCGCTACAGATATTAACTACTGCTTGATAAAGTCAGTGTAGCTATTGTTGGGGAAAAGCTGAGAAATATTTTGACACAAAAATAGAGAATGTTAGCCACTTACTGTGGGGAGTTTGGCAGTCTTTCCAAATCAGGCAATTTGGACTAGTCTTCCATTCTTTTTGGCCAACTTTGCTGACACTGTGCTGGTTTATCAGTAACATCACAAATGATTTTCTGAGAGTGAATTCTTTTGGAGAAATAAGACGGGACACCTTTCCTTGCATGGGAGGAGATCATATATGCCAAAGACTGACCTATGATAAAAGAAGCCTTCCTTTTACTTATTTCACTGTGTTCAGATGATCTCTGTTGAGTTGTGTGATTAGCCCCAAACTTCCACATTACCTTTATAGTGCATCGAGGGGCCTTAGAATGTGCACTTGATCACTGCAATAAATTTTGGTAATTAGAGGCATGGAAAAATGCTGTTCCTAAAAAATGAGTATGAAGAGTTGAGACTGTTATCTTTAGGAGGAGAAGGAAGTCAAGGGAATGCTGAAAGCATGCCAGATTGTGAGTGGTTTAGTGCCTGTAGCTGTAAGCTCTAAAATTCATAAATGTGGTGTGAGATTAAGAGTTTGGGCAAAATACTGATGTGGTCAGGCTGGAACCAGGACCAACACAAGCTGGAATTCCTGCCCCTTTAGTTTATGCTTTTCTCACAAGAAGGGTTGGACGAGAAAGATTGTTAGATAAGAAACAATTGTAAAAAGAGTGGGTTTCTCCTGATAAATGAATTGGGTTTTATCAAAAGCATCATAATATTTGAGAGCAGTCCAGTTTTTATTTAATTTAAAAAGAATTTTGGTGTTGTTATCTTAGAGAGTCATTGCTGAAATAAACTTCAGTTTCGCTAATCAAATGCTTAGTTTCAAACTGATATGCTTCTACATCCTGCAGGGCTCAGACTGATATTTTCCATGAGTCAAAAGAGAATGGTGAGAGTACGGGCAGGCAGCAAGATTTGCATTTTTTTTTCAAACTACACCTTGGCAATCAAAACGTGCATTTTCTTCTGTTATTGTTTCTGGTTTGCAAATGTGGGATTAGATCAAGTGAAATCCACACAGAGGATAAAAATTCCAGGAAAACAATAAAACTGGTAGTAAATAGCATTAAAAAGAGTTATAGCGAAGAGATCTCTTTGGTTATGATGTGCAAGAAGGCTTCTCCCTTTTTCCTTTTTTTTTTTTTTTAGAACATGACTTATCTTCTGACACAGCTGGTTCTTACCATGCTGGCTATGGCAGACAAAACATATTGGTTGTGTTTTCCAGGTCGGCATATTCGCTTCTTTTTGTTGATTTTTGTCTCCCTGGAGAACACATCTCCTTGTTTTTAATAATTCAAATAACTTGCTTGTGCATATAGCTTTAAAAAGTAATACTTGGAGTCTAGTGATATTTTTTTTTTGTTCCCTGACATGTTTCCTTTGTTAGACAATGAGTCACAAGCTGTCTCATCCTATTAATAGCTTATTAATTTTTAATTTCAAAGTCTCCTTTTGTAAATGTACTGTATTGAGTAAATCATTAGGACTTCTCTGCTTCTTTAAGTAATTATGCATTTCAAGGTAGTTCTATCAGTTTAATTCATTGATTACACACAAATTGTACGAATTAACAAACAACATGCTAATAAAATCCACGGCTTGTTGAAGGGTGCCAGTTCTCTCAAATAAAACATAGCTCTGGAAAACTGTTCATGGCAGTGTAGCTTGTTCACAATGTTTTTGTCATTTATTTTTTCAAACCCAAATTCTTAGTGGTATCTACTAAAAAGAAGTAACTGGAAACAAGATCAACAATATTAATTCTGACAATATTCTTCCGTCTTTTTTTCATAAATAGTTTTAAAGTAATTTAAAATATTCACATAGTTCATGGCAATACAGTGCTAACATCTCTTAGGTGCCAACTAGAGAAGGTGTCAGGGATACTGTGAAAGAGAATTGAGGAGAGCTTTATATAGAAATTCTCAGCTGAATGTGTCAGGAGGGTTTAAACCATTTTCTTAGTGTATCATACTTCAAAAGGTGTTTCAGGGACAGTTAAGATGATGGTGACAAATTCTGATAAGGAGCCTTGAAGCAAATGGAGGTGGAAGAGCCCCAAATCTAGAAGTAATGAGAAATATGCTTTAAAGTAACAGTCATTTCTGTGGTTTTCTTACTGATTTTGCAGAATTACATTAGAACCAGAGATTTAGTTCTGGGAGTCTCCTTATTTTAAAAAGTTTATTATGCATATTCAGATTCCTCTAACCAGTTAATGCCTCTTCCCTCTTTCTACTCCCTAGTAAAACCTGCACTATGTGAACTTAAATTATCTTAAAAATAAAATGCAAATATGATTATGTGAGGTTGATGGTAGATGTAAAATAGATCTTGTATTTCCAGTGTCTCAGCTACTTCTAGTTTCATCTTTAGCAGAAAGAATGGCATGTTACGAAATGCAGGGTTTCTACACCATGGTTTTGACTAATTGGAAATCATAATGCTTAAAAAAGTCTCCAACCAACCACAAAAAAACCCCCAGAAAAACAACAACAAAAAAAAACCCCCAAAAAAACCCACCCCAAAAAACCTAACCCCCCCAAAAAAAAGCTCCAAAAACACCCACAGAGCAACTGTTTTAATACCCATGAGAGAGTTAAGCTGAATATTCCACTGTCAGTCTATTAATAATGGAGGAGTTTAGTCATAACTGAACTCCAACTGTGGATTAATAATGGAATCATTACAAATTCTAGGTAAGAAGAAATGACCACCTTGGCTATGGCTCTCATGTATGTTATCTTAGAGTTAGTGGTGCTTATAGGAAACGACATCTTCACCTTGAAAATTCGAAGTGACTAAAATCATATTTGCTACATGAAATGTATTTCTGACCCTGTTTGATTAGATGGTTAAAACAAAGCGAGACCCCAGGTTTTTTTTAGAGCTTTTTGTCATGAGAATGCTCTTTTATTTGAAAGCCTCAGGCACAGTGCATGCTAGGCTTTACCCTGGTGCTGAATGAGCCTTCCCATCTGCTGCTGCTCCCGAGCACTCCAGTGGGGCAGAGAGGCTCGTGTTAGCTTCAGCAGGAATTGAGCTTGCCTTTACCTGGCTCTCAGATGTTCCTGTGTGTGCTTGAGATGTTTCACTGGCCGCACTGTTTCTGGATAGTGCTAAATTGCATTTTACTGTGTGCTCCACCAAATATAACTGGGAGACATGGCTGGGCCTTAACACAGTCTGCATGTAGATTGTAAGATACCTATAAAAGCTCACGTTATATTTAGATCTGTTTGGTTATTGCTCACTAAATATAGGCAGTATCCAAAATTATGCTTTTTAGCATTAAGGAGTCATGTATTTTTCACTAGTTGCTTTTCTGGTCTCATATGCTTAAATCACTTTATTTCTGTTGCCTGGCTGTATGGCACCCTGTGACACCCTCCGCAGCATTCTGTAATCTCCAGGAATTTCAGGGCCTGTTACCTCATGCACACTTGATTAAATCCTCCCAGTAGCCTGTAGGTAGCAGAAGGTACTGCCCCTGTGTCTTAAATTTCCAGTAGGCATGCCTGATAAATAAATAAACACACGAACAAACCAGCAAAGAACCCCATCAGACATTTTTGTAGTGTATCCATCATAGCTGGATGCTGGTTCAGAAGTGGTGCACATGGCATAAGGCTTTTCCACGGGTGTGGTTAGAGCATAAACCCCTAGTACCCTTCAGCCCCTGGAGCCTGGAGGCACTGCATTCCCTGTGCACACTAGAGAAAAGAAGTGGGACTCTCAGAAGAGTGAAATCGAAGAATTACAGGTCCTGATTAGCTCTAAAAGGCTGCTGCCTTGACATGAGAACTGTTTAATTTTCTGACTCTCATGGAAGTTCCCTGATGGATCTGTGGCAGTATTTTCTGATCTTTTAATTACCACGTCTCTCCCCCTGCAGAATAGTCTGTCCAACCACCAAGTGTGCTATTAACACTTTTTAACAGCCCATCGATTTGCTTTTGTGTAGCATCCGCTGGGCAGAGCTGAGCTCCAGCAGATCAGCACCAGCTCCCCTCGCCTTGATGGCCAGTGCTCTGGGAGAGATGAAGGCAATTCCAGACCGTGTACATCTCATTTTGACATACCCGGGCACGTGCAGCCTCTGGCTGCTCCTGGTTGTAGTTCAGGACCTGAGAGGTTTGCTACATTGCTAGGGTTCATAGCAGAGAAAGTAAACTTTAATATTTCATCTTGTGCGGTTGTGTAGTCCTTCAGTTTTGAAACTGCTTATTGTTGTGTGTGCCAGTCTTTATTCTAAAACAAGTACTTGCCAGTTTGCATTGAAGTTGGGAGTGTTTTCCTAGGATTCCTTCCTTTGCACTAGAAGTATCAGTTGACATATTTTAACCCTTAAATGCCACAAGCATGCTGGAACACTCTCGGTGTACCTTTGCTAGGTCTTCCATTGCCATTTGCTTCAGGAGCTGAAGCTCTGGAGGAAGGTATTCAGGAAGGCACTCATTGCAGTGGTGATCCAAATTTATACTGCCAATCCACTGCAGTACAGATGGAGGTTGATAACCCAGCACTTTTGGTGGTAGTTACTTAGAAAATGCCAAGAAGCAAAGTACTAGGTTGAAGAAGTCATTTTCATGGAAAGCTGTTGGCACGAGTGTACGTCGTGTAAATCTGCTCAGTTGGTCTTGACTTCTGGTCAGCTGCTGTGGGAACCACTTTTACCTGTCTGTTAGGTTGGACACAGTTGTAAAGCAATTTTTTTCTTTACTTATAAGGAATACTAGAAAGTAAGTTCAAGAATAGCCTCTTCTATAATTGAAGCTCCTTTTTTTGTTTTAAACAAGATGCAGCATCTGATGGGACGTCAGGAGGACTGTTATATATGTGTTCCTCTATGATCAAGGAGAAATGGAGTTAAAATAATTGTGTTAAGGACTTAAAAAATGTTCTGCTTTGTTTCCTACAGTCAGTACTAGTGGAAGATGACAAACTAGTGGCTCAGTATTATAACACTTGGATTAAAAACTTTAGCCATGTGGAGTACGGATGCTCATTTGAAATTAATTAATACAGTCAATTCTACATTAGTATTAGAGGCTTGCTGTGCTGTTTTCAGCAGTTGCTGGTTTTCCAACTGCACAAAGTATTACTGATGTGTATTGGGGGTATTCCAGTGAAGCTTCTGGAAAAGAACGGGTGATTTGCATTCTCAGTGCCTGTAAAACTGCTGCCCTTCAAAGGCAGACTGGTGTTGTCACCCAGACGTTGGTTGTGACCAATTAGCAAGAGCAGCTAAGTGCTGCTTTTAAAGATATTTGATTTTCTGAAAGGTTCAGCTTCTTGGTTCGGTGTTATTTTTAAATGTATTTTTCTGTTGTACCACTGCTTTCTCTAAAAACTGGTATTCTTTTGCAGTTCCAGCATGCTCCACGAGTTTTTGGTGTTGGCAGCTGTAAGACTTGTTTATGTGTTCATCTCAGGTTTGTGTTCGCATTACAGAGTGGTGGAGGTGTAGGATTGTCAGTGAAGTACAACATGCTCTGCTTGATTGGGCTGCTGCTGCAGTTCAGGGCAAACAGCTTAAAAGTGCTGTTATGAAACCTGGCGATGGTTGTCTAAACCTGACATTTTTTTAATACTGACCCACTGTACTTCCATCACAGGGATAAAACCATTTAGTGGTAATAAACAGTAATTTGTGTGCAATTTTATGGCCATATAATTTATTAGGCAAATGATGTGAAAAAAAATCAAAGTGCTCTCAAACTACATAAAAATCCACCAGCTAGCCAGCAGTGTTGATAGGAGACTTCATTCATATCTTTTCAAATAATCACATTGTCATTTTGGCAAACTCTCAAGTCCACTCAGTATGTGGGTATTTGTTTTGAGTGATTTCTCTTTAATTCTGCTTAGTAATAACCTACAACAGAGGTTGCCAGTGGTAATTTGGCACAAGTGAAGGGCTGACACAGAGGCAGTGATATTATCTAACCAGAAAACTGCATTGCATCTTGTTTTTTGGGAAGGTCACCCTGTGAAGTCAACTTTCAGATGCAGGACAATGCAGGGACATTGCCATTAATAAGGAAAGAAACAACCAACCAGTGCAGTTTTGTTTTTTCAACTTTTTTCCCCCCTCCGTTTTCTTCATATTTTCTGTTGTTTATGTTGTTGGGTTTTGATCGTGCTGTGTATTGCTATTTTCAGTCTTTTCTTTTTTGGACATTAGGCCAGGAGACTTGCACAGACAATACTGAGCAACTGGATCCTGGACGGTAGGGGAGGGAGGACAGTGTGCTTGAAAGCCAAAATGCATTTGTGAATAGTAAGGACACCAAAAAAACCCAAAATATTTCAATTTTGGGTTTTTTGGTTCTGTGGTAAAAGAGAATTGTTTCTGATCATTATGAGCCTAATGCATCATAAGAAAAGCAAAGGTGAGTCTTGAGTGTTTGCTAGGCTGAATGTGGAGAAGGGGGGAAGAAATGCACTTAACTTATAAATTCTGGGTTTCCAATAAATGATGTGAATTTTACTGAGTTATCAGTTTTAAGTAGCTGTATGTCTATGCAAAGCTCAAATCCTAAATTGTCTTCATAAAGAGTAAGCCAAGGACATTCCACTGAAAATCACTATCAGGTTATTGCACCTGTTTTACTGTTCTCCCCCCAAAAAAGATTAAAATGGTAATAGGTATGTGATTTAAAACTTCATCCATAAAATGCTGAAAGTTACCTCTGCTGTAATGTGGTTTGGTTTTGCTTTTTAATTAGGAGTTATCTGATGTGGATTAAATTATGTTTTATAGTTGCACATTGAGAAATAGATTACATTCAAAATCAAACAATTGATTTTAAAATACAGATTTTGGAGTAATTTATGTTATACTAGGATGCAGTGTGTTATGATTTCTTTGTTTCCTTTTGCCACACAGCAATTAGCAGCTCTGTACTCAGCTTAATCAAAGCAAGCCCTTCAGTCCAAGGTCACTTTAAAAATATGAAGGCACAACACAATATGTCAAAAAAAGAAAAAAAGAAAAAAAAATTCCCCAACATAAATAAGTGTAGGAAATTTAGGCCTCCAGATGAGATTGTCTGAACTTCTGTTTATATATTTGGTGGTATGTGTGCTGGGATTTCTTGGCTGTATTTCTAAACACTGATTTCAATCTTCTTCCGTTTCCCGGGGCTGTAGCACCTACGCCCTGGGGTGGATGTATATAGAATTGTGGTGTGTTCCTGAACGTGTACACCCTCTGCCAGAACTAGTGCAGTCTCTATTAGAATCCTTTGTTCCATCGTATCTGTAACATGACTTGATGTTAAAAATGAATGTTAAAATCCAATCAGAAAATCTGATGCATTTGGCTCAGTTGTAGATTTCCTTTCTTGGTGGGGGGCCAGAGTAATGAGGAGAACACATTTATTCTGAAACTGAAATACTAAGATGAAAAGATAAAAGATTGAAGTATTTGCAAGTAAGTCTAGTGGATACATCTTCTGCTGGTTGCTGTTTGTTATCCAATGCAGAAGCCTTCTTACTGATGGATTCTTTCTAAACACACAAATTGCAGAGGGGGACTGGGCTGCTGAGAGTCCTGTGTCTGTTGGGAGATGGATGAGCAGACTTTGCTGCACGTTCCTCCAAGCCTTATGGCAGCGGGTGGAACCAGAATCCTCTATGCCAGGATCCCAGAGGCTGGGGATTTTTGGGGATTGATGAATTAGGGCCACTGATAGCAATGTAAAGATGTGCAGTGAGAATCCTTTCAGCAATGGTCCATTTCTTCGCAGGGTGAAGATGAATGAAAATTGTACAGCCTGGATAAATCCTGTGATACATGGCTCTATTTTTAGCTCTACTTATTAAAAGCTCATGCATATTTCATAGTAAAAGTATTAATTCATAATAAGCCTCGTCTTTATATAGTCCACTTTGTATTGTTGTATTTTCATTAATTGTTCATTTAGCTTCTGAAAGATTTCTGCTTCATTTACTGCAGAAACCAAGGAAAGCAGGAAATGCAGCAGTGATCCTGCAAGGAGAAAAAATTACAGCACGTGCTCACTGAACTAAATAATGACTTGTAAAGTGTACTCGAGAGGAGGTACGGCTGGTGATAGCTTTGATATCTCTAACTCCTCAGTGGTCTGTGCTCTGGCACGAACGATTTCCTCATCTCAAGAGCACAGACCAGACACAGCCAAGTGTGCACTGGGATGCATTTGCAGGTGATGATGGCGTGTGCCCGTTACCCCAGGAGTATCTTTGTTGTCAGAGTGGTGCTCCTTAGCTCTCTGAACTGGTGTTCTCCTCTCTTGAGTGTGGTTATGGACTGTAAACTGTAAATCAACAAACTGTTAAATGGGAGAAGTTTTTTTCAGTTTGTCTCCCTCTTCCTTTCTAGTTGAGATTTAGCATGTGTGTCTGGCTCTGGGGCTGTTCCCTGGCATAGCCTGTGTGTGCTCGGAGCTCCTCACTTCTGACCACTTCAGTGATTGCCCTGCAGCGGCTTAGCTTTGAGGAGGGAGGGAATTTCTTTGGCACAGAATATGTCTAAGTGTCCTACTGATGTCTTACTGCACCTTCTCTTAATAACCTGTTGGTATAAATTAAGTGTTCTGACTCAAACAGTTTTGGAAGAGTATTTATCCAGGACACAGTAACTACTTTCCAGTCTAACTTCTTTTTACTGAAATGATAAAGTGCTCTGTTTCTTGAATTATCCAGCTAAAATGTTTCCTTAAAATTATTTTAGTGTAAAAAAACCCCCAAACAACCCACAAACCAAACCAAAACAAAGAAGTAAAGCAGTTGGTGCCTAAGAGTTCTGACATAGTGCTTTATGCATAAGTTCTGCCCATAAAATGATTTTGAGGAAAATCTGAAGTAGGACATAAGATTGCAATCATCATTCTTTAAAACAAGCTATTAGGCTTGGAAATGTTTGTATGGTTCTATTTTGTGGATTGTAAAAGACAAAACTCTTGCTTTTAAGCAACAGAATTGGTTTGTTTTAGAGCTGAAATGTTTTGAGTATTGAAAGTGATTTATCCTGTAAGTAAAGAGGGTGGTACCATCAACACCTTCATATACAGCCCTGCTTGACTTTCTGCCTGGATTTATTTAGACTGAAGATCAGCATATGTGTTTGATACAGACAAACCTGGGTTTTTTTCTTATTCTGGGCTCTTTTTCTGTGGATTATAAGGAAGTGATTTAAAGAAGGTAGAGCAGGTGTTTTCTGGAGGAGGAAATCTTTAGGGCTTTCAGTCTCTGTAGTCTCTGCAAAGATTGCATTCATAGCTGTTTGATTCTCTGCAATATTTATAACTTAATACACTGGACACCTTAAGTTGAACTCAGAAAGACACGTATGAGAAACATCAACATGATTTTGGTAAAGGCAGCTCCTCCTTTAGGACAAACTTGGGACAGTCAGCCTGGCAAAAGCCATTGCCTTTGAGCTGCCTTTGACCATCAGTTCTTCTCTTAGTGTCAGGGATACCTTTGGTAGATGTTTGCTTAGTAGAGTTTCATTCATTCAGAAAGCTCCACTGAACTGTAGGCGAACAGAAATGTTCTCATGTTTTAATTCAGCCAAAGTCTCCTCAAATGTACGGACATGCAGGCTTTGTGGGGGGAAGATTATAACTGGCAAAATTGTCTAATTGAAATATCAAAAGGGGTAAAAGGGGCAAAAGGATGGAAATTCGCATTCATACAGAGGGACATTTACATTCACTGCAGCAAAATCTGTCAGTTCTTAAAAAGAATTGTTTCCTGTTTTCCTCATCTACTGATTGTATCTGCAGTTTATTTATAAGATTTAGGTACACAAAGCTTTGGGTTGGTTTTGTTTTTAATTTTCCTTTGTTCTTTAAGGAGACCAATTGAGTCTTTATTTTAAACATCTTCCACGCCCACATTATGATCAGTTTTACCCCTGTGGAACTTTAAAAAATGGAGAATCAGGGAAACGGCTTAGCTATGGACCGGTGGGCACTCTTTTTGATTCTACTTTTAGTCTACCAACATGTTTCACTTACAGAATTCTTGAATTTGCAGTCAGTTGATACATGTTTTGCACAAAGAAATGCCTTTTTCCAAGTTGATAATAGCCCTTTGTGACAAAACTGAATAAATACCATAATGAATTGAAGCGTGTGCTGCTTTGAGAGAAACAGCACTCCCGTGTTCCCTGGTAACGCAGGAATCTCTCAGTGTGAGAGATGTACCTGGTCTGTGGTGGTTTGTTACCATTTCAGTGGGTGAAATCAATTTTATATGGTAGAAAATTGAACTCAAACAGGCTTGAAAAGGGGAATGACTGTATTGGATTTGGGCTTGCATGGGTGGAACCATGAATGCTCATTCATATTCATTGAGTGTTCCAAGGATTTCTATCAGCATAGAATGGACTTGCAGTTAAAAATTGAATTAAAATGAATTTATAGAAATGCTTATTGCATATCTAAATATACATATACCAGGCTTTAATAACTGCCAAATAAATGCTTAAATCAGGCTCTGTTAAGTATCACTAAAATACAGCTGTCATTCATGGATGTGACACTCATTGAATAGTTTCTGCTTGGGTACCAGTTGCAGAGAATTGGAATTAAACTGCAGAACTATTCTCACAGTGAGCAGTAAATAATTGTACTACTTCTTCTGTCAAGTGCATTATTTTATAAATGGCTTTTTGAATTGTGGCTTTTTTGGCCTGGCAGATTTCCTTTCTTTTTTCAAAGGAATACATCTTTTCTTTTCTGTTTGTCAAGCTTTTTGGCATTGTACTCTTTCTTCGGGTTCTGTGTTTATTTCCTTTCCTGAACACTACAATGCAAAGTGGGTTTTTTTTGTTGTTGTTGTTTTTGGTTTTTTGTTTTTGTTTTTTTTTTTTTTGTCATTTTTAGGTTTTTGCAGGCTTTCATATATGTAAGTATGAACATATATTATAGTTTATTCACAGAATAATTGAATTCACATGTTCCCATCCTGTGACAAAGCAGCTTCTCATACAGATTACAGTCTGTCTTTCTAGTATAGACATTTGAAGGGGGCTTTATTTTAGATGGGTTGTGTAAGCTGGCATTAGAAATCTAAACTGAGAGCAGCTGCATCAGCAGTTGAAGGGAAATTCTTGAGTACAACCCATCAACAGCAGCTAGCAGCAGATACAGCTGTGTCGTGGACACAAGACCAAAGCCTGGCAGCAGGGATTCTGGTTTTAAACTTTCTGTGGAGTGCCATTGCATTGTGAGTTATCCAAGGCCACAGTTCACAGCATGCAGAGTTTAATGCCTACATGGCTGTACCTCGACTTTCTAGCTCAGCTGGGAACTCCACTCACAGGGGTGGTGCTGTAGGTAAGATTACTGAAGTAAATTAACTTGGTTAAAGTAGTTGCCACAGCCGGAGGAGGTTACTGGAGGCATATAACACATATGGAGCGTGGCCTGTTTGCTGTGAGATTGCCCTACAATTTCCAGTCAAGTTTTGTTTCTTATGTGAGTAGTCTAGAGGATAGGAGCCTATCTGGTGTGTCTAATTTAAATGTATGTGCAGTTCTTACATCGCTGCTTTAGTGAAAGACAGGAATGAGTTTTGTTTTAGGCGGTGGGCACCCTCCTGTCTGTGTGCAGGGTAATCCTAGGACGTGTCTGCAGGCCAGACGGATCTCACAGCCTGGCAGCTGCAGCAGAAGGGATTAGAGGATCCCTCTGTAATGCCTTCCCTACCATTCCAGACAGGTTATCCAGGCTCTCAGTGTTCAACTCCACAGTTCATGTGGCTGTTGGCTTGAAATGTTTCAGGGCTTCTTATTCCACCTGAGCTGTGGGGACAATATTGCGGGGACATGGGACATTTGTCTTCCTTGATAACAGAGTACATCAGTAAGTACCCTCTAAAACTGCTATAACTGTAGGATGCCAGGCTGTGAATATGTGTGGGGATGTGTGCACTGCTCTCTGGACCATATTTATGACGTTCACTCTTTTGACCAGTGGCCAGTGTGCTGTATACCAGCTTGCTCCATGCTGAAGCTTTTGCCTGGGAATTCATGCAGTAAGTTGCACTGAAAGCCCAGTGCCTGGTGGGCTACTGGGCAGGGCATGTGGACCTGTCAGAAATATGCACAACTCTTCAGACTGCTGGCCTTGATAAAGGGTTGAGCAGGAACTTCTGCCTGGTGTAAGGAAATTGCCATTGTTGGGTACAAGATGGAAACTGAGTTTCTCAAGCAGCTGAGGGCATGTGAGAGTGACATTTTCAGGTTGATACAAAAGTGTATAGGATTCACTTTACAAATGCATTCTATGAAAATCTATTGAAAATAGACATTCTCATACACTCTGAATTAACTGAGCCATTCTCTGGCCAAATAATGAATGGACTGTTTTCTTAAAGTGTATGTTTATGCTGAACTATATGTTTTTCCCCTTAGGGTAGATTTTCAGCCAGTCTAAATTATATGATGGTTTTGTAATCTGAGCTGATGTTTAACATCTGAGCTGAGTCACCAGGTTTGAGTCCAAAGCAGACTGGAGATGCATGTGCACGTTCTTTCCTTTTCTCCTCCCTCTCCTGAACAGCAACATCCTTGTCAAATTACAGTGCAGTAATTTTTAGCTTTACCTTAAAGCATCTGAGTCCAGTTTCCAGAAATTGCTAGTTGTGATTTCCCAGCAGTGAGTTCAGAGGATGAGTTAGCAGACTGAAGGCAGAGCTTTCTCAGCACAGTTTACTCCCCGCGTGGCTCAGAGCAGGGCAACAAGGCACAAGGACATCCCAACAGAATTCTGTCCCCTTTTGCTCAGTCTTGAGTAGGTGCAGCTTCCTCCACAGATCGACAGAGAGTGGTTTTGGTCCTCTGAATGATTTTTTGGAGGACCTCTGCCTCTTCCCCTAAGGAGGCCAGCACGACATTTAGTCTGGCACTCCTGTGGGGGATTCGTGGGAGAAGATCTACAAAGTGCTGGGTCTTTGAAGATGCTTTAGTTGACCTTGCTGGCAATTTTCTTCATTAAAAAGGAAATCTGGTTGTAAGATTGTGCACATATAGATTTGTTTCTGGAACCTGGGAAGTTTATTAAGTTCTTTATCATCTTTGCTTTGGGCTAAGCCGCTTCTAAAAGTATCCAGTAATTGTTCTATTATGAAAGTCTGGGGGGCTTTGTTGAAGGAGGAAGTTTGCAGATGAGCAGAAAAATAAATTTTCTGAATTTAACTTCTCTCTGTGCTTCTAGAAAGAACAGTTTATATTTCAGTTAATATCCAAATAATTGAAAGCTGAATTAAAGCAACTTTAAAAAGAGAAATACTAAAGAACATTTAAGTGTTTCAGCTGTATCTAAGTTCTGTGTCGGCTATGATGGCAGCTTCCAATAATTTTTAATGTCTTTCAAGAGCTCCCCAAATAAAAGTAATATCAAGAACTGGCTGTTCAGGGAAAAACACTGAATACAAATTTACTGCCAAATGTCTAAAACAGAAGGTCTGGGGTGAAAAAGAGAAACTTCTTCTTTCCCTTTTAATCTTTCTGATATATCCTGAATATCCTTGTAATTAAAAAGAAAAATTATGCCAGAAGTGAAATGATTTGATTTTTCCAGTTTATTACATCTCTCTTTTGATTTGAATCAAATCACAAACTCTCTAGGTTTGGTATGAACACTTTTTGCTTCCAAGGTAGCCATCCCTGGACTTCTTTGTATCATCTACCTGCATAAACAATTATTTAAAACATGCAGACTTAATGAGCACTCAGGCATTCTAGGTAGCAATATTGAACAGTTAGGACTATATTTTAGCTGAAGGCTCTCATCACTTTCTGCCTGCTGTTGATGTTCAGAACTGTGCAGTTATGTAATATCATGGTAGTTATATTTTTGAAATCTTGAATTTCAGGATCTACTGGATCTACAGGATCTACAGGATCCACAGGAATAAAATCAAATTTCCAGTGTGTGATACAAATTTATTATTTAATGAACTAAATCATCCTAAAGACTTAGGATATAGCCATGGTCATGTAAGTGAAAAGGCTCTGTGTTAAGCAGTGGAGAAAAATAGAGATCCTATAGAGCTGATTTTTCTTGGCTCTTGAATACTGTGACAGCTTTTATATTAATTTTATCTTGGTGATTGAATAGGAAGCATCCAAATGTGTTAGTGTAACTTGGATCAGGCAGAATGTTAGCTATTGGAAAAAAATTCTGCTAATCGGTGAAATATCTTCTGAGAGAAATTCCATTATGTGGATTACAGAAAACTTGATGAGTAGAAGTTCTTGGAAATATTCCAGCAGGACTAACAAGAAAAGGACATCTGGACAGAAGGATGAAGCTTTTCTCTCGTTTTTGTCTGCAGAGAGGAGGATGCCTCATGCCAGCGTTATCAGATTTTATTTTTTTGTTGTGTTTTATATTATTTTTATTTTCTGCTATCCGAAACAGTAGAATACAGGCCTGAAAGGAAGGTATTGAGTTAAAGAGCTGTCCAGTTAATCCCTTTGTCTCCGGCCAAACCAGCTCCTGATGATCATACTGAGTAAGTAGCTGGTGAGTTTTACTGGGAGGGGCCCATCTGTCCTGCTGGCAGAGGTGCTCAGCAGCTCTAGAGGAGAGAAAAGCTCTTTAGTGCTGAAGCAGGGTAAGTGCAGAGTGGCGAAGCATATGAGTGAATCATGGTTAACCATCACCCAGATGCATAGGCAGGTTTTGCAGCCGACAGTGAATTCTGACTATTCTGCTTTTGCCAGAGTTTCTGGCAGGTTTGAAGCCAGTATAGGAACTGGAGCCCTACCTTATCCCAGAAAATATGCTAATTTTGAGTTCTGTGCAGAGAAGGATCTCCAAATTCTAAATTTATTCAAGAAGCGTTTTCTCAGCCGCTTTGAGCTCAGACAGCTGGTCAGTTTGAGCCTTACATTGTAGCATTTATAAATCTTTGTACTGAACAAAGCAGCCTCACACTGTGTGTAATTGGAAAAGCAGCGTGTTTTCTGTTCTTTGTATACTTAATGTGTTCTTCAGCCTGTATAATTACGGGTATTGCTTATCTCAGCATGGGAGAGCCATCGGGGAGATATGCGGGAGTATGATCTGAACGTGTCCGAAGAACAAGGCAGCTGGAGAAGTCCTGTGAGGAGCGGCTGAGGGAACTGGAGGTGTTTAAGAGTAACAGAGGCTCAGGGGGAACCTTGTGGCTCTCCACAGCTTCCTGAAGGTGCTTGGGTGTCAGTCTGTCCTCCCAGGTTAACAGGCGAAAGGACCAGAGGAAACGCCCTCAAGCTGCCCCTGGGGAGGTTTACACGGAATTATGAGGGAAAGTTTCTTCAGCGAAGGAGCCGTCAGACACCGACAGTGCTGAACCTGTGTTAGGTGAATGGCTGGGCTGCGTGTTGTTAGAAGTCTTTTGCAGCCTCAGCGCTGCAGTGATGCCGTGCCTGGGGCACATGTCAGCCGGGCAGGGCAGCTCGTCCCGCCNCTTGCTGTAAGCGCTGTGGGAAGAGCCTGGGAGCAGCACCCGTCAGCCGCATCAAAGAGCGCTGCGTAAACAAGAAATGAATCACTGCTAGGAGTAAGATAAACAAGGCAGCGTGTGAACTCTGGTTTGTTTTGCATGGTGGGGTAGGATTTTTTTTTTGGGTTATTCCTATGCTGGAACTCTTGGGCTTCCATTCATGTATTTTTTTTTTTAACTGTTGAGTATTTTGACTGTGTGAAATGGCCTGACGTTTCTTTTCAATCTCCTTTAGTGAAGAAGGTTGGGCAAGAGGATTTTTTCCTATCTGTATGCTGAGTATTAAGTGAAACTATTTCCCAGTTCTAGTCCCTCTATGATTAGTAATTGGGGAGTATATTTAGATAGAAATAATCCCGAACTTGGGCTACTTAGAGATTAAGGGGAAATCAGTTCTAGTTCTCTCTAAGCTTCTTGTCAAGTACGGAAGAAAATGCTGTGATACGATTAAGCAGCTTTAATACAGGTTTCACTTTTCAACTGAAGTGGTTTACTAAAGTTAGCATCTGCTGATTTCCTGAATGCCTGTATTTTCCTATGCTTTTAATTCAGGTTGAGCATTTCAGCTTGCCTTCATGAAACGATATACCTGGGCAGCTTGGTGTGACACTCGCTGATATCACTGCTCTGATCCTGTTCAGCCTGATGAGCTGAACCTTCGTGGCAGGGCAGGCGCACACGGCTAATCCTGGGCATTGTCTTGGCAGCATAGTCTGGGTGCAAACACTGTTTCAGTGGTGCTTAGCAGGAACTGAAGGTGGGAGGATAATTCTTATTTTCAGTCTATGGTAGGATGTATGTGTTAATGTTCTGTTAGTTACGTTATTAGTGGCAGACATCAGGATTTGTTAACCCAATGAACTAATTTCTTTTGTGGGCAGGAAGGCACTGTGTGAGGTCTTAATCTCTTTTCTGGGTTGCAGATAATTAAGTAATGGCTCTTTTTGCCCTTCTCTCACTTCTTATGGCTTGGGTTTTATGGCAGTCATCTTTTCCCCTTTTACAATATGAGTGTCATATTTCTCTCTTTACAAATATCCTTAATTAATCTCACTGTGAGATACTACATAGCAGAGTGCTGTCTGACATGAGTGCCCCTTCAAGGGCCCCTTTGCAACCTCTTTTAATGATTTAGAAGATGTTGTAAAAGCTTCTGAGTCCTGAATTTTTGTAGGGTTTTTTTTTTGTTGTTGCAGTTTTTTGGTTTGTTTTGGGTTTTTTTTGTTTATTTGTTTTTTGTTTTTTTTTTTTTTAAACCTGCAATAGGAGTTCTTTTACATGTGAGTTGAACTTGTTGGTTGCAAATCGATTTCAGTGCTTTATGTGGTTTGTTTGGATCACACTTGGAATGATGAATCGGATCAAACAAGTTACCCAGCATTTAGATTTGTGGTTTACTTTCAGAAACTAGTGTGTTTCACTGGAGTGATAGCCATTAGGACTCTAAAAAATGGGTTGTTGCAAAGGAGTTAATGTTTTTTGCAGGCTATTTTCATCTCTCAAACTGTGGCATAGTCCTGGCTAGTACAAGTTAATTCTCATGCGTCCTTAACCATAGATGAGTTTGTCCATCTGCTACATATAAATTTTCAATATGTTCCAACAAATGCCAGTGCTGCCCCGGGTACAGAGTAAGGCTCTGCAGCTGAAGGAAATTCCTTCATCCCTCCTATTAAAACTTTCTTTCACCTCTAGGCTACCTGCACAACACTTATTTTGTGGTGATTTTACTGCCATAAAACCATCACTTACAGTAGTTCAGAAATGCCATTCGTGTGTGGCTGTGGGACAGAAGAAAATAAACTTACTGGCTCTCTGTCAGTCTGTTAATAAATCTCCTGGCACCGAGGGCTGTGGTTCCTAGGCAGGAGCATGAGCTGTTGCTGTGGTGGGCAGCCTCAGGAGCAAATCGGGACTTCCTGACTCAGGGGTGGAGCTGTCAGTGTGGCATTTCACGATTTAGTGTAGTGTGTGCTGTCACTCACCTAACTGGGCTGATCCCTGTGTGTTCCACAGGCTCGCAGGGAAGGTGGTGGCTGTTTCTTACCAACCTTTATGGTCTCAAAGCACTCTGGGATTTTCAGCTTTAGTGAATAAAACTTTGCATAGAGAAACAAGATACTAACTTCCCTGAGTCTCATTTAAAAAGGCCCTTTTTACCAAACTTTCTCATTTCTCACTGCCTGACGAGAGGCAGAGTGTGCGGGAACATGGCAGAGAGGAAGTAGTGAGCCCTGCTGATGTCCAGCAGAAATAAAATGGGTATGCAGCCAAAATATTCCTCATGTCAGCAAAGATTGTAATCATGTACTTTGTGAAGTAATCTCTATGGTCTTTGTGGTCATCTCTATGTAATTTCTGTATATGTAGAATAATTGAACTGAATTTTTGTTTTCTTCTTCTTCTGCATTATTTGATGCTGAATCATATACAGTATATGATATACTGCACACAACTGGAAAAGTTGAACTATATTTTTCCCCTTTGTTAGTTCTTAGTGTTTCAGAACACCTCCTGTTTAAGAAAAGCTGAAAAACAGCAGAAAAATTTTTGGTATGCTTAAAGAGTCCATACACTGAAATATTATTGAAAAGGAAATTGAAGATGAGTTATGGTTTATCACAAGTTGTGATAAATGTGGGGGCTTATTTTCAAATTACAATAATTTAGAAGCTATGGATAATGAATTGCAAGTTCTGATTCTGACTGTGTGGTGTGATGATATTGTATAGTCCTTTCAGGGAAGACACTTCAGGGAAATGTCTGCTCAGGGCTGGAGGAAAACAGTCTATGGCAACTCCTTTGCTGAAGAATTTCTAAGGCCTCTGTTTTCTAAAGGATGGAGAAGGACAACAAAAAATTTGACTGCACAGATGAATGGACTTATTGGATATATACCTGTAGTCTAAAGTGCCTCAGTCAATGCTTTGACATGTTTTTGGGTGGTATAGAACACCTCAGAAGCTACGCTTTGTACCTTGTAAGATGAAATCCTTACAAGATTATTTTATAGTAGCCTAAATCTGGGATACAATATTTCTACTGAAATATGTCCAACCTTCCTATTATCTTCGACACTTAACTCATGCTGCTCAAACAGTGCACAGAGAGTATTGTTGGGACTACCATGAAGATGATGTACTGCTGTCATTTTTATGGTAGAAGATGAGTTCATTATGTCTTTGCTCTTAAGGCTACTTTACTCTTAGCGCCAGATTTAAATTAGCTTTGTTACTGTGGCTGTTCTCGCTTCATAGATTGTCTTGGTCAATTTGCTTTTTCCTGTTTTCTGGCTTATAAGTGTTATTTCATGGTGTATGGTTAGCTCTGAATTTCGTTGTAAGGGAAGCATTGTTTTTTTTATGTAAAGACTCTCAGTCCTTTGCAGTGGTAGAGCAATGAAGAAAAAGATTGCATTCAGTCTGTTTCAGGCTCCCGTGTGAACACTTTTTACACTAACACTTCTCAATTTGATAACGGACTGAGCCACCTCCTGTCGCACTTACAACTTCCTTTCTCCTTCTTTGTGATAGATCTCTGAACAACAACTTTTTTTACGTGAATTGGCAGAGGTGGAGAAGAGATGGCCAGCTCAGCCCGAGAGCACCTGCTCTTCGTGCGCCGTCGCAACCCGCAGCTGCGCTACACCCTGAGCCCCGAGAACCTGCAGAGCCTGGCCTCGCAGGGCACCATGCCTGAGAACATGAACTTGCAGCGTGCCAACAGCGACACTGACTTGGTGACCTCGGATAGCAGGTCTAGTCTGACAGCCAGCATGTACGAATACACCTTGGGACAGTCTCAGAACCTCATCATTTTCTGGGATATTAAGGAAGAAGTAGATCCGACTGACTGGATAGGACTTTATCACATAGGTAAGTCAGAATTGTGTTGTTAATGTTTCTGTGCGTTGCTGTTTTGCCACTTCATGTTTTCTTTGCTGCTGTGTGTTCTGGCACACTACGGAATTAATCTACAGATAGAACTGAGGTACAACTGCAGAGTTGCCTTGGATTCCTCTTTGCTTTTCTCTGTGCAGTGAGCTATGTAAAAACATGATTCTAATGAATGCAGATCTGGTTCCACAATGATCTGCTAGAAGATGAAATGCATTATTCTTAAATAATAAATGTGCATACAGTTTCCTGTTTCCACCTTTGCTGGTGGCTGGCTTACAGACTGTAAAATTTGAAGTACCATACTCATCATGTAACTTGATGTGCTTACAGTCCAATGCCTATACGTTATCTTGGACAAGTAACCTCTTATCATTTGTGAAAAGCAACATTATAATTTGTCTAACTCTTTGATTTTGTAGAACTGAAATAGCATCAATTCTGAATGAGCGAAAATTTCTGTTGACGAGGAATTCTCCTAGAAGGAAATCCTCTCCAGAGGTTCTTCTGTGCGGGTTTCTTTGTGGTGTTCAGGCTGTTTCACAGGAGGGAGCTGGAAAGAGCTCCAGGCTGGCATGCAGAGGCTGTGAGCTAATTACTCATGTAGAAAGAATGGTAAATTCAAGCTGCCCAAACTATAGCAGAAACTGATGGAGACAGGTCTGACCACTGAAGTTGTATCTGTGCTGGGACTAAGTGTAGTGCAATGAAACTGGCCTCAGAAAGATTTTGAGAAATACTTGCTGTGCTATCTTTTCCCGAGATGTTCCATCTCTGCATCACTTAATGGTACATTCTGTGTAGATGCTGTTTCTAGTTCTCTTTTTTTCAGTCTGATTTTTTTTTCCCCAACATTCTGTAGTTCCACAAAGTGAACATTATTAACTTGTGCTGTTCCAGTGCATGCCTGGCTATAAAAGCTCTGTTGGAGCTGCTGCATAAGCTGCAGTCTCACCTGGAACAAACTGTGGATATGCACTAACCTTTAAGCCACCTAAATGAAGTGTCTTCATAATAAACAGGAATGGATCTTCCCAAGAGCATTAGCAGCTGAAGTGTGATCTGTGCTGTAAAATGCACAGACTGCTCAATGAGCTGAAACATTCTAATTTAAATACATCGAGAACTTCATCTGCATAAAGGTATAACAGTCTTTC
This sequence comes from Regulus satrapa, assembly GCA_013396955.1. NCBI lineage: Eukaryota > Metazoa > Chordata > Aves > Passeriformes > Regulidae > Regulus > Regulus satrapa. The sequence continues at coordinate 613,212 of VWZN01010524.1, read as the reverse complement.
CTGGTTTTTTTTTTTTATGATTCACACCACTTCAGGATTGATATTCAATAAGCTAAAATGCAGCAGCTCTGTACAATTCTTATTGGTTATTACTCTAGGCTGAAAGTGGTTTTTTATCTTATTTTCGTGATTCAAAATATTTCTACATTCAGTCTATTGGGTCTCTAAAGTACAGAAAAATATTAAGTTACCAAGGAATCCTATAAGGGATACCCAAATTTATCCTCCTTGGCCCTAAACCCCATTATACAACCATGTAATACCAGGGTATGTGAATGCTTTCTTGTTAAATGGTGGAAGGCCCAGAAGCTTTTGTCTCCGTTGCCACTTGGAATCCATGAATGGTAGTGTGAGTTTTGTTACTGATTTAAAATTGATCTGAGCACAATCTTTTGTTTAAGTCCTGTGGTATCATCATTCTGCATGACGAAATTGCACATTTTTTAATGATAGAGGTAAGGACATAGTCTGATAGCACGCCTGTCTATCTTTGATGTAAGTTTTTTCAGCAACTCTTTCAAGATTTCTGTTTTCTGATCAAGTCTTTCAAGTGTTTAAAAAAACCCTTTAAATTTGCATATCTTTTACAGCCACAGTTAAGGTAAGTTAAATTCTATGGGTATAATCCATAATTTTCAGTCCTTTTTAATAATTGTTGTGAAGTACCTCCAGCTTCCACTTGCTCTTCGGAAGTTGAGGACACTTCTTATTTTCTCAGGAGAGGCATGCTAGTTAGGGAATATTTTTAAGAATAAAAGCTCTGTTCTCAGACATGTTATTAAAATTGAATGTAGTTGGTTGAGGTTCTCCATTCTGCTCTTTGTTTAAAATGAAAATGATTCCATTGAAGTCTGTCCTCGGGCGCAGGCTGTATGTGGTCACTAACACAAAGCAGTGCTGGGGCTCTGCCAGCTTGCTGCTGTACCTCCAGTATTCCCCATGTCTTCTCTTCCAGTTTTCAAAGAGCTAGGAGCAGAAAAAGGCAAATATTATGATTTTATTTTAAAACCCAAAAGCACAGTACTGTGGCTTTTTTTTTTTTAATGTTGCTTGTACAATTAGCTGTCATGCAATCTGGATCAGTGTTTTGAGGGGACAGAGTGGTTGTTGATTCTGTGAAGAGAAGGTGATTGTTCTAAATCGAGTGTTATTCTCACCTCAGGCATTTTTACAGAGAGATCTGGCAAAGGTCTGAAGCAATCCAGGTACATCTTCAGCTGAAATTAAGTTGGGTAGAGTTACAGCCATTATAAAAGGATTTGAAAAATGGAACAGTGGAAGCTGTCTTGCCTCTTCATTCATTAATTTACTCAATTATCATGTTCTCATTAGTTTTCTATAATGAGAAAGCCTTTCTTTGCTTCTGTGTGTGGTTTTATTGCTCAGTTAGAACTGCAGTGGCTCATGAGGAATCCCACCAAAGTTCTTAATAGGAGTTTCTTTCTCAGAGGCAGAACCCACTGGCACGCTGGTGCAGTTGCTCACGAGGCTGTCAGCAATCAGAGACACTGCCTCTGCTATTAGTGCTATGCAGGTGATTGATTGTCTTTCACTAGGGAATAGTAGATGGAACTTTTCCTAGTACATCACAACTTTGGTGAAGTGTTTGGCCTGCTAAATGATTATGGAAATAAATGTTACCTTTTTAAAATGAGAAAAGCACAAGGGGAGAAACACGGAATCATCTTATTCTGAAGAACTGATTTTTAATTTTTCTTTTTTTTTTTTAAGTGCATGTGAATATTTTTGTTGGTGACTTCTGGTTATTTTATTAAAAAAGGAAGGAACTCATAAATGAACAATTACTTTGTAGAAAAGACTGTATTTTATGAGACATTAACTCAGAGGATATTCCTGTATAGAAACCTTTGGCCTTTCATTTTTAAATGCAAGGAATTGAACCTAACTGAAAAACTCCTCATAGCTAAATTAATGCTTAGTTTTTCTAGAATTCTGTATTTAAAGAATGTTTTTAGATATATAAGTGAGTTTGCTCACTTGTACCATACTTTTATCCTCCTCAGTTTCATCAACGTGCATGTTAAAACACGGCCTGTTTTCTTGACTGCTTTGTGTGCATGTTCTTTCTCTTTCCCCGTGTATTCCTAAGGATTACCAGAAGGAAAGTTTATGTGAGGGACATGGTGTGTCCTGTGAAGGCAAACATCCTTTTTCCTGGCTATTTCTGGATTTGTACTGGCTGAACTTTTTTAAAAGTGTCAGTAGCGCTCCTGGAACAGTCTTGTCCATCAGGTTTTGTAAAAGCAGCTTTCTGTCTGCAGCTGTGTGGGAGTGCAGTGGTGTGCAGATGTGGCACAGCTGGCAAAGCACAGGGGTGCTGGGGGTGGGCTTGTCCCACTGAGGCTGCGTGCAAGGCAGAAATGTTGTTTGCTCTCCTTGGGTAAATCGGGCAGCGTTGCGTGAAATGTGAAATTGTCAAATCTGAAATGCAGGTTTATCATTTTGGATTCAGCTTTAAGCTCTTCCTACAATGGACTTGTCATTTTTTCTTCAGGCCTGGTCATGAGGATTGTCACTTGAGAGTGACAAGGCGTAATGAAATTTGAAGAGGGGGCTTTTTCCTAGAGATGCTGGGCCTGTGCTTACTTTGAGAAGTAGAGGTAAATTTTCAGTCTTTCTGTCCTAATGAGAAGGAAGGAAGAAATCATCTTCTCAAAAATTCTCGATTTTTAATTAGGATTTAGGCTGAAAGCCACCATCTTTTGAAGTTGTAGAAGACTATAGAATTTAACAGACATCCTCTTAGACCCATAAGGTTTTCTTGTTCAGTAGCAACCCAAATTTTGATTTGAGTGTGCCTGTTTTAAAAATTGCTGTTGTTACAAGCAATACTTCATATGTTGGAGGCTGTTTATTTCCTCTATTTATGAGGAATCTGTGTCTTGCAATGGCAAGAGTGGTCAAGATTTGGAATCCTGTAGTGAATAAAGCTGTGCCAAATATTGGCTCCGGTTGGAATCAAAGAAGATAAATGGATATTCAGTTTGAAGGAACCACGAGATCCCGGTTTTCTTGCTACTGTGTTATAGCAACAGGCTTCCAGGACTTCTTTGGAAAGAGCTGCTCATAAAGATGAGCAGGTGGACTCTCCACTGCTCGTGGGATGCTGAGGGAAGTTGCATCTTGATAAGGGTTATGGGTTATCATGAAGTCTCATATTAAAAGAAAACAGGAAGAACAAAATAAGGAACAGAAAGTCAGCAGAGAGAAGCAAACCCTATTTCTGGTTAAAATAGATTATCTCCCATGGCCAAATTGCCCAGGTTGGCCTATTTTTGTCCTAATTTACAGAGTCCTATTTATGAGATGCGTGCCCTCATTCTAGAGATCATTAGCACATTTGAAATGCTGGCTATCAAGGGTCCTTTTATTTGTTTCCATTAGCTGCTTTACAGAGGCTGCTTGGCTTTTTGTTATACCTTCATCGTGGATCCAAAATAGCATTATAAAACAAACAAAAAAACCACCAACTTCCCCCCAGCCCCCCCCAGTGTGAAGTTATATAGGGCAATTTAGATAGGCTCTGGGTTTATACTAAGCTTCCTAGGGTAATGGAGTTTGGAGCCTCTCTTTTTCAGGTCAGACAGGATTAAAAAGAAAAAAAGCTTATGCCTAAACTGCCTTTAGTACCCTTAAAATAGAGGTTCACATTAGAGAGAGAGGGGGATTATAAAATGTTAAAATACTTTATTCCTAGAAGATTTATTTGGTTTGCATTATAGAAAACGCATAAAGTAATATCTTCATTATCTTCCAGAAAATTCTGATTATTCACTTCATTTTTTTTCCCATCCTGTTCTGTTCTTTCCTTTTCTGCACTATAAATCGTGAGCAGTACTGTTAATGTCTGCTGACTAGTTGCTAGGCATAAAACTATTAATTTGTGGTTACTCCTCGTTCTGGCTGCTGCTAAGGTCAGCAAACCACTGGCTTGAGTTTCTGTGAGGAAGAGTCTTTCCCCAGCTGGCTCCATGAGAGTCTGTGGCTTTGCCTTCCAGGACGCTGGCATTGTGCTCTTTGTCATCTGATCTAATACCAGAAAAAGCTGCCTTGATCATTTCATTTGCTCGTGACTTAGAAATATTTGGGGAAAAGACCATCTCTCAAGTGGGATAATGAGTACTGAAGGCAGTCTAATATGAGAATTGTATCTTAAAATCATATGTGGTGAGGCTGCAGTGCTCTAAAAAACAAAAGTATAATAAGCCAAGCGTCTTCAGAAGTTTTTCCCCCCAAGTATTGCAATCCAATTTTATTCTTTCAGTTCTTCCTCAGTTCTGACCCACATACAAAGCTCCTGTTTCACCAACATGGGGTTTGGTATTTTCTCCTCTTCAGTTGTGAGCTGGTGAACTTTGTTTGAAAATCAGTGTATGGGCAGCATAATACCATTTCTTTACTGAAAAAAATTAGAAGATGTGGATAGAAAGTGTTTCCTCTATGCATTTTTATTGCATTCAGCAGATGCCTAAAAGATACCTGCTGCATTAAAATTGATACATTTTTATTCGTTTTAAGAAGAAAAATATTAATTCCCTGCTACACCCCCAAAATCTATGACTTTGTAGGATGATATATAAATTCAAGCTGCAACAGAAAAAGTCCTGCCAGAACATCCAAACTCTTCAGTTAATTGTGGGTTTTTAAAAGTTTTTGAGATAGCCCTGACCTGAAAACTAGACAAATGTAGCTGCAGGGAGGACATTTTCAGCTGTGTTGTCAGTATCTTTCCACTGCAAGAGGTTTTGGCATGACAACATTTATAGTCCTTTGGATAGAAAGTGGTGTTCTCACCACCCTGCCTTTTTGAAGCGACTGTTCTAGCAGATGGGAAGATGGCAAATACAAACAGTAGATAATGAAAAACAGTGTAGACCTCTGGATCTGTAATATTCCCTTTTATTGTAAAACTGCCTTGTGTCAGCTTGTATTTTAATTTGTTTGAAGGAGCTTGATATTAAATTTTTTTAAAAGACATTTCCAGTGCTGTTTTCTGTCATGAAATCAAACATGCCAATACAGGATTTTCAAAATAATTTGGAAAAATAGTTATTCCAAGTCAGTGATAACCAGATTGGAAAAGAAATTGCAGAAATTAATCTATTGATTTTTTTTTTTTATGTGAGAAATAGATTATAGATTAGTATTGCATTATGCATAGGGCTAGAATCCTTCCTGTACATTTTTTATGAAGTTCTTGGCTCCTGTGTCTGCATGGATTTATCAATGACTGTAAGAATATGAATTAATAGAGAAATAAGCTGAGTGTTAAATAGGATATGTTAAGGATGTGTCTGGTGTAGGTAAAGCCAGTGGGACATGAAAAACTGAGATATAAACATACTAGCACTCTGAAGCTAACACTTTATTGGCAGGTATGTTCAGTATAATCTTTTAATATAGTCTGATATTGGATACACAAGTTCCTTAATTATAACTGGAGGAGGTTAACGAAGGTGCCAATACTGATTTGGGTAGACCTCCTTTCCTAGCAAAGCGCGTAAGATTTATCTCGCAATTTGTGCTGTTTGAAGGAATGAAAAGACCCAGAGAATGGCCAGATCTGAAACTTCTGTGGTCTGGAACAGTGTTCAGGTGGGAGCCAGCCCTCATTTTGGCATGAGGGAGTTTCTGCCCGGGGGAGGTGCTCGAGCTGTGCAGTTGCCCTGAGTGCTCCGCCGGCGCTCGCCCCTCGGCACAGCAGAGCCTGGGCGCTGGGTCTGCCCTGGCAGCTTTCCCGTCTCTGTGCCAGCAGCAGCCAGGACTCCACTGCACTCGCTGGGATGGGCAGCCAGTTTCCAGGCCAGCAAATCGGCTGCTTCTCAGCTTTGTTTCAAGGTCTGCTCAAATGCTCTTCATGAGATCTGCCTCCTTTGTGCTGCAGTCATTCAGAGTTAATGTCAAACTGTTTAGTCTTCCCTTGTGTTTCAAGTCACTGATCACTAATGTGTCAGTAGTCCTTGAAAGTTCATAAAAATTAGTAGGTTCATTGTCCTTGTCATTCCTGCCCTAACCTTGGGAAATTAATCCCCTATCTCCCAATGTGTGGTAATGCAGAACATGAAGCTACAATTTCCATAAAGGTAAGGTAGTCATTCTGCATTTACTTTAGTAAGGCAAAGAGGACAAAGACAGATATCTATTAATGTATGTTATGAACTCTCTTGCTCTATTAAATGCATCCTTCCTTGAGAATTTAAGCTTTTTCTAATCGTCAAAATTATACTTCGTGTGACTTAAGTCACACTTGAGGATAATTTTCAGGAGGTGATGATGGAAAGCTTGGATCTGATAGGTATTGTCTTTGAAGAGGACTGAGAACTGAATGCATTCCATGCCTTGCAAAATCAAGACATTAATCAGCCTCTTGGCTTTGCCATAAAATGTGGAAGCACTTTCTTGTATATGAAGCTGCTTAAACCTTAATGGGTTTGATTTTATAAAATGAAATATGTGGAGAAAAGCATTACAGTGCAGTCGTAGGCACATTTGGTTGTCACCAAGATAAATACCCAGTAATGACCTCATTAAAAAAAGAAAAAAATTTTCTCTGTTCACTGTAGTTTAATTCTATCTAGAGTTTCATGCATGACATAGTTCAGCAGATGGTAGCCTGCAGGCTGGGGGAAAATTCAGTTTGACAAATTTTTCAACGTAGATGCATCTCTCAAATTTAGTAGACTTCCAGATAGGCAGTTGCTTCCCAGATACTGAATAAGAATGCAACAGTCTACCAAAGTCAACAATGAATAAGATTTTTGGGAGTTGTTGCTGGGGTGGTACTTAATGTGCAAGCAACAACACTTTTTTGAATGTATTCTTAAACTTGTGCATTTGAGCGATAGGGTGGAAGGTGCACCAAAGTTGAAACTTTGGGGATATATATAAAGCAAGATAGAAGTTTCAAGGCGTAACTTTTCCTTCTACACCTTCTCCTTCTTCTTCATAAGTATAAGAAATATTGTATAATTAAATATAAAAGTCCGCAATGCAACAACAAATAGTTATTAAATTAGGAACAAAAATAATTTTGTTAGCAATTCTTAATTAGTTAGTTTACCCTTAAAAGACCTTACAGAAAAAAACTATCATCACCATTTCTACCTTGTTAGCTTAAGAACTGAAAACACACATCTTATAAAACTATAATATTAATTATAACGAATAAACATGAGTCTGAACAAAAAACATTAATCCCGACCCTAAAAGAAGCTGAAAGCAAACAGAGAAGCTCTACAAAGCAGTGACCCCAGCAGAGGCTGTGATGGGATGTGATTTGTAGGCTGCTGCAAACGGAGTGTGAGTCCCATTGCACTGTTTGTAATTCCTTTATGTCTGGGTTTTCTTCTCTTGCTGGGAGTAGCTGAGTTGGTGAGCCTTTGCTTCTAGTTGCAGTCAATTCTAGGTTCTGTTCACAGCCTGAAGAGTCCCAGGGAATTCATGCTTTTAAAAAATACTGTCCTGGAAATGGAGAAGAAATAATGGAAATATTCTATGTAGGTGCTTTCAAAGTAATTACACAAGTTAATAAAACTTCCTTGCCTTCATTGGTCTACAGTTTTGTGTTCTTTTTTGCTCTTGGATGTTAAAACCATGTGAGAGAGCACTTTTTATTTCAGAGATTTTATGCTAAAAAGTTAAATAAGCAAAATTATTATCTCCTTTCTGGACTTCTGAGGATGCTTTTTGGCACTGGTTAAAATGTTACTGCTTCAGTAGAACTGCAAAATGACCTTTGTGTTTCTTCTGGCTTTGGTCTCATCCAGTTTTAGTCCGCAGAGCTATTTAGTACACATCATAAGCAGTGTTTGGCTTAATTTCTCTCATCTTCATGACATCAGCTTAAATACTGGAGATGAGAAATAATCATATTGGCATCTATTTTGTTCAAGAGGTAAATCTTACCTGTGAAGGAATCATCCATCTCACTACAAAACTACTAAAGCCTAGATGTGAGAAAAATTATTTGGCAATGTATAGGGGAAAAAAACCAACTTCTTATTACTCTGAATGTGACAGGATGGTGCTTAAGTTAAGTGTTTCTGGTTATTACTTGAAAACTCTGTTTATGCCATCCATGCATTATTCAGAAGGTAATTTATCTTGGAAATTCTAAATTGTCTTCAGCTGAAGTGGACTGCAAAAATTGTGAGTGATCTTACAACCTCTGTTTCCCCCTCTTCTCAATCTATATACTGCATATCATGTGATGAAAAATAGGTTATAAGATGCTATTTTTTAGATAATGTCCTTTAGCGTAGGACTGTTTTGTAGTTTAATGTACTAAATCAAGACGTTGTCATAAAATTCCATTTAAATTTCCATAGGAAGACTGCCTTCTGTTTAGCTAGAGCTTGAACTCTACCAGTTACTTCTAGGTGGCTTATTTGATACACAAGAATATTTCCTAGTGCCTTGAGACACTGGTAGGTTCTGGAAAGCCCTAAAGGCCACGAGTCTGTGGTGAGGTAACTCAGTGGTGTGTTACTCACCTCACCTCTCTTGGAAAGATGGTTTGACCGTGGACTCTGTGCCTCTAGGGGTAAGCACCAGGGTCTGAAAACTCTCATGAGGCACACAGTGCTTTTAATTTAAGTATATCTACTAAACTGTTTCAGGGAAGGTTTTTTGCCTTTGCAGGGAGAGAACAAATTTAGGAAAACCACTTCCTGATTAGCCATAGTATGTTGCTTTTAAAATGGACGTAAGGAGTGCTACGACGATGGGCAACAAACATTGCGTTTCACAGAAAATATTTCAGGTTCTTTTAGAACTCCTTCCTGCTCGTTTCTTTAGAAATCTAAGACTGACTTATCTTATTGTGTGTGTATATTGGGTGAATTTCTTCCAGGATGTGTTGGCTCATTTCCTTGAGTACTTCTAAATTTTCTGAATTTTTTTCAGTCACAACAGATAGCTCAAAAAGCTTTAAGGAAATGAGTCAACCTCCTGAAATAAATTGCTTACTGACTAGAGGATACTGTGTTCGACATCACAGTCACCCTTGATAGTTCAGTGGATACTAAATAACAGATAGTCTCTGAAAATCTGTTATGTGCCCTCCACCTTGCAAAGGGATTTGGGAGACAAATATCCCCAGCGAGCACCTGACTTTTCCTGTCAGGAATGTGGGGCATGCTTCTAGACTGGCAGGTATTAGTGTGAGAGGTGCAGACAGGGAGGTGACAGACAGGCTCTCTAGTGCAAAATTAGGGATGTTGTTGAATTTAAGTGTGAATTAATAGGAGTGGTGTAAGGGTGCTGAGTTGAAGACTACGAAGCTTTCATAAAACCAACACTGAAATCTGAAGGCTGTGCAGGCAGAGGGCTTAGGTCCTTATTTTATTACTCACAAGCTGTTTGCATTCTGGTTCCAGGAGCCCTTACTGTGTGTGTCCCGAGTGTCCTGCAGGTGCCCAAAGCAGGCAAGGTTGTTCTGTGGGGAAAGGCCCAGTGCCTGGCCACGCTCCCTTTGGGTTGCAGGAGTCCCAGCAGGGAGTTTCCTTGCTTGAGGCTTTGCTGAGTCACTGCGCTGGCAACTGACTGCAGTTTTATATAGTTAGATTAAAAATAAGTAAGAGGACATCATTTTAGTAACATATCTCTCTTATACAGTAGGTAGGCACAGGATTCAGGATTCTCTTTGCTTCCCAAGGATTACTCAGCAACTCAGAGACAGAAATGAGAAAGCCAGCCCCAAACACCATGATCTGGGATTTTCTCTCTGATGAGCCTAACTAAAAGTAAAACCAGATGGCCCTTAATATTAAAAAAGTTTGACATCTGGATCTGGAGCTGAACTTTGAACTCTGAGGCAGCAAGTAATAAGCCAGCTTGCCCTCCTTTGGTGCCTTACGCAGAAAGCCCCCGATGTGGGCAATAAATCCCACATCTCTGAACAGAGGTGACGTGCATCTCCAGACAGGTGATGGGCACTGTCAGGCACTCGGGGGGAATCTGAATACATGCACACCACCATAGAGAGGAAAAAAAGTCTGGAATATCTGCAAAGGAGTTGACCCTATTGGTGTGTAGAGTCACAAAACAGTGAGAGTTGCATAAAAGCAGGTACAGGATACAAATCCAACTGCAATGGAAAGAGAAAGAATAAAAGGTCTCTGTCTCTGATTTTGGGTTGTTGTCAGTGATTGTTCCTTGTAATTTCTGGTTGTGAACTTGCTACATTTCTCTCGTTGGAGCATAAGTGTTGGCCATGCTAGTTTGGTACTGTGATCTGTGAGCTTTTAAACACAATCTTTAGGAGTGAAGCAGTGTGTGCAGGCAAAAGGACAGAATAGTCATGGTTTATTCAAAAACAAAACAAAAAAAATTGCACCAATAGAAGCATCCCCGTTGAAGAATCTGAAGAAATTATTTATTGATTTGGCAGGAATGCAGGAAAGAAAAATAATGACACAAGATTGACTTGCAGGTCAGCATACCTACCTGTTTGCAGCTCCAGCTTGAGCATAGGGAATGGTATATCCCAAGTGAGATAGAGAAAATCAGCAGAAATAGGTAGCTAAAACCATCAGGACAAACTCCTGGCTCATTGTAACAGAATAGATTTGGTGGTCTCAGCAAAGAAGCAATTAAAAACTTGTGAATGTCTGTCTAACAAGCCCCAGGCTCCAGTCCAAGGGAACCTGAATGAGGTCAGGGACAGTGCAAGAATGCAGGCACTGAGACAGCAGTGAACACTATATTTCCTCCATCTGTATACCTTACAAAAATAGCATCTTTGAAAGGGTATGTGCAAATTTGGAATGTGCTGTGCTCCTGATCTATTTCTGGATTATCTTGTGTCTGCTTAAAGATTAATTCAGTGTATAAGCACGCTATACTGTTTGGTGGACAGGACTGAGGAAAACATGATGTGCTTCTGTGAAGTGAACTGGGTCAGACTTCAGTCATATGCTCATCCAAAGAACCTGTTCTCCTGGTGGCTACAGTGTTTCCCTAATTGTGCCTTTAAATTCTGCAATGTCAGCATGCTAGTTCCAGATCCCCAAATGGGACAGTCGGTGTTTGCAAGTAATCAGTGACACACAATATAAAATCATGCAAAAATGCAGAAACCACAACTTGGCTAAAAATTATGTCCCAGGGACTTGCTTCACAAATATCAGCAAGGGCAGTACAGCTCACTGTGGCTAGTTAGATGGGATGTAAGCAGTCTGAACGGATTGTTTTTTGTTTGCAGTTTTATATACTTTTAAACCAATAGATATCTTTTTTTGTTGTTTTTGTACATTGCTTGCCCACTTCTTGGATTTACACTACCATGTTGAGTAGGTCCAGCTATGCTCACTGGACCTCAATATGTCTCTTTGGAAACATGTAGGGTATTTTATTTCGGGTGCAACATTAGTAGGAAATGCTTAGGAAAAAAGTTTGTACTTTTGTATGGGTTTTTTGGGCTTCATTATGAACTCAGATTCTTGGACCATTTATTCTTTTTGTTGGTCACTTTTACATTTGGGTTAAATTACCGAGACATTGAGGCATGACAAAATGGTATTGTCAAAATAGAAATATTTTTCTGCATTCCAAACCAGGAAGCTCCCTGACTTTCTAATAAATTCCCTAAGAAATCCGTTACTGTCAAATGACAATAGACTAGTTTGCATTCCCGCTTAAGCAACTCATAATATTGAAGATAAACTTAAAAACAACAGCTGCTAAGGGAATATTAAATCCCACAAGTTCCTTAAGAGATGTGTGCTGCAGAGACACACAATGGAATGTTTTTTTGACAAGTTTCAGAAACTAGAAGGATTTCTAAAAGGCAGTGAGTAATCATTTGAAACTGGCAAAGAAATTTCTTTTCCCCCTAAAAAAAGCCATTTTTGGGAATGGACTTGAACACTGAATCTGAAATGCTAGCTGATACTGTTACTGTCAAAAGGTTGGAATAGACTAAAAATAATTTTGATCAATGTCAGAAACTGTAAGCAATAATCAAACGCAATCAGAAGCGAAGCTGAGGAATCAAAAGGCTGTCCTTTCTCTCCTTCCAGTGATGAGTCAGTTTTCTCCACCCAGTGTTGAAGGATGCCACATTGCTGAAAATTCAGAGATATCTGTTCCATCATAATATGTCCAGGGTTCAAACCATCAGGCATTTGAGAATGCAAAACCCAAACTAACCTCCTGGATCCCTAGATGTCAGCTGTTGTATGTAGGAAAATTCTTTTTTCTGTATATCTGATCTGTTCTGTGGGTGTACTGCTTCTTGTTTTAGCCCTCATTCCTAGCAATAAATAGCACTTTCACACACTTACATGCCAAAAAAAGAAGTAAGTCTAAGTAAACACCAAGTAAAACAAGGGCTGAAAATGCAAAAGTGATTGAGGGATAAATAAGCCTCTATAGGACTCTTGGGGAGTGTGTTTGGCACATCATTTGCTCTTTGCTGGCTCATTCTAGGAAAGGAAAGAGAGCTGGGGAAAGTTGAAGGTGGGCTTTAATATTAAAAGCAAAATGAGAACATCCAACCAGCTGGCCATAAAAGCAGCTGGTGGATCTCTGTGTGCAAAGGCTAGGTCAGCTTTTTGGGTGATGCTGGCTCTGTAAATCAGGAGTGCTCAGAGTTGTGCTCAGAGTTTAACACCCTTGCTGATGAAAAAATAATTAAAAAAAATGTTTTACAGAAAACTTTTCAGTAATTCTCATAGAAACTTTCACGGGCAAAAGCTACTTGTTAGAACATATGTGGGCAGTTAAAACACTTAATTTGCATTTGTGGTTACAGTCATTCTCCTTCATGGCCATGAGCAGAACAAGCCATCTGGCAAGGGAGCACCTCCCTCTCCTCACACATCTGAGAGCTTCCCACAAATGAAATTGCAGCTCATTAGGATACTTTATGCCCTTATTTGAGAAGAAATACATACCTTTCATATTTTGTGCTTTCAGCTGAGTTGCATGTTTTTGTTCTGTTCTAGAAAAGAAATATATTTACTGAATTTAGCCTTTTGACTGCATAGATATATTAAAGATTTTTTTTTCTGAAGTTTATTCAGAATTATTATAAATACCTAATGAATTATTTGGACCTGCAGCTCTTTCATGGAAAGTTGGAACATGATTGGAGGGTTAGAAGTGTGAACCCTTGCTGAATGGCACTCCTCTTGTGCTGTTCCTTCATTTTGATAGGTAAAGATGATGAAATTACTTCTGGGGCGTAGCTGCTTATGGTTGGTTGGTGTTTGTATCTCTGAAGCACCTAGAAGGTCTTGTTGGTCAGGATGTTGGACATAGAGAAGTGACTGATCTAAAGTGACTGAGCTCATCCTTTGAGCTGTACCAATATTTTCTAGCATCTGTAAAATGTAAATATTTCTGCCATAGGTCTGTTAGAATATGAAAGGGGAAAAAAAGCATATCAGGTGGATAATGCACCAGTGAATTCAGGTCAGTTTTTGTAGAAGATAATTGCAGAAATGGAGGGATTTTTGTCACTTGAGTGAGTTAGAATAGGGTTTTCAAATTATTGATGTGATGAGCAACTAGTTCTGGCTTTTCACCAATTTTGAGGATCATCTGTCAGGTGAGCTTTTGAATTGATACATTTATTAACCTAGAGGCCGTGTAACCTAAATTATAGTTGCTTACAATTTATCATCACCTCATTTCTAGGACTAGAAGATAAAAAGGGTAAATAAGCATGATACTTGTCAAAAAATATCAAAACCCAAAATTGATGTGAATTTATAAAGTACTCACATATATCATTGTTAAGTTGTAGGGCAGGGGAAACAGGATGGCTGCTAATAATTAGACATGGAATGGCCTCTGTTAATTAGGGCAAGAAGTTTTGTAGTTTGTTAGATAAGTAGTAACAGATTTGATACTTCCCTTAGCTACTTCTTAGGAAACCCATCTTATCACTGGCTGAGTTTCAGATAATAATGTACCATTGCCACTGTAAACCCTGTATAAAACAGGGTAGTTTCTTCTGCTGTATGAAAAGCTGGAGGAAGAGAGAAAAGGGATCAGAAGGATGAGCAAAAAAGGAAAGCAGGAAACTAGACAATGTACTGTGCAAACCTAAAATAAGAGCAAAGATCAATAAGATCAATAACAGCAAATATGTTTGTAATGAATTCTGCTCTCTTTCATGGGTAGCCAAAGTGAAGCATATTGCAAAATGCTGTCTGGAATAAAGGTGAGTACTCAAGCTGAATGTTTCATTAATAGACAGTTGCCAAGTACTTGTTTCCTATCTGATTTTAAAATTTAATTAATATAAACAGAACAAATGACACTTGGCAATGGTTTCAAAATACAGATTTAAATTAACGTGCCTATGTTTTTGAAATCTCTTCCAGCCTGTTGTGTTTTTCCTACATGTGCATTGCAGTGATCTGTATGGTGTTCAGTGGGCAGATGTACATTTCATAATAATTCAAAATGGTGCTTAGTTTTTAGATTTGCAAACAATAACAAAAATGTAAAAACAGAACACGGTCATCAACTCTATTTTAAGTCCTCTCAGTTATGGCAATTGTGTTTCCTGACAGTTCCACAAGAAAAGCCTCTTTTGAGGTATAAGTAATTTAGAGAAGATCTAATGCAGAAAAAAGGGCACTTAAGATTAGTTTATGAGCTAATAATGGCTGTCAAATGAGCCCATCTTTTACAGAAATTAAACCCAGAAAAGATCATCATTCAGTACAATCTACTATGTATTACAGTGGTGTCCAAATTTCAGCTCTCCTGAATATTCCCGCTCTCAGCAGATGAAAATGTGGCTATTGCCAGGGAGCAGCAGCAGCCTTAATGGCAATAATGTTCTGATGGCAGAGCAGGACTCGCTCCAAGCACGTTTTGAGGGTGAGAAGGAGGGAAGAGGGATGGCCATAACCATATGGCCTTTCCTGAAGTGGTTTCCACTGTTTCCACTTGAGAAACGTTGGGCCAGAAAAAACCAAACGCCAAGCAAAACTGCCACTTTCTCTGGGCCCTTTCTGCTCTGGGTGTCTGCGTGCCGGACCAGATGTTTGCCGGTTAATAAATAAAGCAGCGTGAAGGCCACAGAGTAATAAATGACCCCTCAATTTTTCTGCTGGCTGTAGGATTCCATGTGATGTGTACGAAGACAGCCACGGCAGAGAAAACCCTCTCTGTAAGTGCAGCTGTGCCAGTAGCAGCATTGCGCTTTTGTTGCTAATGTTTATTTACCAACAGAATTTCCCCGGGGGCAGCAGGATAGGCTGTGTAGACCAGAGCATGGCTTTGCTGGTATCACGTCTTCCACAGCGGGGATGCTTTGTTATATTTTTGAGTTTTTTCTGGCAAAGATTTGTGATGGGAATGTGGTCACAGATAAAAGTGCATGCCCTTTATCCTTGGAAGCTGCAATCCTCTTCTGCGTGCAGCTAAAGCAAGCTCAGCAGCTCGTGTGCTGCCAGCAAACAAGTGCTTATCTGACACCATATAAGGCTGTGGCTGAGGAGGAAAATGATGAAAAACATTCCGCAATAAACTTAGACTGGCAGATTGAATATGGCACAGAAAGCNAGTTTATCTGAGTTTTAACAAGACTTGAGATGCAGTGAAGTGCTTAAAAAAAAAAAAAAAGGAAATGATGCTACAGGAGAGAGACAGGCTTCTTTATGCTTAGTATATTGCTTGCATCTTTGCCGTCCTTATATCCTCTCATCTTTATGATGAAATAACCTGCTAAGTTATTGCAGTACCTTAGAATATTGGTATAGTCCCACTTCGGTAGCTATTGGGGGCCTAAATCTGAATTTCCAAACTGTTCCCTGCCTGGTGGCCACTGCTCTTGGCAGTCTCCATCTTCTGCAGATCCAAATCTGCAGAATCAGAATCAGATCACATACCCCTATGTGATCTATCAGCAGCTGAGATGATTGTGACTTGATGGGAGAGTTGGTGCAGCTTTTGCCTCAGCTGTTTGCTGCTTCTTTCAGGAAGAGGTTGAAGCACCTCTTATGCCATATTTCCCCCCACATACGCTAGCTGGACCTCAAGAATTAAATGGTTGGTGATTTATTAGCATTTTGCAAAGATGTGGGGAGTATTCTGCAATATCATTCAGCATGTGATGATCTTTCTGTCTAAGTGTGTGCAGTACTATTTGTCAGAGTTTATTCGGTGTCATTCTCTAGCTTAATTTTTGGTCTAGCATTTATTGTTTCTTGCATACTGTTGTATCTTCTATTATTATTTCTTGTAGTAGCCAGTCTTTCGTAGTGCAGTGGGGGAACAGCCAAGCATTGTGTCCATGTGCAGGATGAGATTTCCAGGTGAGCCAGGTCAGCTGGCAGCTGGCTCCTGGTGCACCAGGCACTTGTGCCATGAGGCTGGCAAATGTGTGAAACCTGAACTGGGGATGGGAATGAAGTGCACATCATTTAGGAAGAAGGATTAATAAGATTTTCAGGAAAGAGGTTAAGCTTGAGGTCATTTCCTTCCTCTTGTTATGCTTTTGAATTTCTGACAGTAAGATGGGTGAAAGGACTTATTTTTGTCTCGGAATGTTTTGAATTTCAATGATGCCTTTACTTTGAATACAGAGAAGTGGAATTTCACTTTATTCCTGCCATTGTACTGTCATATGCCTGAAAAAATTACTCTTTTTTTTTTTTTTTTCCCAGTGTCTTTGTGTCTTGCATTCTAGTTAGCTAATCCTTTGAGCTGATGCTGTGCCCTGAAATATCACATTGTGTGAGGGCATATGGAAATGCTCTGATCCCCATGCTGAAGTGTTAGTGTACATAAAGAAGGAATCAAAATGTAGAGGTACAATTCTTGGAAAAGAAAGAAATGGCCAGTGTCAGAATATAGGCTGTATATGAAATTGAAAGCAAAGATTTCCCCACTCTATTAAAATTTCAATAGCAAAAAGGTTTCATAGTTTAGTGTTTGGATGGGGTGTGTGCTATGGTTTCTGTGCTCTCCTTCTGCAGCTGAAGTAGGAGTGAGGTGTTGGAGAAGTTGGTGTTATTCCTGGCCATCCTGTCAGTCACAACTAGAAAAATTAATAATGGCTCTTGCTGCATAAAGCAGTAGAGTGTGATAAAAGTCAGCAACATATTAATGTCTGTAAGTGAGTCACGGGGGCACACGAGGGAATGCAAGTGGAATCTTTCTGCTTCTTGCCCACAGCTCAGGGACAATCAGTGGAGGTACATGAACCTTGAATTTGGTTGTGCAGTAGGAAAAACTGCTGCTGTGCAGTGAGGCATAAACACCTCGTTTGCGTTTCTGATCATGGGTTGTGATTATAGATGATGATGATGATCCTTCACTACTAATGTAGCTGGGATGTGCCACCAGAAGGCCAAAAAATCTGTGTCCAGGCAGGAATTCAGAGCATTGCCCAGCACCCTCTGGCAGTGCATGATTACCTTCAGGAAGAGCTGCAACAGCAGCTTCTCTCCTGTGTGGGGCTGTAAGAGCATCTCTTGGGCCTTTTTCTGCCTCTTTTCTGCTCTTGCTTTTCTCATTTGAAGACTTGCATCTTGTATTTCCATTACTTTACAAGTTTTTTCCAAAGTGTCCTGAAGACTAAAGAGAACTGTGGTAGTAGGATCTTGCAGTTGCTTAGGAAGCTTTAAAGACCGTCCAAGAATTTTGTTCTCAACTTTTTTGGGGGTTGCTCTGTTGGTATTAGAGGGAAAAATGTTTCCAGCCATTTAGTACACAGCAGTGTGTTAGATTTCTCTTACAGCGTTCCAGTTCTAATGTTCTTTCGCCTTCTGGACTTTGAAGATACAATTCCTAGAGGTGCTCATGCAAGCACAAAGCAATACATTAGCTTTCATCTCTTCGTTAGCAAAGAATCCATCTTAATTTCTTTGACTGGAAGCGCTTTTGAAAAATCCTCAAGCTGAGTAAGAACAGATACTCCTGTAAGAGGTGGAAAGGTTTCTTCACTGTTCTTTTTTTAAATTTTTTTTTCTTTAAATCTGAGTATTACTAGGAAAACCAAGATTTGCTTTGAGAGCCTGAACCTACAGCTCCATAAGTGTGCAATTTCATGAAATGTGTGCTGTCAAAGATTTGATCTCAGACTACGGACCAGACTGCAGATTCCTTTAGGAACCCTTTTTGTTCTTGAGGTGCTGGGACTGCTTGGGCATGCCTTGGGTCCTTGCCACAGGCTGAAGGAGTTTTAGGTCAGCTGCAGTTGTAGTTCCTCCAGGAGGCTATTGAGGAGTCAGAGCATCTGGGGGAATAGAGGCTTGTCCGGGCTCCTGCCCTGAAGTGGCATTTCCCACCCTGAAAGAGGAGAGGTACCAAGGGAAGCTCTCTGCCACCTCTTGTCCTCCTGCCCAGGAGTGCCCTGTGCAGAGTTATCCTGGGTTTAAGGCAGCTCCATCCCAGCCAGACGTCATGGAGCAGTCCTCTCTTCCCTGAAATAACTGCATTTGTGGGGAAGTCATGCGGGAGAGTGGAATACTGTGTAAACAAAAGCCAGCACTTCCAGTTGAGCTCCCGCTGTGCTCGTTGCTGTGGCTGCCTTGCCGTCATTTCTAGGATTTAAGGATCCTCCTGTTTACATCAGCCCGCCCGTGCTGCGGGGCCGTGGCCATGCTGAGGAATCCTCCCATGGACAAGGCAAGGAAGGAAGTGGCGGGAGGATGGGGCTTCGGCATCCTGTACCCTTCGGAGGGGAGTGGCTGCAAATAGCGGAGCTTGAAGGACGTAATACCTTATGTGTTCTAGCACGGAGCCAGAGAAACCTTTGAATAAAAGGAGAAGAGGCAGACCATGGTGTGTAATCGCTCGAAACTGCCGCGGACTTTGAGAACATCCTTCTAAACGCCTTTCCTTCAAATGACAGGAGGAAGGGAGAGGACAGACGTGCCTCGTGGAGCTGAGATTATGCAACAGTGCTAACACAGAGATAAAGCCTCCAAACTTGAGCTGCCCGGGCTGGGTCCAGAAGGCAACTTCTGTAGGAAGCACTGGTTGTGATTGGGAAAGAGGATGCTGTTTTCAATATCCGTCCTATAAAGCGTTACTGGTTTTTATTCTTCAGTTTGTTAACTGGGCTCTGATGGAGGAATGCAGTTTAGGATCCAGAGGCATCCTTTGGAATGGCCAGGTAAGGCTAGAAGGTACAACTAAGTGTTGATCTTTGATTTCAGCAATGGTGCTATCTTTCATGAGAAATATTTTGGTTCTACCAGATAACCTGTGTTCACAGGCTGAGATGGGGAATTTTCTGATTTCTGAAAATCAGAAAAACAAGCTCTGGCTCAGTGGGTTAATATTTATTTATATGGTACTAACTGATACCTAGTGTATTTTAAATGGATTGACATAATGTGATTTATTATAGTAATCATTTGCAGTAGAAACCCTTGAACCTGGTAATTTGCATACTAACTTTCTAGAAAAGGAGTGAGGCCTCAAGTGATAAAATTTATCTTCTCTTCAGAATGTGTCCTGATACAGTTTCCAATTGTTTTTAAGCATATTTTGAGTATAAGGAAGAACTATATTTCGTTCATTAGATCAGTAAACATTGTGCTACTTCTTTATTGATCACCCATGGATTTTTGTTTCTAGTATTTCTAGAATTAAAATTGTTAGAGATTATAAAAGTGAAAATACTGCAAAAAAGTTAGCGTTGCAGACTTTCCCAGTCATTTGTCCAAAATCCACTGTATGTATTTTTTTGAATGTTCTTGTTACTCCTACATTTTGGTGACAGTCTGTTTGACTGCTTGGAAGTCTGTGCTCACAGTGAAAAGCAGAGTATAGTTGCTGGCATTGGGATTGAGGTCTTTGAAAGTAACGCAGTAAAACGCATGTGAATTAGGTTTTTGTTTTACATTGGAAATGCCATCCTAGAGATCTCCTGATGGTTGGCTCAAAATCAAGCTCAGAAATATTCTTCAGTGCAGATTAACCACAAACTTGTTACTTTTAAAGACTAAGTGGAATGATGGAGTAAAATAGGTAGGGAAGTGACCCTTCTTGGTAGGATGTTTGTGAGTGGAATTGATGGCAGATTCACAGATCTCAGCCTCAGACAAAGCTAAAAGCTTTGCAGCCTTGCTGTTCTCCAGCCTTCCAGCACTGCTGATCCTCGCTGCAGGACAACACCTGCCAAGAGAAATAAATGAGAGTGATGCTTTAAAAGCTTAGTACCAATACTCCTCTTAATAACTGAATGCATTGCACACACCATCTTCAGTGCCCAAAGTTTATTGACATTAGTCTAAAATGTGAAAGAAGTCAGCATTCTGACAATGTGAACTTAATTAAAAATTTTAAATTGAAACTGAACAATACAAACACTTCAAAAGATTTTGTATAAAGCATCTTCCAGAAAGGGATGAAAAATCAATCCCAAAGGAGGATAAGAGAATTATGCAAGGATACAATGGTGTTACCAACGTGATTGATCTTTTCTGAGCTAAGCTGCATGGATTTTTCAAGAGCTGTGAGTTAAGTGTACCCATATATGGTAGTGAAAGATGAAAACTGTTAAGTTGTATATAATTAAAGATGACAACCAGAATCTATTAACATCACCTTTGCTCTGGTATAAGCATCTTTATTAAAGTGTTAGAGTAAAGAAATCAGAATGCAAAGGTTTGAACCTCTTAGATTGCCATAGTGACCTTTGCTTATTGCAGAAGAAAAAAATTAAATCAGTGATGTTTCCACAGCAGGAATTTGTGACTTCTGTAATGTTTTGGTATTTTGAAGAATAGAAATAATTTGTGTTGATGGAAGCAACCTTTTTATCACAAAACCTAACACTACTGATGGCAGAAACTGGGACTGGAGATGAGTGTTGGTTTGCCTGTGACTGCTCTGTGCACTGGGACCGTAAGGCTTGTTTCAGATAATTACTCACTAGCAGTTCCTCTTTATCTGTCTTACAAAACACTGTCTCTTATTTATTTATTTATTTGTTGCTTTAATCTATGCAAGTTGACTCTATGAGGTGATGGATTTCAGGTAGTTTATCCTTTTTTCCTAAGACAGAAATAATGACAGATGTAAAGAACAAAAATGCGAACTCCTCAGAAGCCTCCTGACCCCTGATGTTGGACACTGGCTTAGCACAGCTTCCAACACTGTAACATCCTTCTGCAAAACTGGGAGTAACAGATGTTAAAACATGAGTGTGCAGCCAGACAGGCTGGAGAAATGGGCAAACAGGAGTAACCCCTGACACTGGGACGGGCTGGGGCTGACTGTCTGCAAATCAGCTTTGCAGAAGAAGAACTGGAGGTCCTGGAGGACAAGTTGAGGAAGAGCCAACAGTGTGCCAGCACAGCTTCTCTTACTGCCAGTTTTGGCTGACTGTTTGGTAGTTAAATAAAGAAAACGTTGTTACTCAGAACGTTTTCACTTTATTGTGATTTCAAGGAGCATTACTCAGAATGAAGTTCCACAGAGTGATATGTTTATTATTACCCACTTTTTGTTGTAGAACATTATCTCATATACTCTGATTTGTACAGGGGTTGCAGTTCTGGGTTCTGTTCTGTAGTATTTTATGTCTAAGAATTACTGAAGATAGAGAGAAACTGTGCATCTTGCATTGTTTTATTTCTTTCAGAAATGTAGCCTCACTGGACAAGATACTGATGCAGTTAGACAGTATTTTGTTGCATATTTTATGTTCTGGGAAGGGTTATTTATATCTACTCTTTGGCCCAGATTCTGGAACAGCCGCCAGTTTCACGAACAGCAACAATTATGTGCTAAAAGGAGAATAGAACTGCTTAGAATTGAAGTTCCCTATGGAATATATATATATATGGAGAGAGAGACAGTGTATGTGCATATATGTTTGGGGGAAGAGAAGAATTGAGGGGGGTGATAATTCTCATGTTGCTCTTTGTGCTCTTAAACACTTCCTTTTTTTGATCAATATTTTTATCATTATTGTGTACTTCAGTGTTTTTCTTTTTAAAATCCGCGAACTGATGTTTGAAGTTATTTCTTCATATGCATTAGGAATGTTATTTTTTTCCCTATGAGAATAACATCATAAACATAGAAAAAACCCATCTGTTTCAGAAGAAAGTCAAAGCTGACCAAAATAAATTCTGTAATTTGAGTTGATTGCTGACAGGCAATGGTCTGTTAGCATTTTTCATCCCTCTGTCTCCACCACCTTCTGTTGCAGTGGCAGCGTGCCTGTGGGCAGAGTATCAATGATTTAGTCTTCATTGCTGCAAAGGGTTCATTCCTTCACGAAAGGGCTGAAAGTCCAGGCACTTCCATAAATGTGGGATTTTATTAAACAAAGTGGAAGAAAGCATTTTGCATTCTTGTAACTTCCAGCTTGGAATGTGAGACTCCATTCATGGAGGACCTTTTCTGAAGCTCACCGGTATCCCTGTAAAAATTGCTGTTGATTTTACTTTGTGACCGATTTAAAAAACAAAGAACAGTTGCTTGTGCCTTCTTGTTGGAAATCTCACCAATAAATGTGTATTTCATTGCTTCAGGCTTTGTTCATTTGTTGAACAAGATAAGAATAAAAACCCCCATGCTTATGGTTATAATATACCAAATATCCGTCCTTCTGCTTAGAATCATGAACAGGCTCTTCTCCAATTTATCAAACACAGAAATTCAGAACTAGAGCATGTTAGGTGAGATGTTTACTGTCAGGAATACATCTTCATTTACTTAGATGAAATGAGAATGCTGCATAGTTTAAAACTCTGTGTTTCTGATAACCAGAATTTTTAAAGAATATGCTCACTTTTGGGAGTGGTGTTTTGGATAACCAAGTTTATATGGTGGACCAGAACAGTCACTAGTGTAGTGTTGCTGGAAGTTAAGCTGTATCTCATGGCTTCCCAGTGTCTGGAAGAAAACACTGAGCCTTGGAATAGGAAGGCACAATAAAAAAAGTAAATAAATTCATCAACATTGTATTCTTTTGGTTAGTGTGTTATTGCAAACCAGAGAGTTTTTTATAAGGCCTGTGGGATGATTTACAGGCAGTACGTTCAGTACTCCTTTTTATATGGCCTGAAGAAAACCCCATGGGTGAGATACAGCTTTGTTTACTCCGAAGGTTTTTTTTTACTGCAATGAGGAATAAATACATGGAGTTTAGGATTTTACTGCCTGTGTGCCTGACTTCCTAGTGCATGCAGTTTGTGTCCTATCATGTTGATTCTGCAGGAGAAGTTAAGCCTGAGGGCATTACAAGCTTGAGGATTACAAGTGCTAGAAGAACCCTCCTGTCCCTTCTCCCTGTCATTGAGATAATTATGAAACTCTCCTGGACTTGTCATGATATTGAGGTGTTAAGACCTCAGCTTTCTAAAAATTCTCAGAGGCACCCATGGCTGGAGGCACAAAAATGTCTGTAGCTTGCCATGGCTCCTTCTTGATTCTCCAGAGCTCTTCTAGGTTTTGGGCAGTGTGTAAATTCTCTTGAGCAAGCACAGAAGTCCAGTGTGTATCTGGTAATGTTCTGTGTGTCGGTTTGAGATGAGGTGCACAGACTGCACTCATAATCCAGTGGGGTTACCAAGTCTGCACTGAGATGAGCTGTCAGAATGAAAAGAGAAAGAGAAGCTTTAGTGTGTGTTCAAATTTTTAAGATAAAAGTAAGAAAGCTGCATTGTTTATTATTCTTTCATAAATAGTACATGGATATCTAAAATTTAGGTGACAGTTCTGTAATTTTATGTGGGAGTTCCTACCAAAGTACAAAGGAATGTGCTTGAATGGATATGAGCTTCATGAACAAAGCCACAGTAAACTAGGTTCTTAGTGAAGCCTTTTAAAATTTGTAGAATGCACTCAAATGTATATAATAAAAGGGGATTTTTTTTTTAAAGTAAGATTAAAGAATATGCAGTACCACTGGAAAGAGTTAGGATGCTGTATTTGACGTCAGAGGTGTAGTTCTTGTCTAGTCTCGTTAAGAAACAGCTGCTGAAATGCACTGGTAAAATGTCACAATGCATACTTCCAAAGAACTTCCTGTACAAAAGAGTTAAGTTGGATTTATGTCAGCTTTGTCTGTGTCATCGGAACTGACCTTTGTGCCCTTTCAAACAGCTCCTTGCCCTGGTTTTCGTTCATTCATAGGGCGTTCTGGCTGTCTGAATGCAGGCTGGAAAATAAAAAGGCCCTAAGACCTGTGTTTGTTAGAGACAAATGTGAGAAGGGATAATACTGATATTGCTGAGCTGCTCTGCAGATACCGTTTGCTTTGAGTGTTTTCTCTGGAGGTATTTTGCTGAGTCTCTCCTTTCTAGCTCTGGCTTGCTGACAGTTCTGCACTTTGGGCTGCTAGCTGGATAGCCCTAGTTACAATTCTGCATTTCCTAGCTAGGGAATGAATGCTAGATTTTCACATCACAGGGCAGGACCGGTGTGCAACATGGTCTGGTAACTCTGTGATGCAGTTTCAATCTGCTATACACTCCCAATAGCCTCTCTGTTGGATTAGGGAAGTTTTGGAATTTAATACTGTACTTTGGCAGGTCACCTCTTACAGGAAGCCATATATTTACTTTGGCTGTGTGTCTGTCTGCTCATTCTGCATAAATTGATCTATCGTGTACAACAGAAGCTATTTATCTTTTGCCAGTTAATGTGATTTTTTTTTTTTTATTTAATACAAGTAATTTTTTGTATCTGTGCCTCTTGTAACAGAAAGCCAAGTAAACTTCTCTTTTAAATACTACTTTCTGAAATTATTTTTTGTCTTCCCTCCTTCAGATGAGAACTCTCCAGCCAATTTCTGGGATTCCAAGAATCGGGGAGTGACTGGCACGCAAAAAGGACAAATTGTTTGGCGAATTGAACCTGGCCCCTACTTCATGGAATGTGAGTACTTGTTTATGCCGTGCATATTCCGAGGCAGGTCAACAGGCTGGCATTTGATACATTTCATCAGTCCATCTGATAAAGCAAGGCAACTGATTGCCTTGCTCTTCAGGGGAGCATTTTCCAGTGTGTTTGCTGGACACAATAAAAACTGAGTTGAGCTTAGATGTACATTTGTATTCCAGTGATGTTCTGAAAAACAGCACATTCCGCTTTAAGGGAGGAAGGAGTTGCGTTGTGTGGTGTAGTATTTACACATTGAAAGATGGAGTCCCTTCCCACAGCAGTTCCGAATTTCAGCTGGACAAATATTAGTGGTGAATGTGTGTGGAGGGAAAGGCAGTAAGCTAACAGTGCTTGCTGATGTTTGTTAGTGGGAAGGTTGGATTTGACTCTAGGAAGTGCAAGTGTCCTGTTCAGTTGCATCAGAATTTCTCAGCTGAAGATTTGTTGCGCTGGAAAAATCCGCTGGGCAGTTTGGAAATACTGAGAGTCTCTGTGTAACTGAAATAAAAAGCTTTCAGTTAAACTGTGTAAGGACTGTTGGTAGTCAAGCTTCAAATTGAAGAGCTACATCACTCCCTCTGATGACCGGGACTTAGAGGAAGATGAGCTACTCTGCTGTGGGCTGGGGTTTTTTCTTTGTTGTTTTTGGGTTGTTTTTTTCTGTTTTTTTCTTTTTTTTTTTCTTTTTGATGAAACTATGCTCTCCTACCATATGAAGCATATGATCCCTAAAGAAACTGGGATTCTAATAATAGGATGTTGTATCAGAGCTTGCTGGAAACTCTGGTGTGCCAAGCATCAAAGTGGCAATCAGTCCCAGAAGAGCTCTGAGTTGCTCTACCACCTGTTTAGCCTCACAGTAATGAATCCTCTTTCATAAGTTAAAAAAAAAAAATAAAAATACTCCCACTCTTTACTTCACTGCAGTGAAGTGAAGCACTGCAGTGCTCCTTACTGTAGGTCTTGGCAAAAAATTTTATTCTAATTAACTGGCAGAACAGTAATACATGTATTTCAAGAGGTGTTATATACCCTTTACTAAAAATAAATATTAAATCTTCCTATTTCTAGAATTCATCATTGAATCTTGCCAAGTTGCCCTATGTGTTACACAACACACTTCCCAAAAAAAAGAAAAAAAAAGGAGCCTAAATAGGATAAAATTAAATTCCATTTCAGGAGTTCATTACATTACAATGATTGAACTGAAGACAATGCTCAAGAAAATAATAAAGATAATTAACTTCCCTGGTTCCAAAGACACTGGTATATTAAAGCAGATTAAAATGTCTGTTAGTAAAGTTCATTGCCTTGTCTTTCTTCTACATGAACTCCATCAGTGTTGTTGCCAATATGGGCAATTTGACTTCAAGGATGTTTGTATCTTTTAGCTGGGTATGTGTTGCTCCGTAGTGTATTGAGATGAGGCTCTCTGAATTTCCAGTTCAGGTGAGTAACCCAAACTAATGCTTCAAGAACTACTAGTTTGGACCTAAAATCAGCTGCAGCTGACTTAGCACTTAGCAACTAACTGCACATCACAGTCAGCTGAAAGGAAGTGCAGGATGTGTGTTCTTCGGTCATGGTGAGCTTCACTAACAAACAGCTCTGCTGCCATACAATGAACAAGAGACCAGCAATTGTGCAGCAGCTGAGAACCGTAAAAAGGAATGTTATGAAACATATGTTGCTATAGCACATAGTATGGTAGATAAATATGCCGCCAGTGACACTTTTGTTTTGAGTGAGAGGCCAAAAACTGCACTGAGACACTTTACTGAATTTCCTATTCCACTTTTTAAATGAGAGGTCTCCACAGATCTGTGACCATGTTTGCTCAGCAAGGCTTTTCTTTGTAGTTTATAGGTGCTGAAGCAACACTGATACAACTACAGGCAGCTGCTCTTTTCTTTTGCTTTTCTATTCTCAGCTCAGTAAATCACAGCAGGCGGCTGCGCCCTTCAGGTGCGTCCGCGGTGTCACTGCGCTGCCACGCCAGGCCAGCTGTGGAAGGAGCGGTGCTCTGGGGGTGCTTACCACACCCTGCAGGCCTGGCACTGCCCAGCCTGTGCCAGCCACAGGTCCAAACAGCTCCCCTGTTAACCTCCTCCTTCTGCTGTGGTGCAGATACGATTTGTCTCTCAGCATAGCACTGCACATGATGCTGCTGTCATAGCAAGAGGGAGAGACAAACGAAGAGTCTAAACATGTGTCAGATTATTAAATTTAAGGTATTTCTGATGCTTTAATCCACCATTGTTTTCCAAATGTGGGAAAGAGCCCCTTTAGTTGTAGATTTCTTATGTTTAGAAATATCTTTGCTGAGAGGCAGCACATATGAGATACAGGTCATGGTCTGTGGGGTTTATCATATTTACTCGTCATGGTAATGACATTCAGCCGACCATTAGCAGTGTCCCTGAATTTTTAAAGCAGCAGATCCGTAAGAGGAGCAAGGTCTGGGGAACATGAACAAAATGTGTAAATGGATCAATCTCGACTCATTTTGAGACTAACCACAGCATAGGAATACTCATTGCATCCAATCTTCCCTCAGCTGGGACTGGCACTTGACCTGCTCAAGTGTGGTTTTTGTTGAAAGCTTTCAAGGACAAAGATTTTGTGGACGCTGTAGGTAACTTGTTCTAGTGCTGCAGTATTGTTCCAGCTAAAAAGATTTCTGTGACATCCAATATGACTGGCGATAGCTTAAATTTGCGGCCATTGCCCCTTTTAAAATCTGTGATAGAACTGTAAAGAGTAGAGATAGTAACATTTATCTTGCCTTAACCTCCTCCTCACCACACTAAACAGGGCCAGCTCCTTTAGCCTCTTCTCATGTCACATTTTATCCGTCCCAACCACCTTGGTAGCCCTCCGCTCTTCACTCTCCATTTTTTCCACGCTCTTGAACCTAGGGACCCAAAACTAGACACAGTATTCCTCACCAGTACCAAGTAGAGGGAGGCAGTACTTAATTGCCACCTATACACTGTGAAACCTACATGATTGCAAGTTCCCTGCTCTACCTGTACTCAGGGAGAGGAAGGGAATGTTTTCTGCAAGCCTGAGAAGCACTGAACCTGCTCTGGCAATGAGAACTGCTGAAGCTCATTAACAGAGTTATGCTAAGTAACTACAGTAGCTCTTTAGGATTTCCACTCAAAACTGGCCTAAACTTATCACGTCTTTTTGAGAAGAAAAGGAACGTGAGTTACTGATGTTGGATAGTGTGTTGTGCTCAGTCAGCATGCGCTTAACAGCAGACTCTGGATGTGGGTTTTCCCTGGCAGTGTGGGAGCCTGGGGACATTATGTGTCTGTTCACCAGTAACCTCTCCGGAGGGAGGGCGAAGTGCAGAGTTACAGCATTGCTAATGAGCCATATGCAAACAAAGCTCATGCAGAAGGAGTATTTCCATTTTAATTGCATTAATGTTAATCAGTGGGAATCAGCTGGGTTAAGCCTCGGACTCCTGCAAAAGGATTTGTATCTTTTAAGAAAAACATATTGTGCCTTAACTTGGGAAGCTTTTTTTTTTTTCATTAGCATAATTGTAAATTTATTTATTGTTTCACCAAGGTCTCTCAAATTTATGTTTGTGTATAAAGGTAGGCTTAGATAAACATTTTTCTGAATTTCGCATTACTGTGTCTGCACTCTTGCAACTCAGTGTTAATATCACTTAATTTGTTCCTCTTAAAAATCCCTCCCTAGGGAATCAATATTTCCTATTTTTTCAAGAAAGTAATGCGTAAAGGCATAGTTTGCCATCTGCTCTATTCAGATCAAGCAACCTGCAGAAAGAAGGGAGGGAAGAGTCTCCTCTTCATACTGAAAACAGACGTTAATTCCCCTCAAAGCATCCAAAATTAGCAAAACAAGGATGATCAAAGAAAACTGTATTTGCCTCGGACAAAAATCCGCACAAAAATTCTGTAGGCTCTGCCCTGGAAGGGAGAATCAAAGGAATCAACAGTGAAAGAGAAATGAACCTAATGTATTCCAGAAAAACGAGCAGCCTCTGAGGGGAGTGGCTGAGGAAGGGGAGGGAGGAAATATTATGCAGAGGAGAAAGAAAATATTTGCAAAATACCAAGTCTAGCTCACCATCACAAACAGCCAGTGTCCTTAAGATGTCACCTCGAGACAATGTGAGTGGCTCTGAACTGCAGAGCCAGCCAGTACTCAGGCAGGTTTTCCTCTTGCTTTTCCCTGGGGAAGGAGCAAAAGTGCTTTGTAGGCATGAAGGGGAACTCAGTCATTTTAGACATTCAAGAAGGTGAGTTTGACAATCAATATGCCTGATATGCTGTTTCCTCACATAGCAGAGGTGGCTTTCAAACATCCTGCTCTGAGGCTTCCTAAAATGCGAGCGAAGGAAAACAATGACTCACTACATGGCTCCATCAGGGGCTTTTTTTGCTGTGTCAACTACGGAAGGATTGCTAAACCCAGCTCTACAATTTTCATCCTCCTGTAAAAGGAAACAAGCTCAAGGGGTATTATCCTAAACAGGTGGCAGTAGTGGGAAAGTGCAACAGAGCTTAATGCTTTTGCCTTTGGTGTGGTCATTTGGTATTTAGCATGGCATCACGCTGCTCAGATCCCTAAGTATGTCAGGGCCTTTGCTCTCTTCAGTTGCCCCAGAAATCATTTCAGATGGCAAGTGTTTCTCTGGGTATAGCAGTCTGTAGCAGCTTGGGATGGAGAAGGCTTCCTTTGGGACATTGTGCTGGAAACAGAGTGGATGGTGATGGTACTCCATAGAGAGAACAGAGGTAACAGAAAGATGGAGTGAAATGATCCATAGGAAGGCCGGTGATAGAAAAAACATGAGAATAAGCCTGAGTTTTATCTGGGACTAGTTGGTAACAGCTGCTGCTTATTCATATTCTGCAGCTTCCAAGTCAGGTTTCTGCAATATGGGGAAGGAGAGGTCATGATGGAGATGCCATGGCAGGGAGATCCAGCATAGGACAGTCAGAGCTGTGCAGCAGGTGGCTGGTGCTTATGCACTTCCATACCCAATGTGCCCGGAAGTTAAAAGCTGTACATATTCCAGTCAGTAAAACAAGGGGGTGGTCACAGGTCAGCACTAAGGATGGTTGGGTGCTCACTCTTCATCCTCTACCGTGGTCCAGCCTGGTTTGTTAGTATGGGCTTAGGCTGAGAACCTGCTTGGAGACTGTACTGGCCTTGTATTTATAAGTTACAGTCTTGGTCCCATGAGTGTTAATTACAGCGTCCACAAGAAGCACCTTCACCTACTTTACCTGTCTTTGTTGTTATTTATACCATTTGATGTCACAGGCATTACTTTCACTAGAATAGAAATACTTTGATTTGCATATATTTTCTTTAGCAGTGCTATGGCTTTATGTCGTGAGCAATAATCCATAGTGACAGCTGTTGGGATTCATCCAGAGACTGCCAGTCTTGTCACATCAATCATTTCCAAATCCCCCCTGGGATGATTGTGGTTAAATTACTTCTGGTGCCACACAGCGATACTTGGATGCAGTGACTGCACAGATGCAGTGTGTTTTGAACTAAAATCTCGTTTGTGGCATAGAATCACAGAATAGTTTGAGTTGGAAGGGACCTTTAAAGGTCTCTAGTCCAACCCTCCTGCAATGAGCAGGGGCATCTTCAATGGATCAGGTTGCTCAGATCCATATCCAACTTGGTCTTGAGCGCTTCCAGGGATTGGGCACCTGCCACTTCTCTGGGCAACCTGGGCCATCATTTCACCACCCTCATTCTATAAAGTTTCATCCTTATGTCTAATCTGAATCTGCCCTATTTTAGTTTAAAACCATTACCCACTGTCCCTGATAAAAATAAATTGTCCTCATCTTTTTGATAAGCTCCCTTCAAATACTGAAAGGTTCTCCTCAGATCTTTTTCATTTCCTGGCTGAGCAAACCCAACTCTCTCATTCTGTCTTCACAGGAAGGTGCTCCATGCCCCTAACCTCTTGGTGACCTCCTCTGGACTCCCTCCCCAGGTGCCTGTCCCTCCTGTCCCTGTCCCTGCCGTGCTGGCCCCCAGAGCTGGGTGCAGTGTTCCAGGTGGGATCTGAGCGGAGCAGAGGGACAGAACCCCCTGCCCTGCCCTGCCCTGCTGCCCACGGGGCTTTGGGTGCAGCCAGGGCATGTTTGGCTTTCTGGGCTGGGGTCGTGTCCAGCCTCTCCTCCACCGCCTGCCCCAAGTCCTTCTCTCCAGGGCAGCTCTTGATCTGTTCATCCCCCACGAGTAAGAGCATGAGCAGACTATGAGATATATTCAGAAAACATGGTAATATGTGTGGTGGCTTTGCACTGGTATCATGTTAAGAGTGAAGTTCTTGGTATTCAGTCCCATTTCCATGAAATTATAACTTCTGCAAAAATAGTGTTTTAGGACTGAAATTGCCTTATTTTGTAGCTAGCAAATCAGATTCCCAGCTCTCTCTCTTTTTTTATTCTTTTGTTAAAAGCTGATATCTATCGAAGTAAAGAAAAATACCAGTTTAATAATTGAACTTTATAAGCTTTTTAAACTTTTAAGGGCTGCTTGTAACTAGAGGAATGAACAGAGTTTAGTTTTTGTAATGGTTTTGACCATAATGGTCAATGTTAATGAATGTTCTATGAATGTGATTCATTACTTGTATCCAGTCTTTATATTTTTGCAATTTAAAATTTTACCAGTTAAATTCTGTAAAGGTCATGGTTTTCTCATATGGAATTTTTCTGAGCCTGGAAAATTCATTTGTGCAGTGCCCTGCAACCAATGCCCTTTCAAGTGGTCTGTCTGGGGACTCATGGTTATTGTCCCTACTCTATTTATAGGCATATTCATGGAGTTAGAAACACTTGTATTATTCTTCTGCTGTTTTTTAAAATGTTGTCTCTTAACATCTATTTTTAAGTGTCACAAATAACTGAAACAGGATCAAGCCTTGTATTTTTTACATTTGTGGCAGGCTTTGTTGACTTCCTTAAGCACATAATACCCCAGTGTTTTGTTTTAAAGGTTAGATTATAATTAAATGCTTTGCCAAACTGGAGCATAATAGTCAGTGCTCATGACTATAAATAAGAATCTCTGATGACAGCAAAGTGAGACGGGCTGGCAGGGACAGGGAGGCTCTGTTACCTGAACAAGCACTTGCCCACTTTCTCTTTGAAGCAAGTTAGATGGAAAGACCACTGGGACATAAGCATTTTCTGTTATTGATCCTACTTTAGATAAAAGGTTTCTGTAAGTCACTTTCTGGGTGACTTACAGAATCTTCCTGTAAAATAAATTCTTGATACACCTGCTGAGAGGGATGGCAAATGCCTGGGGACTGCCAGCTTTGGCCCTTGCATTCTGCTGCTGTGTTTGCTACTGCCCATCAAAAATGCACACGCTGAAAGCGATGCAGAGAAGAGAATGTTAAATGTCCAAGCAGAAATGTTGAATTCACTGAACTGTCATGCTACGGAAAAGTTCAACTGGCAGGACATGCAGAGCACTGCTAAATTTCTGTAGTTGTCTATCAGGTTCAGATGAGAAAAAATAGGATTTAAGGCAGTTGCTTTTGCACGGATTGCATCTCCCTTTATAGCTTTATAAAGCGTGAATGTGAGTGACTTCATTTGTTCTAGTTTTCTTAAATAAGTTTTGCAGAACATGCCCTCATATTTTTCCAATGAGTTACTGTGCTGTCAGCTTTTCCTCGGTGAGTGCTGGAGGACATATGTTTCTATCTGCAGAGAGCCATGGATCCAGCCCAAGTACCTTCTGGGCACTCAGCTGCAGTGGCCAGGAAGTTTCAGCTGCTGTGCAGGTTCCATACAGTGAACCGGGAGCACTGTTCTGCTCCTCAGACTGTTGTAACCCAGTTCGGGCTTGACTTCTTTCTGGAGATGTGTCTGCTTCTCCCTTCGCAGTGGAGATGGTTGCACCTCGAATATTGGTGTGTTTGGCCAGGGTTTGTCTGGAGCAAGCTGTTCTTACAGCACACACACCTGCTTTCCTGCATTACCAGTCTCCTGGAAGGAGTGCGTTCTCCTAGGATTATGCTCTTAGTATCTTTCTTTCATAAAGCATTATGGGCACAGATAAAGTATTAAAGGCAGTAAAAAAGTAATTAGTGAGGAACTTGGGGGACTTAGTGATGTTTTAAACCCAAGCTGTTATTTAGTGTAAACTGATCCCTTTATTATTGAAGAGGCAAAAGTATATGGTCCATAGAGGTAACAGCACTATAATTTCATGCAGGTGCTCTTTTGAAATTCAAATGTCAATGTTTGAGTCCCAGAAACCTTTCCTAATTCCAACATTTTTGTGTAAAGGACCTGAGCTATAATACTATGTTAGGAAATGGTAACAGCTATTAGCTTTAAAAGAAGGAGATTATGGTTTCACAGAGTGTTCTGTTTAATTAACATATATGTATAATTTTTTATATGGCCATATGATAACTTTGAAAGAATCATAGATCCCCCAATTTAATTTTTGGCTTATTTTTCAATAAAGAAGGAGTTTATTGTGGTCTGTGTGATGTCTGGAGGAATGTCAATTACAAGAGGGCACGTGTAGTATAAAAATACATTAATTTTTCCCGTAAATGAAAATTCTTCTGTGTTCTGAAACATCTTATTTTCTTTAATGATACAGCAAATGGTCCTGTGCTCAGATGCAGATGTCTCTCCTTTGCTGGGTTTACTGCTCTTAACAATTTCATTAGGGATCCCGTGCAAAGCAATCTCTTGAACCTGTTGAGGAAGAATAAGTAGGAAAGAAAAAAGGGAAGTTCCAGTTTTCCCCTGAAGGCAACACCTAAAAGCAAGGTGGCAGGAGAAATGAAAGAAACTGGGAAAACTATAGGTGACACATTTAGAGTATGGAATAGTCCAAAGGAAATCTGTGTGTTAATATGGTATTGAACTAATTTCTCAAAATATTGAAGTCCTTTTTGCAGATAATTGAACTTACTGCTACTGAAAACATCTTTGTGTTTTTGGGGCCATCTCAGCACACCACCTGTAGCTATCACGAACAGCCACAGATGTATCTAGAGGTCAAGAATCCATAAGGCATCAAGAAAAACCTCTTCTAATCAATTATTTTTTCCTGATAGCACAGCACAAGACATTGTGAAAAGCTACATCCTCAGCTGCTTTGAACTTACAGGGTTCCTCTGAGATTTCTTCTTCTGTTAACACTGCTGCCATTTCTAGCATTATTAGCCAAGAATGAAACCACTTTGGTGTCTCTTATCCTATGAAGTGGGTTTGTGCTTTTGCTGTGTATAAGATCCAGTCTTGCAAATCCATGTTCATTTTGACAACATCTGTGTACACATGGTGGGTAGCTCGTTTTTCAATTTTGTGCTGAATTTCAAGCACAGCTTCTCTTGTGCTTAATCCCATTGACACAGTGCTAACAGCAGACCTGCCATTTCTCTAAATGCTTGTGTGAATGCAGTGCTTTATAAAGCTCAAACTGAATCAGTGCTGCTTCTGCTGGCAAGTGGGAAAAGAAGTCTCCATGTCATAAGTGGTTTGCTTTTTCCCAGTTATTTTGAGCAATGAGTCCTGGAGTTTTGTCTTTTGTTTGTTTGATTGTTTTTTTAAAATTTAGTGTACCTGAAAGGGATTGCCAGATCCATTTCTTGAATCAAGCATTGTTCTGTCACCAGCCATATACAGGTATTGAAAAGTACTGTATGCTCACAGAAATCATTGAGAGAAAGAAATGTGAGGATGCAAAACTTGCAGTACTGCATTTCAGCCTTCAGATAAATGTACCTGTCAGTGTAGTGAGAGTATTTGCCCACCCTCACATTATGGATTGTCTGTGGATAGAACCAGAAGCTCTAACCTTTCCATTGCTAGATTCTGTTCAAAAGGGACGAATTGACAGAAGATAGTCACAACAGAACTGGGTAAACAGCTGCTCCAGAAACTCTCTGAAAA
The DNA here is from genome assembly GCA_013396955.1 of Regulus satrapa. Lineage (NCBI taxonomy): Eukaryota > Metazoa > Chordata > Aves > Passeriformes > Regulidae > Regulus > Regulus satrapa. Next base: position 578,422 of record VWZN01010524.1, on the reverse strand, counting down.
ATTAAGCTAAGGTTGCAATAAAAGTAAGCAATATAGCTGCAAGTTGGAAGTCTTGGTGGAGTAGTAAAGTACATTGTCTTAACTATGATCTCATTTAGCCATAATATGTTCTCAGCATGAATAAGAGATGCTCAGACCAGAGTTCTTGTTACTTAGTACCTGCATTTTACAATGTGGAGAGTCCACTACTTGGTAAAATCTTCCCAGATTTTGCAAATGCTGAACCTCTGACTTAATGGGAGCTAGGAATTCTTGTGTGTCCTGGGTATAAGCATTCTTGGTAGGTAAGCAGAACTGCTCAGTTCAGGATGGAACTAACCCGTGGTCCTGCTTGATGAGTTTTAGGTCTCATAAACCTTTGTAGGTGATTAGAAATCCTGTCTGCATTTTGAATTTTGCTATAAAGCTTGTGGCAAATAGAGCATGTTTTGTCTGTGTGTGTGAACTCATCTGTGAGGAGGAGGAAGTGGGCTCAGCGGCTTCTCCACCTCCTGATTCCCTGGAGGCACTGTCAGTCAGACACTTTCCTTTGAAGGGTTGTTCTGAGGTGTCTCCTCTTTGTTCTGGGAGGAAGATAGTAAATAAATGTTGATCTGTAACTGCAGCAAATTTAAAAATAAAGAATCCTTTTTGGCTGAGCAGGCTTGCCGGGGGTTTTCTGCGTAGGGATAAGAGGGTATTTTATCTTGCAGTGATGAAATGCCTCAATCCTCAAGGGATCGTGCCATATATGTCTCAAAATCTTATACAGAACTCTGTGGTTTTGTACTTCAGGACTGCTGACATATTGTTAAACCAAGCAGAGGAATTGAACTGCCAAGGCTTTCATACACTGTCTGAGCTGGCTGCTGTAATTCCTGCCTGCCTTTGGCCATTGGTGTCTGCCTGTGGCCATCTCTGTACCCAGAGGTAAAACCCTCCTCGGCCTTACACAGAAGAGTGATCCCAATGGAGAAGGAAAACAGACGTTGTTCCAGATAGGGAAAATCCCACAGGATCAAGGGCAGCCATAATTATAGCTGTTCTGCTTGGTTGGAAGAATGCAGGGGAGGAACTACAGTGGAGGTCAGGCTTCAGTCAAACATAATACTCTTTTGTTTGCAGTAAATGTTGTTTAGCAAACAAAACTTTAATCAGTGGGCCCAGAAACACGGTGCAACGTTCACCTTTCCTGTGTTCTGATATATAAAGTGATTCCAGCTTCCTTCAGATATGTGTCATGTTCTTCCAAAGTCATCCTAGTGGCAAATGTCCCAGTGTGTCTTTTCCAGGGCTGATTATATGGTAGCAGAAATCCAAGTTGCAGAATTAGGTAAGTTATCATTTTTGTCTGTTAAGTAACAGAAGGACCGAACACACAACGAGGATTTAACCAGCAGTTCTATTTTTAATTTCCTGTTAGAGTATTTCTGAAGATAGGTCACTGAATGCTGGATCCTTTTGTTGTGTCTCTTTTGCCTAGGGTCAGTCATGAAGTGTTTAATGTGGTTTTTGTTTTCTTTTCAGCTGAAATAAAGATCTGTTTTAAATACTACCATGGTGTTAGTGGAGCCCTCCGAGCTACTACTCCATGTATCACTGTGAAAAACCCTGCTGTGATGGTGAGTTTAGCCTATTTGTTCGTTGTATTTGTAGCTGATTTATTGATAGGTTTTATAAAATGATAGTACTGATGACACTATTAACTGTCAGACCAACCTATCAATATGTCTCCTGTGTTTACTATTGACAGTAATTACTTTTCAAAAAAATATGTTGCCTTAAAAAACTATAAAAACTGGAGTTTTTCCAGTTTACTGGAAAGTGCTTTTCATGGTTTTGTATTGCTCATAATAAAAAGACAGTCAAAAGTCTCTGGGATTAACTGAAATATTTTATGCTAAGAGTTTGGCTTTGCTTGCACTCAGTTTTTTGCTACTTACAGTTTTTTGTAATTTAAGACTGTAATAGAAATTTTTCACGCCGATTATATAACTGAAACCATGTCTGGAGTCTCCATTTCTCCCTATTTCTTGAATATTTCCTAATATTCAGTATGAAACTGTTGCAGAGATTAGCAATTGTTAGTATAAATGAAACTGGAAAAAACTCTGCTCTGGCAAAAATTACTAAATTTTTTGAGTCTTTATATACCATACATTGAAATTTAGCGATTCCCTGATTATTGAGAAGTATTGTCTTACTGCATCTGTGTTATAAGTCTTGTTTAAGTTTTAAAGGAGTTTTTCTAGTTGTTAAGCAGCAGTGGAATAGTTGTTAAAGCAGTGGCAGAAAAGGCTTCCAAACTTGTACCACGGTGCTTTTGTTGCAAGTAATTTATCTAACAGGTTAGCTCTTCAGCTAAGCTTCAGCAAGTTTCACAGTGCATTTGATTTGTTGATGTTAGCTGCCAAATATTTAAGATCACAACTGTCAGGATCTGACAACTGCAGCGTTGAAGATGCAGTAAAGTAGAAGTTACTCAGACTGAATAGCTTTTATTCTGAACTTGTGCTTTTTCAGCCTTGTGTATGATATATGAGTGCATGCAATGGTTATCTGACACTAAATGTGCTATACTAGGCTTTGTCTTAATATACCAAATGTGTGAGGTTTTTTTTGGTTTTTGTTTTTTTTTTTTTTTTAGAATTACAAACCCAGGTGATAGCATCATTTACTTTTCAGGTCTTTGTCAGATCCCACTATGAGTAACAGTTTCACAGATGCATACAGACTCGATACTTTACAGGAAAAAATGTGTCATTGTTAATGAGCCTGACAGCTACAGTCTTTAATATGAATTTATAAACTAAACAGGCCATTGGAGATACAAGCATCATAGAGTCACCCTAGGACAGGCAGTAAGGTAGTCTGATTTTGATCTAGAGGAAAAAATGCATCTCAAAATAACTCTTAGAACTGTCTGAATGCTGCACTATAGTATTACTGAGAAGCAGAGTGATTGTACTGAATGGAGAAACCAGTTGAACTTCTGTATTTTCTTGACCCTATCACTATCTCCACCAATAGTTTTGAGATTCATTGAACAAAAGGACATCTGAACTTCTGTCATCTAAGTATGCATTTAATGATTTGGTAGGTATGTGGAGATGTGTCTTTGAGAGTCATGGTAGTTCTTGAAGGCTTATACCAGCTGTTGTTGTTTAAATTTCTTACCTTTGAAAGGTAATGCAGGGTTGTGAGTATTGTACAGAATTCACACACCTGCTAGAAGGGATAATTTTATATAAACATTTTTGTTTTCGTTAACAGTGCGGACTTCCAGAAATAGTGAGCTGTTAGTTTTCCTGACGAGAATGTTATATGACAGTTCAGATGATACTTCCTAAAAATGTCATATTGGGTTAGTTATGTGCAAATAAACCTATTGTTGAACATTAAAACCTCACTGCATTTCCATGGGTTTGATGTTGAGCTTAAGGACAGTGCAGTAGTGATCACTGGGTTCTCTTGGTACTGGTTCTGTCTGTTCTTAGAGAAATGTTGTTTGAGGAAGTGGTAAGAGACTCATGGTGTACTCACTCCCCTTTTTTATAGTGCAATAAATTCCTTGCTTACTGGATTTTCTCATACTGAGGGTGCATCACACCAGGTATTTCAGTCCCTCGTATTTTTGGATAAGCAGCTAACATTCTGTTGTGTTACTTTGGCTCAGGGGAGATAGAAGGCCTGATGCAGTATTCAGAAACACTGTGTTACACCAGATGACATGGCCTTTGTGCTGCAAAACTCTCTGTGTGTGTGTGTGTGCTGGGATGAAATTTTTCATTTGGCACAGGAGAATTGAAACTGCCATTCAGATCATAATGAAACAGGAAGAGATTATATAGAAAAGTCATGGAAATGCTAGGGAACACTTTCACCGTTCATCATTATAGCTGAATTATGGGCAAGTTCTGTTTTCTGTAATGTGAAGTTATGATTACCAATAAGAATTATATTATTTGAATGAAGTCTGACTTGTAGCAGAAAAATAACTATAGAATGGGAAAGGCCTTTTTGCTGATGAGTAACATTTTCAACGAGGAAAACAGTGTGTGCTGAAATAAGCCCAAAAGAGGAAACTGGAATTCACAGCATTCCTGTGGCCTTGCCTGGACAGCATCACTATCACAGTGGGATGCACCCCTTGCTGCTTCCATGGATCTGTCTGTAGACAAGGGGACACTGATCCAGCTGGAATTAACCCACTGCTTTTGATGCCTTCATAATTTTGCTACCACCTGTCTCTGCTTATGCATCCGTATAGAATCACTGGCATAATAATATCATGCTGGGGGGAAAAGGGATAGTTCTGAGCACTCTGGCGAGACTTGTCTTGCCCTGAGAGGTGAGAAGTGCCCAGGAAGGCAGCAGCGAGGGAAGGGAGCTGGCAGTGCTTGCTGGCACGGTGTGTCCCCTCACAGGACCGCTGAGGCCCACGGGGATGTCGGGCCCCAACATCATGGCTGTTTCTTCACAACTTTGTCTGGAGAGATCCACACGTTTGCTAATTCCAGTGAAATTCCAACATGCTTGCTGATCATCGTGGGAAGTATTTGAAATGATGTTATTAAGTAGCTTAAAGCAATATAAAAAGGAATGGTTATGTGTTTGATGAATGCAAAGCAGCTTCCCTGCGGCTACCACAGCTCCAGTGTTATTTATCCATCTGGTGACTTCAAACCACTGCTCGGGGCTGCCTCACATTCTTCATCTATGCACACATGTGTGCCCATCTTTATTCAGCTTATTTTCATCACTCAATAGACCGGACCCTGTTTTATCACTGGTATTAATCCTCAGCGCTGCGTTTGGCTCAATCTTTTTGTGTCACCTCTCCTGCCCAGGGAACCATTTGTCTTCAAAGATCTCTCCATTGGTGTCTCCATGATAGATTATTCGGCTGGATGCACATCTCCTCTGTCTTGAAAGACAAATCCTTCTGCTAGTTGAAAGAGACAGACGTTAATACATGAGAAACTTTTATTCTGAAGTAGTGCTTTACCTAATGAGGGATTTCAGGGGAAACCAAACCTCAAAATCTGTGGAGCATAAGCTTTTAGACCACATTTATATTTAGATGTGATGCGCTTTTCTTTTTAAAAGGAGCTTTTGTTAATAGAGCTGAAAGGTTTTTTAGTCTCTCTTTGATCTCCCTGCTGTTTTTTGTTGCACACTAAATTATCTATTTGTGGAAAGTGACAAAAGTTATGTATGCTGTCACTGGACAGCTCAGTGCTTTGATGTATATTATAAATCCGTACTGTTTGTTGTTTTACAAAAGGGAAAGCTGTAAAAGATACAGGTTTTCCCTGATTACTATTGTCTGCTTGTGTATTAGCCTGTACATGTTCTGTTTGGAACATTTGGGCTACTGGTATATTTGCACTGTGTGACATAAATAATAGATATTTTGCTGTAAACTAATGCTGTGGCTGAGCCTGTGTCTGTGGTAATAAGGCAGTATTTGGTCAGATCCTTTCCTAGCATATTACCTTAAAATTGTGTTAACATCCTCAGGCATGTACAAAGCAGATGAGAACTTCTGTGGTATATTTCTTTTTTTTTTTCCTCCTCTTCAGATGGGAGTAGAAGGCACGGATGAAGGTGCTTCTGGAGCCCAGCACTCTAGGAAGTTGGTCAGCTTTACCCTATCAGGTAAAAACCAACACTTCTCTGTGTTTTACAAATTATTGTTTAAAAAAAATTAAACTGCTGTTTTAAATAATATCAAAGATGGAATGCTTTTCTTCATTAGCCTCTGTAGGAGCACACTCTAGTGGCTTGAAAGATGTCATTTCTTTAGAACTTCTGTTTGTTGAAAACCAGATACAATCATGGATCTCCAGGAGTGAAAGAAATGGGTTTGATATATCCCAGCATGAAAAATTTAGGGAAATTTCCAGTTTGCATAGGGGCAGTTACTCTCAGATTGAAGAGTGGAAAGCATAACTTCTAACTAAAATGCAGTCTGATTCCGTCACTTTGGAAAGAGCCATAGCTGCAAATGGTGGTTTAGAAAGGAAAAAATTTCGCTCGTAACAGAGCTAAGCTGTCACTACAGTGAAATAGCTGTAGGGGTGCAGTCTATCAGCTTCACTTGTTTTGATTAGCACTTTATTGCAGGGAATTCTTGTGTGAGATGGAAGCATATTCAGCTCTAGCAAAGGCAGATGAAGTTCACTCCTGAATCTTGAAGAGCTGACAAAAAAAAAACGTGTGTAGAGATTGTAGAGGTAGTGCAGAAAAAATCCACTGCTTTTTGAAGTGCCTTTCAGCAGTTACCTGAGATAGAGCTGACACGTTGAAAAGATTCACATTGTGGACTGTACAAGTAATGGCTTTGTGAATCTGGAAAGCCTGGATTTTTAACAGACAGTTGTGATTCTGCCTGAGGAGTCCCATGAAATAATTTTGAAAGGTGTATTGACTGATAGGCTTGTGACATGTGTCCTGTAATTTTTTGGGTTGTTCATTTGCAAATGACTTTTTATTTTATCATGTTTCTACTGTGTGGCTTAATTCTGAATATCGTGTAGCATTCTTTTTTCTTTCCCAAATCCATAGGCATGGCATTTCATTTTAGAGCAGTGAATTCTGCCTGCATGTATAAACTGTATGTGCCAGTTGCATTGCTGCATGCAGCATACTGATGTACTTCAGGGAAAAAGACACAAGTCTGTGCTTCAGCAAACCTACAGAGAAACAGAGAGATATTTTACACTTCAGTTTAAAATCTAATATTATATCAAAAGCTACCTCTTCATTTTTGTTGTTGCTGAAGCTTGCACTATCATTGAAGTCCTTAGTCATGACAATATGCTCCTCAGGAAATTATTATTTATTATTGTAAGTTGTGAGGGCTGCAGTACTGAGGTTTCCTTAGGAAGAACGAAGCCTTTTCAGAAAACTTTGCCTCCTTTTATGTGAGATGGATGATCTGCTCTGTTGGGAGAAAATTGCATCATAGTCCAGAGCAGACTTGGTAAGTTACATTTTTCAAAGACTGAACTTTTGGAAAGGGTCTGTTCTCTGCGTTACCTCCCGTACACTTTTTTTTATCTCCTGTACTCACCTAGAAACAAGACAAGTACTGTGTGATCCATTTGAGGCCATTTCTGCCAGGGTTTCTTTTCTTTCTTTGAGTGGAAATACCTTAGATATCTTACTGAGAAAAACATTTGTAGGTGAGCTGCAAGTTTATGCTTTTTGTTCTACAAATAACTGGAGTCTGGAATGTAAATGAGGATGTTGATACCTTTCTTCCTTATATTCTTTTGAGAAAACACTTGATTTCCTGCTGTACACTGAATCCAGTTAATGTGTGAGTACTTTTAAGTGGCTTTATTTAGTAATCTATGCTGAATTGATTTCCTGGGTAATATTTTAGGAATACACTACTTTGTGAACTAGCTTTAATTTACTCAGTTCCTTTTTCCTTCCTTCTTGTTTTGCTTTATAGATATTAGAGCAGCTGGACTTAAAAAGGGCATGTTCTTCAACCCTGATCCTTATCTAAAGATGTCCATTCAGCCAGGCAAGAAAAGTACATTTCCTACATTTGCTCACCATGGCCAGGAAAGAAGGTCGACTATCATCAGTAACACAACTAATCCTGTTTGGCACAGAGAGGTAATGTATCCCTTTTGGGAGCTGTCTGCCAGCTGATGCAGTGTACCAGGCTTGCATTTTCTCCTCATGCATTAGGCCTTACTCTCTGGAAGCTGTGAGCTTATTTTGTAGCTAGTTATTTAAAGTGACACAGAAATTTTAGTAATTTTAGGAACCCTGTTGGTGGATAGAAACAGTTATCATCTGCATTTTAAAGCCGGGTATTTAAGCTGCTGGCAGGTTTTCATTTGTTTCTCTGCTTAAAAAAAAAAAAACCTGAACTCACTTAGCTACCCTGTAGATTTCTTGAAATTGCAAAAATAAATTGATTAAAGTTGGATTATATGTTGTGAGAAGACTCTTCAAGAGAAGTTACACTACCTGAACATCTACGCTCAGTGATTGCAACAACTGTTCATTTGTAAATGCTGTTTTTGTAGTGTGTAGCAGGTGACAAGTTTTCAGTTGAAATTGCAAAAATGGATGTTCTTTGATGTAGCCCCTGCAAGCTACACCTTGCAGGAAGGAAAACCCAGGAAGGTGTTAGAGCACTCAGCAAGGGGGGCAAACAGGCAGTCTGGCAGAAGCCAGTTTGCCAGACGTGTTTGTGTTGGATAAACTGTGCAGATCCCATGGAAGGCACTCGGTCCCACAGCTGGCGCTGAATGCAGGAGAGCCAAGTCTGTGCTTTTGAAGATAAATGTTCATGTGGCAAAGGGAAACTGCTGACACACATCCATAGCCCTTTCAGGACTGGCAAGCCTGTTCTGTGGTGAATGTTAATGTCTTCTTTAGGAAGATGAAAACCAAGTAAGCTTTGGGAAATGTTTCCACAAATCATAAAGCAAACGAGCAGTAAAGCAGAACTGAGCAGGGCCAGCATTAACCCTGCCCTGGGGTGCTTGGTTGTGGGAAAGACTGTAGATGTGAGTAGTCCTAAAATCTTTTAAAAAATCAAAGTTTGGATCTCTACACTGATTCTTCAGCTTTCTGTCTGTCTGTCCATCTATCCAGTAGCTAGAAAGAAAATTTACTCCCC